>CM043015.1:91680573-91792427 GCA_023690525.1 Holotrichia oblita
ATGCTGTATTCAACACTTACTCACAATTTTAACTATTGTGCAGATGAAAATCCTCATGCTATTCAGGAATACAGTCACCAAACCAGTTTTCAGTTAATGTTTGGCTGAATACAGTAAATCATCGGTTCGTTGGGTCAATCTATCTGTCAAATTGATTTGATGCCAACGTACACAGTAACATGTTTTACATGCATGGTGCTCTTGCATATTTTGTTCGTAATGTGAGAGAGTGGTTGGATGAACACTTGCCTAAACAGATGTAAATTTGAACATATGCGTACGTAATACCTACTACCGTAGTACCTACTATTACAGTAGTAGGCAACTATAGTATTGCCAAATGTATGGTACAACATTTTATCATTTAGATTTTCGATTCAGAAAGGAACGAAGAATGTGCTGCCTATAGCTTTTGCGACAATTTGTACACACTACATTGCTTCGAGAGTTGTAGCCTGTCAAAACGAAAATTGCACAAGCTGGCCATTGGATTCGTATACCTATACAAAAATTAAGCAATTGCAATTTCCTTTATTTGAGCCACCTCTATCAATATAAATATCAAATAATAATTTCTTTTAAAAAAAGTATCAGTCAACCATGGATATTCATTTCTTTACATTTCGAACTACAACGTTGTCTTACATGATAGGTACAAAATATAAAAAAGAAAACTGAAATCTTAACGCTACAGTATATGTAAATTTTCGCAGTTTTTGAATTTGGAATCCTCTTTACCGAAAAGCCACGTGAACATTTGTCTAGCTTTCATGCTCACTTTGACAACGCCTCTGCTTTCATACCATTGCTGATGATGTGGATGATTTCTATCTTCAATCTGCGAACTCTTTAGTCTGATTTGTGTAAGTATACCTACTAGAAGCTCATCTACGTTGTGATTAATCCCAACTGATACTTCAATAAACTTTGCTCGATATGTGCACGCTAAACATTTACCATCTGGAAAATAAAAAAGAAAATATATGTAACATACAAGTAAACAATTATTTATTGTTTGCTAGTGACAATTTTTATGTTATAAAGACTCAGCTGAGGAACTGCGTAGGTAACCTGAATGTGGTTCATTGCAATGAGTTGATTTTGTAGAATAGTATATCGCTGTAACAGTAACGCTTATGCTATTGTATACATTATGTATCAGTGTGATTTCAAGGACTGTGGGCTCGTAATATACAGATAAAACATCGGTATCACTAACACCACAACTTTTTGATTAACTACTCGGGACACGTGTTTCGAGAACGCATATGTTCTCATCGTCAACCGAATACCGAATGAAATGAGATTAGTGAAATCGCTCTCGCTCTTTTTGATTTTTAAAATCTAATCATTTAAATAAAAACGTAGGGCGAAATTTATCCCTATCACCGCACTGATATTCAAAAATTTGATCATACTATCATTTTGTGCCTATTTCATGATGATTTGTACTGTAGTCACTTCCTTTTGTGTTCCTTTTGCTTTGGATATATTAAATATCATGATATTTAAATATATCTAAAGCAACCCTTGCAAGGGTTGCTTTATTTCGTAGTCACCGAGTTTTGCACCTTTTTGGGCACTATACAGTAATGAAGATGGGGTGGACTATTATAATTAAACGATGAGGAATTTCGGAAACCTGGAATTTAATTGAGGGTTACATAGGCTATGAAGTACCAAACTTAATAAAATATTATAGTAAGTTACCATGTTTCTATTTTTTCTATTAAAGTTTCAGTTAATTTTCTTCTTATATCGTCGATATCGAGGTAGTTATAAAAAAATCTTTCTCGGTCCTTTATATTCAATACTTACTCGATGACAAAAAGAGCATAAAATGAAATAACTACAACGCAAAACAGAAGAAAAGGTGGGTTTCTCAATATAAAATATTATATAAATTACATATATGTAATAGTACACACAGCCTCACAAAAAGTTTATATACTGCAGCTATTCTAAGATGCAGGATATTGAATTTTATTAGTTTCACTGGAAATACAGTTATTGTATTTACATACGTCACAAATCCCATTATTGATGTTAAAATAAGTTGAAAGTAATGAATATTAGATCATAGTCCTAAAAGCATATTATCGAAAACTATTTTTTAATTTTAAAAATTAAACATTTTTAAGCTTTAGGTACATACTTGGAAAATAAAATAAAATAGGAACATTTTGTTTTAGTTTTTGATATTTGTTATTAAAAGCTTTTTATATTTTAAACAAACGTCATTCTTAAGAAATTCTTATATTTATTTTGAAGTTATAAATCTAGTGCTCAAACTTGGGATATAAGATACCTATAGGGCATTATGAATGAAGAAGGACGCGAAGTTAATGCTTATTAAAATATTAATTTTATTGAACTCATCAGTAATTAGGGAAGCGTCTTTAATCACATTACATATTCAAATTAATGATGGTAGTAATTTGTCTTAAGAAACATTCTTTAATTCTTTACATTTTATCGCTAAGGTTGAGCACTACTTGTAATATCTTAAAATAAGCACAGCAATTGATCGAGGATTAGTTTTTAAAAGTATGATCTCAATCATAAAATGTTAATCCCATGAAATATCTGTGTGATGTACCATACTTTTCAAATTAAATGCGACTTTTTCAGTGACAAATTTTTATTTAATAAATAAAAGCTATGCTTTAAAATGATTTTCAATTTTCTACAGAATAGCACTGCTCTGATGAACATCTTCAGAATAATTATATTCCTTTTTGAAGCGAAATAATTCACTCCCTTCATAACAACAATTATAATTATACAGGGTGTAACAATAGTGCGATATTCTTCCATATCTCCATTTTTATGCAAAATACAGCAAATATTAAAATACAAAAGTTGTTTAGTTTTATTTATAACGTAAAATTATTCTATGATATACAGGATGTTTAGTTTTCCCGTAACCATCAGTATCTTTACATTTTTGAATAAAATTTTATATATGATCACATTTTTGAATTGCTTGAGGAGTTTTAACGCAACTTTATACAGGATCATATTCAATTATTTTCATTAGTTTAGAAGATATTGAGTTTTGTTTGAAAATTTTGACATTTTTCTCTCTTCAGAAAAATGCCATTATTTCGGTAACGGAAAAATGTAACATTATGAAACTTAACATCTCCTATGATGACAATAAACAAATGTAGACTTAAATACATTATATAAAGTGTTCTAGAAATCAGTGTCTTTTTGAAACAATTGAAATGCAAAAATCTTCATTTTTCAAATTGAAACACTATATTTTTATGAGTTAGTTGAGAGCGAAATTTAATAAAGCATGTATGTGTTAAAATTAATGGTTTTAGAGATATTTCAAATTATTTCTCATTTCTGTGTGTTGTTGCGTAGGTGTGCTCTTTAAAACAAAGTTTCTCTCTCGTGTTGTTGGGGCGGTTCGGTAAACTTGCTCTTTTATGTAATCCCAAAGAAAAAAATCTTATTTGGTTAGATCGGGTGACCTTGGTGGCCCTCCTCTGCCAATCCATTTATCACGAAATGCATTATTTAGATGATTTCGAACATTCCTAGAGAAATGGCACGGTGCTCCATCTTGCTGCAACCACAAATTCCTTATCATATTAAGAAGAAGGGTGCTTAGAAGATCTTCTAATTCATTCTTTAGGAACGCTAGATAATTTTCCCCGCTGACTGTACCATTAAAGAAATATAGACCAAGTAACCGGTTGCCTATTATTCCTTTCCATACATTCAAAGACCAACGATGTTGGTAATCCACGGTTATAAAATGAAGATTTTTGCGGTCATTAACGTAACCGATTTTATTGAAAGTCGCTTCTACCATGAATAAAATAAAATTATGAAAAAAGTAAAAGTTGAGGCGACTTTCAAAATCATTCCCAGACAATTCCTGTAAATAATCTATATGGTAGCCATGAAATTTGTGTTGACCTAAAATCTGTGAACGTCGACATATGGCTTATTTCTAATTGTGATCCAATTTTTCTTGTACTGGTATGGGGATCTTCGACTGACATAGCAAGTACTGCAAATTTATTATTTTCATTTGTAACTGGTTCGGCCCATTTATATTCTACATGTCCAGTTCCTCCAAATCGATCCCGAAGTCTTTCAAAGCCTAAAGGTACTGGATGTCACATATCAATTACGTTAACGTACCTTCATATTTTAAATATAAGTACAAATTAAAACGCACGGAGATTTACAAAAATGTCAGCACAGCAGACAAAAGTAAAGAAAGTTCAAAATTTTCGCATTTCAATTGTTTCATAAAGACACTGATTTCTAGAACACTCTATATAATGTAATTAAGTCTACATCTGTTTATTGTTATCGTAGGAGATGCTTCTAACGTTAGGTTAAGTTTCATAATGTTAAATTTTTCCGTTACCGAAATAATGGCATTTTTCTGAAGAGAGCAAAATGTCAAAATTCAATATCTTCTAAACTAATGAAAATAATTGAATATGATCCTGTATAAAGTTGCGTTAAAATTCCTCAGGCAATTAAAAAATGTGATCATATATAGGGTATTCCATTTAAAAATGTAAAGATACTGATGGTTACGGGCAAACTAAACACCCTGTATATCGTAGAATAAGTTTACGTTATAAATTTCGTAAAACTAAACAACTTTTGTATTTAAATATTTGATGGAGATATGGAAGAACATCGCACTATTGTTACACCCTGTATATGCTACCTTTATTTGGTTAAAATTGCACATGAAAAGGATAGTAAATTTAACCCATATGTGTATGAACCTAATTGCGTAAACTGTACACATTTTCTTACTGCCTACGTTTTTTTTCCCCTAATAGAATCTTTCGGACAGTTAATTTTGAGCGTCGCCATCGTCCTCTCTGTTATCCTCATTAAGATACTTAACCATCGTTCGTTTGTATCCAGCTTCTGATTTCTTCATGTATTACATGATGCGATTTTCTCGTAAACAATCTATTACACCGCCAGCTCATCTAACAGTCTGGGTTACTTAATTAGCTGAATTGGAACATAGTCTGACTCTGATCCTCTATCATTCTCAGTCTTTCGCTGATCTTTTTTCCTTATTAGTATTACAATTTCATGTATTTAAGATTTGTTTCTAGCTTTATTTTGATTTGTACTAACAATTCTTCGCTGCAATAGTCCATATATTTCAATTATTAAATTCATTTCTTTCATTCTCCTTATAGTTATTTAAATTTCTTTAATTAATTTTTAATTTTGTGACAAACTTAGTTTTCACGGAAATAAAAGATTTACTCAGTTTCATTCAGTTCACTCTATGATCTGTAACAAACAACCTTGTCTACTTTTTAATCTTTTTAACGATCGTATTATAATGTGTTTTATCTGATGTTAATGTTTTTACAAATACATATAGATTCACACGACTTCATTTAATGCGTCCTAGGTAAGTAAATCAATCACAGCGTTGTATAGAGACGTAATTAGATTAATTGCAGGTTATTACTTCATCACATAGGGAATAAATTCTAATTAACAACAAATATGGTAATGCACATATATGTCTGTATTTGCAATGCATTATCTCAAATGTAGGACATAATAAAAGTTAAATAACCACGCACGAATAACTACGCACATTCCACATCTGAATACGTGTTTTTGGAAAATAACTGGAATTAAGTTGATAGGAGAGTTTTTTTTTTCGGATGACGGTTCATCCGTGGGTAAACTAAACTCACCTTGCGTTGATACAGCACGACTTCTAGCTAAATCCACTTTATTTCCTGCGAGAATAACGGTTCTAGACCTCAGGAGATCAGCATTCTCTAATGTAATCAGCTCAGTCTTCGCTTTTGAGAAGCTAGCCTTGTCTACTACCGAATATACAACTACAAAGGCGTCCGGGGGATTTGTCCTATCGATTTCCTGTAAAAGAAAGCATGTTTAAAAATTAAAATTATTGCGATTGAATTTCATACGGGTGGAGAGGGATCTAATATTTCATTGCAGAAAAATTGCGAAAACTCCGATTAAAATTATATAGGTAAGTAAGATAGTATTCTCTCAAATAAATAATAAAACTTGATCGCAAGTTATATGAGTTTTATATTAAATAATGTGGTAAGCAGTTAGTTGCTTGATTTTAGTAATGAATAACAACATAAATATTTTGTGAATATTTTTGTAGCTGTGGTAATACTCAAAAGCATCAGATTTGCCAAAATCTAATTAAATTTGTATGCAATCGATCGTAAAGAAGAATTAGTACAACAGCCAAAAATGACCTAATCAGTCGCTGTCTAACTGACGTTGCAGAACACGCCGTGAACTGAGTAAGCCACAGCACGTATCTACGACACGATGATAACATGATCTATGATTGATGTCATTAACAATCGACAGAGCAGTGCGGCCGAAGTTATTTATATGTGCTCCTCTTTGTATTGCCCGTATTACTTGTTTGTTTAATCCGCCTCTTAACTGCATACTGAATATTTTGTAAATTCTTTCTCTCTTTAGACCACCTAACACAAATGGCCACATCGGTTCATCGCATTACCTATTATTGGTTTACTAGCCGCTTACTTCTAGTAGCTTTTTTAGCAACTCGATTTTGTTACTGTCTTCTGTAATGTCTATTATAGGTAACTTGCTAAATTTATGCAATTTTATCACAATGGATAACTACAGCATGAAGTATCCGTGTTCACGTAAATGTCAAATGTGCTGTTTTTAGATATTCTATACATTCATATAAACAATTTTAATGTTTGTTATGTAGTCGCACTGTGATTCTTGCTACAAAATGGTATTCACCGATTGAAAGTTTTTGTATCCAATTGTAATTTCCACATAAATAAAAAATGTATGTAAATGATTGGTTCTTTAATTAATGTTAATTGTTAATGAGTACAACTGCGATACTTAGACTTCGACCAAATAAAATGATTAATGAGTATAAGTGCAAAACGAAATGTAAATAAAATTAGACAACTCCCAGATCTAAATTATGATGGTATTAAAGTAATTAGTAGAGCTGACGGACTTTGCCACATGTTCTACGTTACACAGAATAGTTTTTTCGTGGACTTTTTGCAGAAAATTTTATGAGCTACAAGAAAGGTCTTACAAATTATTTACTATATTGCTCTGTTAGAGTTCGGTAAGCGAAAAAGGGAAAAATATAATATATTATATATCTTCATAAAATATATTTATGATTTTTATCTTTTTTGTAGTGCCTCAGTTTCATTTCCTATTCTTACTAAATCAAAACATCTTTGAAAAACAAAGTTAATTATGTGAGTGTGAGTGGCAAAATAAACAACAGCCTCTGTGTATTGCTATGTAATTTACCTTGCTAATCACTAGTGATGTAATTTTAACAACTTGAATTTTTGGAAAATTGAAAAATTTCTTAGTAACAGATCTTCCGTTTTTACTACACAAATTAGATACTAAATGGCCGCACTATGTGCAGAATCGACCTTATTGTCTGACATACTTAGTCTACAGTAGCCTGTGGTTTTTGTATAAAAAAATGAAACGTCTGATGAAATAATTTTTGTGAAATTAAACACTATTTTCCAGCTCTATTTACTTTTATATGTTTTCCGTGCATTTGAATATATAATAAACATGCAAGAACTGAGGTTTATTGTAACGGTGCAAATGGTTCGAAAAATCGCATACCAACTGACTCAGCATATATGCAAGTAGAAAAAATTTCTTAGATTTGCAGATACTGATATTGCCAGTAAATAGTGGACGCAGTACAAAAAACGATTTAATTTAGCTCTAGGTGTTTGTGGAAATCCAGCTGTATATCAAACATCGACAGTAAATATAGATATAATTGGAGATTTTTTCTCAAAATTAATAACGTTGAAATTAAAGGTATGCTGGACAATTTGGGAATTGCGACGAAACTGGCCTTAGCTACATTGTTAAGTCAAAAAAGGTGGTGGCTACGATTGAAAAGCGGTACATCACAAACTCTTCTGGGTTGTATTTGTGCAAATAGACGGATGGATTAACGGTGTCTCGTTTTTAGAATGGTTCCCCTTCTTTCTTAAATCGATTCTCTCTGCTCGTCCTATAGTGCCATTTATGGATTCGCATGCTGTTCACATTAATCCAGAAATAATTGCACAGTTCCAGGTCATAGTACCCACCTTTTATAGCCGCTTGATGTTGGTGTGTACAAATCACTTAACTTCAAATGGCAGAAAAGTCCGGATAATTTAATGAGAGAACACTCTGAGAAACGTAAAAAAATAAACTTCCAGAGCTTTCTAAATCCGCCATCTAGGTTATCTTGGTTAAACATTTTAAATGATTTTAAAAAGTTTGCAATCTGCACATTGAATAAAAACACTATTCCACAACAAGCAACAGCACCATCTTTGTTTACTATTAGTAGACAGATCAGTCGAGAAACTACATTGATGTCTGAAAGGGAACCAACTGGAACAGGAGTGAGGAGGCTTTTGCCAGTTCAACAACCACTTACATCCTCTACTGGTATCCGAACCAAAACGAAAAGGTGTTCGAGAGAAAACTGAATTATGATCCGTGTTCAGCATTAAAGGCTTCAACAAAAGCAGCTATTACATTATGTAAAAAAAGAAACCTAAGAAGTAGACAGATTACTATGACGATTGGGTATGCAGATGTTGTAAGGGAACATATTCCGATGACTTTAAATGAAAGCATGGTGCCGAGTATGTAGGTACAGTTTTTATGTATTTTTTAGTACCAATGTTGCTAACCAGACGACACTGAAGAAACGGTTATCATGTGCGACAGATGTGCAGCTATAACAACTGGAAATGAACCTGAAGAAGATAATTAATGTGTACTTTCCTAAATAAACCTTTTAAAGTCCGATTTCAGATTATGTTCCTTATCACGAATTTACCTGTTCCACTTCGCAGACTACCAGGGTCGACCAGAATGCCGTGGCAGTGATGACGCGTTCTGCGCATATAGAAGGAGCGTATAGGACAATATAACAAGTGTGAATGAGCGCTCTTGGCACCTCTCTGACTTAAGCACAACTGCCACGGGATTCGGGTCGATCAATACCATTAACACGAACTTGCTTTCAATTGTTTATTACAAAATTTTAGTTTTAGGTACACTTTTCCTTGTGTTAACTTAACCTTTGGATATGGGTAGCTATATACATACATATATTACAAGAGAAAACATTTTAGTATCAGTATTTAATATTTATAGAATTAAATATATTACATCGATACCTCACTTTACCCAATGGTTGAGAATTTGGTTTTAATTATTCTTTATTAATTTTTAAAAACGTCTGCTATTTTTCTAAAACACTATCGTGCGTTGAAAAGTCCGTCGAATAACAGCTGAAATAATTAGAAAGTTGCAATTATCTGTAATACAATTCCATGTCGGGATGCAACTGGTGCAGAATAAACGATTTCTACGCGTTTCTCAATTTGTCAAAACACCTACTTTTGCGGATGAAATAGACCACATCATTAAAAAGAATATTCTGTTAAAAATTAATATTTTGACGTAATATAAATTCTTCTAAATAACTCTGATATGGATGCAGTAGAGTACATCTTCGAATTCTTTGTATAGAACACTCGTATTCGTTACAATACTCGTGTCTTAATAGCTATCATTAAATGCCCGATGCGTAATATACTATTTTAGCCTTTAAATTAACTTTTTTCGAAACATGTCCTTACTCGGTGTTCGTTTTTATGCAAAGTGCCTATTCCATAAATTATATTTGTAGCATTAAGTATAATTTAATGTAAATTATTATAAGCACCTACCATAGTATTCCGTTTCTTCAAATGTTTCTTTTATGATCTGTAATTTTCGTATAGAGTAGTGAATGTGTCAAATGTATGGCGTACCTATAATTTAGACTTAGTTAGTGTAAATTGGGTAGAAAATTATAAGAAAGTTACAAAAGTGCTTGCTTTCTTGTAATCACGTATACATAATGTGGATCCTCATTACAGTTTCTAATGGAAGAAAAGCTTGCGTTAGATCAACAATACAACGGCTTTGTAGTTTATTCTGTTCAACGCAAGAGAAACTCGCATCAAAGAGTATGTTTCCGGTTACAGCTTTTGCCCTCTTGTATGTAGTTTTAAACGTTTAAATTGTGCTATAATATGTCAACATTTCGTGGGAGCTCTTTATATTATCTTTTTTATACTTCTAACTTTTTATTTCCAATTATCTTAAATTGTAAATACACGTTCATATACGAGAAATATCGAATGACAATTCAAATACAAATATATCTAAATATTTCTTCACATCAATTGAAATCCAAACCACCCCAATTTAAGCATCCCTACTTTACATATTTGGTTATGGAGTAAAGCAAACGATTACGCATAATACATACATACAGCAATCAGTCCCTAGGGCGTGCTATAGAGTAACATAATCCAGTAATAAAATATGTAACGGATACAGAAAGATGTTGGATTACCTTACCTTTGAGTTGGTGATATTGTCGAAGGTTAGTTCGGATTCTTCGCCGTTGAGCATTATCGAGACGGTTTGATTACCGAGATCTGCAAAGATAAAACGAATATAATGTTAATACAACTCGATTCTCGCTCGCAATTTGTGTGCGCAAAATATGTAAATATGTAGGTATATATACTGAACTCGCATCTTGAAAGTGTAAAAAGTAACAGTACAGTGCGAAACAAAACGAAACAAAAAATGTGTGTTCAAAGTTAAGCTTCTGTATAATCAAAATGTCTACGAAATAAATCATATCATAAATCAAAATTCTTAACTACAAAATACAAAACTATCGTACAACGAGACACTAGTCGACTGATCGCTCATCATTTTTTATGCTCAACATACGTACTAAGAATCTCACTCATACATCGACAATTTTCCGAATTATTTGTTAATAAAGAAGGTAGAAATTGCCATTTCGAAACTCATATTTGAATATAATCCAGAACATTTGCAATGTTTTGAATCATTGAACATGATCTCCATCATCTTTTGGAGAACTATTGAATGTTTTACAATAGGAATGGCAAAAAATTCACATGGGCTTCTTAATGACCTGATATGGAGTTGTTCTCGAAGAAAAGAAGATACCAAAAATCCATATTTATTGTATTTTGAACGTAATTATACCTATTAACGTTAATTATAAAGATTTCGTAAATTGTTACCTCTGCGTATATAGTTCAATTCGTTTTTTCCAGAATAACCAATTGTAGTAACTATTTATTGTTAGTAAAATTAATAATATATGCGCCTTTCTTTTGCACGGTATTGTACTTGTTCCATCTGTGTACGAAATAATAGCAGTGCATATAATACTGCTATTTTTCTACACACCAGGAATATCTGTTATGTGTAATTATTTCTAACGTTATTATTATAAACATATACAGTTATAATTAAATATAACTACAGAGAAAGAGAGAGTTTATAATGTGTTGTGCTTTACTTTTAACTTTATTATTGACTGCTACTTTTTTGGATGTTATAAAAGAAATTATTGTATTTATAAAAAATACGTTAACCAGCACTTTCGTTTATTTTATCCAACTAAATTATTACTATTTAGATGTGCCTTTTAGTGGTTTATTTTGATTTAAAGGAATTAAAAATCATTTTAGCTTTCTATAAATGTATTAGTTTAACTCCATTAGAAATTAATAGAAAAAGATTTAAACATCTTTTACGTATTTACCAGATATGCAAATAATATAATTATCATACAGTCCAGTTCTAAAGTACTTCTCCCTCCCTCTCAAATTTCTATTTAGTTTCAAAAATTGACGGTAGCGGGCGATATAGTATCAAACTTTTAAATGGAATGGGCGGTCGAGTGATACCTCGCTTTAAAGGGCTCACTGAGTATAGTATCAGGCTAACATTTCATAAAAATGTATACACTTATATGAACATAGTAATGGAACAAAATTTTATTTGATTATACATTTTGCTTGCAGTTATCTGCTCAACATAAGTTTAAAAGTCTTAAGTAGCTATGAATTGTACATAAAAGCTGTGTCTTTTATTAAGCCTTTGCTTCCTTATGAATGTCATCAAACAGAATATTATTCACATAAGTGCCATAATTAGCAACAATAAATGTTAATTTTCCTTGTTACTTTGAATGACGTTCCATTAATTTTAGTTTTAGCGTCCGTGGCTGCCTGGGACGTTTTAATATTACTATTTAAGTTCAGGAGTATTTCCGGTACTAGAGAATGCCATTTCCGAATACAAATAATTAGCCTGAATAGATTGTTGCGTTTTTTTACAAACGCTGAAAGTTTAAAGTTATTGCACTGATCAGAACTTCAAAAATGTCTGATGTGTGTTGTCTGATGTTTTGGGTGAATGAGTCTATATAATTTAGATAATTTAAATAAAATCATATGAAACTTGTTATCTAAATAACTAGTGAACGTCGTTTAATAAATAGCAATGGTGTTTTGACAAACGAAAAAAACATGTGATACAGATTTAATAACTTTTGACAAATGGAAATTACAAAGGAAATATGGAGAAACACAACAGATACATATGGAAAAGCAATAGGAAAGCATCGTAATCATTATGATGGACTCTTATTATTATTTTTAATTAAAAGCTCTATAGCCGCAGACGTAAGAGCAGTTGGCCATAGGCAGTGTAGTACGTGTAGTGGGAGTTCGTTATTGGGACATAATTAACAACACAACATTGCGGCGAAATAATGTTGTAACAAAGCCATGGAAACGCTTCTACACTCACGATTTACACAGCAGTAGTCTTGACAAGCAGGATAGATTAAGAAGTTTCTGCAGCCACATTAACCACAAAAGTAATGTTAAGAATTCGTGTTTAGAAATTCTTTATTATTTTTACATCATACTTATTTGTAGAATATATGAAACATTGAAAATGCACAATTAGTATAATAGTAGAGACTAGAGAGTTATACATTTAGGGGATATTTTCAGTATATTACTTTAATATCTTTTTCTTCAGTATTTTTAAATATAAATAAAATCATGTTTACTTCTAAAGTTTATGACAGTAGTGTACATATGTACAATATCTTTTGCGAAACACTAAATATTTATATCTAAATCTACTTACAACATTTCGCGGAATTCCAACTCAATACCTTGCATAAACATTTCACACTAGATTAATTTTACTAATGATAGTCGAACTAATTAGAATTAACCTTAATGAAGATAATTTCTGTATCACCTCATCTTTAACAACGAAAATGACAAAGTTATTCATTCAGTATAATTGCTTTAGTCAGCATAATATATATTCTATGAATTTACATACACAGATGTAGCTAGTAGTGGTGAGTAGGATACGTGTATAAAAAATACTGTATATTAAAACTAAACACAACTCTAACAGTTTACATTTATTTCAGTATGTTTGAATTGCGTCGAAAACTACGATACCACATAAATCTTAAATACTCTTCTCCAACCAAACTTCCATGTTTTTGAGAAGATATTAGCGTGCTAAGAATAATAATGACGTATTGTTCGCCTATGCATGTGTAAATATGAATTTGAATTGATAATGTTAGCCGCTTTGTAGGATTTGTTTGGACGTTATTAAATAGATGTGTTTATAAATCTTTTGACGATGACATTGTTATGATGGTATGTTTGCTAAACAAATTGTCTAACAGTAAGTGATTAAACAATATGCAAACATCAAAGTGATTTTACCAATTACGCTGTATACTATTTTTAATCTACCAAACCATTAAGTTGGAGCTTGAAGATGAAAAAAAATCACTTTTGATGAACTATTCAACGAATGAATGCACGACGTTTTATAATTATAACTTTAAGAATTATGGCCAACGTTAATCAAACTGAGTTATCAGCACAAATGTGATGTGTGAGAAACTCAGACTGTATACAGATATGAGTCATAGTCATACATTATGAACTCAAAATTTAATAATCGAGTTAAATAGCTTGATAGTTGCAGAGGGAAGAGCGATTGGCTCTACATAGAGCATTGTCGGTGGCGCTTCTAGCATATTCGCTGTTGTGATATAATTACCTAATTGCGCAACATTAGTTACGTTGGGATAATATAACAGAGCCAGGTAATTTACACAGCAAGAGTTGCAGCTGTAATCTTAATAAGGAATACAGGCAAAGCTTAATTAGTATTTCAATGTTTCACTCACAAAACTTTTATTTCAGCTATACTCATAAACACAGACTACCACTAAGAGCTAATATTTATGTATTAGTCACGTTTCCCCAGAAATTATACGAAATTGTCGAGTTTTATTAAGAGATTCTTTAGCTCTGTCTATAAATTTGTCGCGATTAGCGGCAAAGATTGTTATGTATTTAGACAAGAGATTCACACATAAAAATGTTCACAAACGCGTAGCATATGTAATCATCTTATATCTTTAGTCAATCAATGCAGGAAACGGGAGCAGCTTTATATTTTTACGCCTTCGCGTTTTAATCTCTTTTATCCCTCAATACGAAGTAAGCATTGTACACAATAAGTGGATGATATCTACAAATTTTCTATAAAGAAGGTATTCAAGATCGTCGTTCAAGGGATACCACGTCTTGACAATTAATTGCATAATTTAGGGAAAATAAAGACGGAACAGACAGTAATAATCTAGTATTTTCCAGAGTGTACCGTTGGAAAATTGTAAGACAACAAACAGTTTTAACTTTATACAAAGTAGCCGACATCATAATCATTACCCAGGCACATTGTCACATTTCCAAGTTAGTATGTCTCCATTTATCATAAGGATTTTTATGATGATCATTTTGATTTTTCATCTAGTCTGAAAGATTACATTAAGCTGTATGTTGGCTATGTATATATGGAAAAAAATATGTCTAATCCTTCTTCGTTATTTACGAGTTATGAAAGATGCTTGTACCTAATATAAAGCACTCGCATACCAAGTCATTTATAGATATATATACATTGCGAGAGGCTTATTTGGGTGGTTCTTTTCCACAAAATTTTGTACTTTCTTCCGCATTGCGCTAGTTTAAGTGGAGAATTCCTCCGTCTTCCTCTTTTCCTTAAACCTGGTTTCATCCACAACACCTAGCTGTTACTCGCGGTGCAGATAAATTCGGCGGTAATCATTTCCTGGCCAGCTTCTGAAAATCGTTGTCATTCATCTGCAACCGCATGGTTTTCCCAAACGACATAATTTTATCCATCACTGACAGTCTCACTTTCGAAGATTGAAATTGTACCACAATTTCGCCAAAGCAGAATTCCGGGTTCTTTCGGTAACCTTATCACAGTCTTTGTCAACGTTCTTGATAGTGTAGAATACTCAAACTCGCGAAGTATATGGTTTGTTCCTTCGCTTACTTAGAAGTATTGCTGAAATAATGATTTGGTATAAAACCTTTTGAAATTTGAGATGTGTTATTGATCTACAGGCTGAAGTAGCATAGTAATGTTTGGATGGGATTTCGTTCACTATATCATCTTCAAGATCTGGAGAATGAGCAGAAACATTATATTCACGAACCAGAAGACTTTGAGTAGAAGTTTTCTAAAAGGTTTTGCTTTATTGCAGGACGGGGGATCCGACGCACAAGACATGAGTGACTCACGCCATGTTGCTGAATCTCCACAAAACGTTTATCTCGTCTATACCATCCATTTCATATTATAGGTGTAGGGAATGCTATAGCAAAGTTGTAGAATAGTTAATTCTAAGTTTTACTGACCAATAATATACAGGATGTTCTATTTGAATTAAAGGAGATTTTTTATATTTTTCTCGTCAAATTTGTGGGCACCACTTATACTGTAGGACAGTTTCTGATATGGTGGCAAAAAATTTGCGATATCATAATTGTATAATCGGCATTATTTTAGGTTTGTAGATCTTGAGAAAACTAGACACATGGAATAAAAAAGATTCAATTATCTCTTTTATTAACCAAGATATTGGACTTCCGCGTACTAGGTGGGCACCCTGTATAATAAACAAGAGTAATAGTTAATTATTAATAAGAATTCCACACTAGAAAATCCTATTATTTATAATTACGTATAAACTACAAAACAACAAGAAAACAATTTATTTAAAGTATCTATTTTCAATTTAATGTAGAATTGTATTTGGACAAATAGTATAAAACACATAATCAGAGACTGTTTTCTTGAAATAATTGAAAAGGAAAATTCGTGTGAATACATATTTCTTTCAATTTGTAACAACTTTTGTCTCTGTGCAATACGGATTAAACAACTTAAATAAATAGATTCAAATTACATCATCCGTATAGCAGATTTCCTCCTTTGTTTACTACATTTTGAAGCAGTTTATTATTATAAAGAAGCGCCTCGAATTTAACAAGCTTTATTATGTATTCAGTTTACTGCTGAAAAATACCATGCCTTTCTGTAATCCTCAAATTTCAACGTTTTAGAAATACATGATCAAGTTTTATATCAAAGATTATTTTTAATAGTTTGTACACACATGAACCATCTTGCAATATAGTTCAATTAAAATTAAAATCTAAATTTACGTTCATACTTTCTGATTTTCATTGCGTAGCAGGAATGTTAGGTGCGAAACATGTGTTTTCTATCATCTGCACTTGAAACACTACTACAAACAGCGATAAGGCACACAATCGAACAAACAATTCACAAGCCCAGGAAACTTCTCTATATAATCTAAATATAAAGTTGTTTAGCATTGTTCTAAATTTATTAGCACAATGTGAGTGATTGAAGTTGTATTGGGTTATAAAGTTTTTAAAATATTTTGTAAGATCTTATGGTAGTGCGTAAATTTAATTTTAGTATCAATCCAAATTTAACTTCACGAAAACAGAAACTTGGACGAATATTTACGATATGTATACTTTATCATGTTTCAATCGCAAGTAAAGGTTGTATAATTTACACTTACATAAATGCTGGTTATTCGCGGAATAGCGTAGGATCATAATTATTATATTAAATATGCCGTTTGTAAATGTTCTCGTATATCTCATATATAAATATTGAATAACAGTGTGGTTGTGGTAAAAAGCAGTAGAACGAATATATTTGCTACATTATATGGATTCGAAAGTATGTTTCAGATAAAAAATGTGTAAGATAATATTTATCTACATTTTATTTATTAATTACGGATACGTAATGTGTTAGACATAATAACAATACGTACAAAAATGTTTACAAGTAATGAAAATATATAGAAGACAAATTACACAGGTTAACAATTTTGTTCTAACTTTCGGACGTTAATAGCATATGGTTGATGATTTTTTTCTGCCGAATCCGTATTTGGACTTCGCTCTTTAAATCGCTCACAGTGTCTTGAGAATGTGACTTAATGATAGACTAGGAACACCGGAACATACTACAGGAATTAAAAGAAATTGGTCTCAGAATATGAATAAAAATTTTACTATAGGTCTTGTTGTGCTAGTGTTTTTAAGAATGTTTATATTACCGTAGAGTAATCTTAAAATAAATATATCCTGATAATAAATTCCGAAAAGAGATTTTGACAGTCGATAGTCAATTAACGCTAAAGATTTACATATTTTCAATAGAAACCGCCCGTTTCGGCGATAGAGCATGTAAAGCTTTCATACAAACCTGTATATAAACCCCTATAGAACTCTTTATTAACACCAAATCATATTACATGTTGTCGTGTTGAAAATTATCAAAAAACATGGCAATATTATACCAGAATAGCGAGATGGTTGATTTTTTTATAATGAAACAGAGTAACTATACGCACTCTATGGGCCGGTTTATTCACCTTCTGATAAACTAACAGATAACACTATCTAACGGATAAACAGAAAAAAGCGTTTATTCACTCTTGGGTAGGTAAAAAGTTACTGATAAAGTGCTTACCAGAGAGATAAATTTATCTGCTGATAAATCCACCCGGTAAGATATACCCAAGAGATATATTGCGAAAATTATAACCTTACTTTATATTAGACGATTATTTTCCTATATAAATATGGAGTTTCTTGAAGATTTTGAAGATGTGTTTATCGCAGAGGAGGTGCAGATAATAGGAAATTATAATAATCGTAAACCCGGTAAACCGTATAATACAAGAAGGCGTATAAAGAGACACGCAAACCATTTCAACCGCCTGAATGATGCTGAATTTAAAATAATTCTAATTAATTATTTCACCAATTTGTAAGCAATGATTATATATTATATTGACTAATTATTAATACCTTTGTTACTTTATAAATTTGCAAAAAGAGTACATATAAATCCTTTTTTTATTATTTAAATTGTATCTAATGTGTAATTCCATAATAAAGCAATACTGTTATTTTTTATATATTTATACACAAATTCGACCAAGCCTTTCTTTTTCTCTCCATGTCACTGAATCAGTACTTTTATTTTCAATAATTTTCCCATATTTATGTATAAGCCTTTTGTATAAGTAAATCAACTATATAGTAATTCTACTTCAGTATTACTAATATTTGTAGATCTTCTTTTATTGTCACTAGACATTGTATTACAAGACATTGAAAAATAAACAAAGTGAATTCAAAATATAAACAAACTAACAGGCACCTGTAAACCATGAAAATATTAAATTATGTTCGAATTTTTAAATCAAGCACTGCAAGTTGTGCTTGTCTTACTCATTAACACGCGCATATGTCTATCCTTTATCTTTATCCGTCGCTATACTAGCCACCTAAAAACGTTACAATCAGTTAGTTTGTTATTTGTCAGATAAAATTTGGTGAATAAACCCACAAATTTATCTACTACCCGATAAATTTATCCTATAGATACTTACCTGCAGTTTTCTTCGAAGGTGAACAAACCGGCCCTATGACGTTTAAATTGTTAACTACATACATATCTACAGTTAACTATAATTAGCAAATTAAACGTGATATAGTGTTATGGTTTGCTTCATTTCGTAATAAAAAGTCAACCAAATGCTAAAAAAAATCATATTAGACAAAATGCTCAATCATAAACCGATTGCTTTTGTGACGTGTACTGTCATAATTATGCTACATTAAGAAGAATGTGTCAGTAGAAAAAAATAGCAGAAAGAGTGAAGTCTAAAGTAAAATACACAAATAGCAAATTTGGAGATACAGACGAATTAAAAGTACACACGAGGCTCATCCAAAGTAATTACACCAGCAAAGGATTGACTGCTTCGAGTGAGAAGTAAACGGAATCGCAAAAATAGTGAGTGAGTTTAATCGCGGACCGCTACACCCAATTTCCATAAATGCGATATACAATAAGAGGAAATTTAAAAAACATATTTTTAAGCCGAAAAGACGTTGTCAACAGTATATATTTCCTTGGGGGAAAACATTATTGTTTATCGTGTATTTAGTAAATCTTATGTATTTAATTTCAATCATGTGGATAGCATTTTCATTCTAATCCTTTTAATTCTTATGCAATGTGAAAAGGTACTTTTAAATAGCTCTACTAAAAGACAGTCGGAAATAGTTTCCGATAAAAATATGAGTAATATAATCGTCGATCGAATGCTAGCACAAACAAAACGCAGAAAATAGATTGTCAGCTGAAATTGAATAGAATGGATTGGTTGAATAAATGATTGATTTTCAAGAACATCTGTGTGTGTATGATTTTCCCCAAATAACCTAAATCAATTGAATAGTATTCTTCGCTAGCACTTATCAATCCAATTCAGCGATATCGCACTTGGTCAAAATGATAATGATTCTATAAACCTGCATATTGCTAAAGAATATCCAATACATTATAATTTCAGGAAAATCACGTCGTATTACTTTCTAGAATATACTGCAAACATGGAATAGAATAAGAAAAGTCGTATGTTATTCTCATTTGGCAGCAGTTTTCTATTATATATTTTATTCAATTTTATTAATACTATTGAATACGATAGTGATGAGGATTTAATAATATATTATTATACAGTGACCGGCATAAATATTGCAACATATTTTTTTTTATTATCGAAATACCCTAAACAATTTTTTGGAGCATAGGTTGTGCATGTCTAAGAACCCCAACATTTATTTTGACAGACGTCACGTGACCACTAGTATGGCTGTAAATTTGAAAAATATGCCACGAATCTGCAAAAATTGAAGTTAGATGACATCATATCCAAAAAAGTTATTTGAAAAAGTTGCTTAGAATTCAAATTTGTGGCCATACGCAAAGGTTTGTAAACATATTTAGAAAAAAATAAAAAACACAATTTTTCAAATATTCTTTAATTAAATTACATATTTCCATTTTTTTTCATTTTTATCTGCTCGATTATAGTACTATTTCTAAATTTGGCTGATACTCAAACAATTTGATCAATTTTTGCTTAATTAATACAGCGAAAACTGAAAAGTACGTTTTCACTATGACAGTTGTTGCTGCAACGTACTGTATCTAGTAGTAATAAATAAAATTTTACAAACAGTTTCATTCTAATCTACTTAGCAAACATTACTTTTATTGAAAAATATAATTTTTTCTTTTGCTTTCTGCGTTAGTCCAAACCTGATAACACTACATGTACGCACCGAAGGTATTAATGTAGGTTTTGAGATTAAAGAACAACGAATAACAAACAATAGGTAAAATGAAAATAGTTGAATGTGTATGAAACTCAATAAAAGTAAATAAGTAATAATTAGGTACCTACTTAATTTTAGGGAAATACTATAAATTACTAAATAGATAAATTACATTTAAATAGACAATAAATAATAAAAATGGATATGTAAGTTGGAATGGAACTTCTAAAACAGATACTTATTATTTATATGTAGAAATATGTTTTTTTTTAATGAACAAATACTTAAATTTCAGTGTGTCCCCCATTTCGTTCCATACACAATATGGTTCTTCTGTGGATTTCTTTGTAAACATTATTAAGCATATTAGGATTTATTTCAAAAGCACAGTTTCTAAATGTTCTATATTTTTAAATGGCCGGTGCTCGTATACAGAATTTTTTAGGTAGCCCCACAAAAAAAAAATCAATGGTGTAAGATCCGGAGACTTTGCCGGCCATGGATTTTGAGAGAACCGACCTATCCGTCTGTTTTGAAATTGATTCTGTAACCACCTTCTTACATTAATTGTGAAATGCACACTAGCTCCGTCCTGCTGAAAATACAAACTTCTTCTTTCTGCGAAGGACATATTATCTAAAACATCTGTCAGTGTAGTTTGTAAAAATAATAAGTAACGTTCGGAATTTAAACTATTTCTAAAGAAAAAAGGTCCGACTAATCTAGAATTAAAAATACCGCACCACACATTTACTTTAAAAGAATACTCACAGTTACTTTTGAAGAAAATGTTGCTTCGTCCGAAAAAAGAATGTTTTTTGAAAAATTGAAATTTTCTTCTATCGATCCTTGCAACCAGGCACAAAAATCAAATCGAGCATCATAATCGCGATCTTTCAGCACTTGAATAAATTTCGGCCTATATGGATAAAACTTATTTCTTTTTAAAATTCTTCGTACAGATCTTTCTTCAATATTTGTAGCTGTTGCAATTGCGCTTACTGCTATTTGGGGAGTTTCTGTGACTGCTAAAAGCACATTACCACTATCACCAGTCACTGGCTTGTTATGAGGAGTTTTATTTCTGTTTTCTGCCGAACTTGTTTCTTTAAACTTTTTCATTAAACTGTTCTAAAATTTTATTTATTTCTACTAGATACAGTACGTTGCAACAACAACTGTCATAGTGAAAACGTACTTTTCAATTTTCGCTGTATTAATTAAGCAAAAATTGACCAAATTGTTTGAATATCAGCCAAATTTAGAAATATTACTACAGTTAAGCAGATAAAAATGAAAAAAAAAAGGAAATATGTAATTCAATTAAAAAATATTTGAAAATTTGTGTTTTTTATTTTTTTTTCTAAATATGTTTACAAAACTTTGCGTATGGCCACAAATTTGAATTCTAAGCAAGTTTTTGAAATAACTTTTCTGGATATGATGTCATCTAACCTCACTTTTTGCAGATTCGTGGCATATTTTTCAAATTTACCGCCATATTAGTGGTCACGTGACGTGTGTCAAAATAAATGTTAAGATTCTTAGACATACACAACCTATCCCCCAAAAATTTTTTATGGTATTTCGATAATAACAAAAATTCCCTTATGTTGCAATATTTATGCCGGTCACTGTATATATTGTTCTGTCAAATGCGACAGAAATGAAAAATGAAATAATTTTCACAAATATAATAATAAATATTGTACAATATGTTATTAAATATTATCCCACCCTCCTTCATACCTTAAATTTAAATGTGTGTAAAGTGTGTGTCTATGTTAAAATCCAATTTCTATTCCCTCCTCCGCTTGATCCGTTCGTAAAATTTTCAATCACCTGCAGTTGCTTCCTGGGTTCATTTAATCTTTCTTGTAATGTCCTTGCAGCCACCAGCTTTATTATGGATTATGTTGTTTCTAGTTCGTTATAATCACTTTTATACCTTTTTATTTTTGATGGAATCATTTTTTTCAGTCTGTCAATTTTCAATTCTGTTTATATTCCAACCTGTTGCACCCAGGACTACCAAAAACCGCCGTGACGTCATCCCACACTAGATTTCTAATTTTTCTTGTACGATATGCCTGTAATTTCGAAAATGATATCTAAATCCAGTCGTATTGTGTTATGGATGTGCTATATTAATTTTTTAATTTGTTTCCTAAAATAAAAATATTTAATATTATATTTGTGCTTTTCATTTTTTACGCTGTTTGTCGCTGGTTGAAGATTTTCTTTAAATAAATAATTAATATAATATGCCTACATGCCCTTACTATATTCAAAACGAAAACATCAAATACCAGACTTATGTGTCAATTAATGAAATTAGAAGAAAAAGGAATCGACTGTAATATAATCATATTTATTATTTTTATTCACAACAATTATAATAAAAAAGGAAACAAATTATCTACTTTACTACTATTAGATAACATCTAAATGTATAAATAATATTTTGGTTTTAACCAAAGATTCCAAACGTAAATTTCTTTAAATATTGATTGATGCATGTTATGCACACTGAGAGAACAATATCTTTCCTCAAAAGAAATTCTATAAGTATCAAAGAAGTATCGACTTAAAATAAAGCTCAAGAAGTATCAACGTAAGCAAAAATATAATTGCATGCGATATTCCTACTTATCCAACAGTGGGAGGAAAATTATTTAATTTTATTTTTAATGCAGAATTACTCAAAAAAGTTTTTAAGTGTAGATACATATGTACTCCAACTACTTCCAAACTCCAGTTCCTGGGAAGTATTGGCATTATATATTTTGCCATCTTTGTCACACCACTATCATAATTCAATATACAGAGTGGTCGGATTTCGTAGGGACCACATGGGTAACTTTTTTATTTGAAGACATAGAGAGACGGTTAAATTAGCAAAAAAGTGTAGATTCAAAAGCCCACTAAGAATCCATTTACAAATTTTACTTGTCATGCTTCATTAGTTTAATATTGAAGAAGAACTGAAATCTCCTAATTTCTTTTATTTGCCATAACTTTTTTGTTACTTGAGATATTCAGCTGCGGTTTGAAGCAATTCAAATTGTAATCTAAATACTTTTATTGACGCTTAATACAAATTTCTTTTGCGCAAATTTTTAGTGATCTCACCTAACCTCAACATTTTAAATTGGAACCGTGCAATTTTTGTTTCTGAACAAATAAATGCGAATTTTGCAACGACTTTGATAATTAGGGTTAAAATTGAATTGAACAAGTTTTCCAAATAAGTTCTCCTCTATATTTTCAACGCGACGCAAAATATCGAGAAATAGTGCAACGTCCTACTAAGCTAGGTCTAAACTTTATGTTTATGCTGAGTATCTTATAAAATGTAAATCATCAATCTGTAAGACTATGAAAAAATGTGTACTCCTACAAATAAACAATATAGAGGGGTGTCTACCTACATGTTATATACCACACGTGTAATCTCAGCTATTACGTTAGTTACGTATATTAACAAATACTGAAGGAGAGTGATGCTTTTACTGAATCTCGAGCGGGAATTGTGAACAATAAGTTTACATTGGTACTACTGCGTAATGAATGAAGAACCGTATTTACCAATACAGGAGAAATTGTTCAAATGAATCCAGTAACACAACACTAACCTGTCAGTACTCTCATATCGGTCATGTTAACTTTGATAACCTTCGTATCATTACTACAGAAATCAGATACATAAAATATTTGTTTCTGGAAATGTATCGTATTCAAACCTGTCCTAATACTATAAATTTTAAGTCAAGCATTGACAACTTAGCCTATTTTTTTAATATTAGTACTATTATACCGCCTATAAATACCTTCCCCCACCCCTCTAACTTATGATCGCTTTAATAAAGAGGTTCCAGTTTTGGGTCACTAATATAAAATATTATATACTGCATTCTGGAAGTAAAATTTATATTTAGTTTCAAAAATTGACGACTCAAATAAGCATAGTAAAAGAACAAAATTTTATATCATTATACATTTTGTGTGTGCAGTTATATGCTCAACGTAGATTTAAAAGTCAGGTAGCTATGATTTTTTTTAATCAGCAAGCGAATTGGATTATATAATTATGTATTATGTAAGAGAAGTATAAATAATTAAATATTATTCCTATTTCTACATCTTATTTGGAATAACTGGAATGTAGACATTACAGTGAAAACCCAGACATTTAAAATGAACCCATTCAATTCGAAGAAATCTTTGCTCTGCGGTCATAGAATGAAATTACAGTAAATTTCATTCTATGCATCTATTATTAAGTTTCTATTTTAAGAAATTCAACAATAAATCTGTAACAGGAAATCTCGTAATACACTAACACAACGCAGAATTATTAAAATCTGTAAACATAACGCAAAGTTTGCTGCTTACTAGTACTAAAATGTATATCGTTCAATAACATGGGCACTTTTAAACAAAGACTAGTTTTTAGACATCGCAATGATATTTGTATGTTTGTACTGTATAACGCCATTTTTGAATAGTAAAAATTTGCTTTAATAATCAAGCAGTTAAGTGATAAAATATGTCGTTATTAAACTATTGCATTGCCTTTCAATGTCCGTATAAAACCAACTACCAAAGTTTATAGGCTTTCACAATAAACTATATCTATTATTGTTGACTCAGGTGAAACAACTTTTTCACTTGAGGCGAAAACGGGCGTGGGTTAGAATTTATCAATTCAACAGTATTAAGTAGCCGAATCATACATGATTTCCAAACACAATATTCGAATGGTACAAGCGCCTCTCCCCGACACTCAGGCAGATAGGATCAACAATATCAAATAGTCGAATACTACGTCGATAACTTTACAAGATAGTCGAGGTAACCACAATACCGAAACGGATGCAGCTCATCGAACTGTTACGAGTCAGTGAAGCGAAGAAGAAATAAGGTATATAACGAGGAGCAGAAGACAACAACATCAGTCTTTTAAAACCTTCTGAGGAAGCTGGCAGCATGATCAGCGATACGTCTAGTAATAATTTTTTTTTAGTGTTGAAAGGAACAAAATCTGTTGCATAAACGTTGTGTGATCCACAAATGTCCAGAAATTTAACACAGAGGGCAAGTAGAACTATCTGGGTACTCGAATCTGAAAGTTACTCGATGTTAAAACTGATCCGGTTTGTCATCAATGTATCCCCTTCTATAGCAACTAGATGTAAATAGATTGGAACCTGGTGGCGTTGGAAGTTGGTTATGTACAACTGATAGTACTTTTTTATATTGCTTCATGCATGCAAATCTACATTCTAGTTTGCTAATTTTGTTTAAGTATGAATGCATTTTCACCACGTCGTAGAAAGTTAAATAAATATTCAATGAAAGCAAGATTAATACTGAAATTCTATGGCGATTCTTTATGGTATGAACTACTACTGTCAGTATAAAAAAATAAATAAAACTCAATAGATAGAATTAGACACATTTACTTTTCACTAAATTGAATTTTTGCCTATAAGTTTTATAATCCTCCACTTAACAATAAGTTTGTGGCATTGCTTACTAAGCGTGTATAGCAAGAAAAGCCACGAACTGATTCAGATATGTGCCGGTAAAACTACCCTTCTCTAATAATAATTTCCATGAAGAGCGCAGTGGATAAATAACACTTACTAAAGTTTACGTATATTTTACATCTACAGTAAAATGTCAGATGTACAAAAATGTCGTGGCAATTCCTAGAAATTATTGAATTTTATTCAGTAAGTGTTCGTATTTACTTGCTTAGTGTATAATGAAGTTATCTTAAACTGTTTCCTGTGCCATTACCATAGCTATTCTAAAATTTGCTGAAAAAAAGTAGAATCAGAATATTAGAGAATTTAGTTGAGCATAAAAAAGAGATGATATCGCAAGATTCATAAGCCTCTTGACAAATCCGCAATGTCAACAATATATTATGAAAGGAATGAACCAATTAGTTTGTTTTATTAATAAGAAAAGAACAGTTTTCTCAAATAAAATTACATAAAAAGAGAAACTCCCTTACTACAAAGCACCGCTCTGGACGTCTAATAATTTTTAATCGGCATGATGAAGCAAAGCGAAGGACGCAGAAAAATAAAAGTTTCACGAGCACAATAGATATTATGAAAAATTTACGAATAAAAGCAAACAAAATGCAAAAGCAAAAACAATAACAAAAAATACTACAGCGGAGAAATTATTTTAATAAAAAGTATACCAACAATATTTTAATAACTTAATATAGCATAGAATTTATTAAAACTGTGTTTTTGATATCTACAGATAATTAGACAAGTATCGGACAGTATAACAGATCAAAAAGTATCTCCTCCTCCCTTCAAAAATTCTGAAGATTAGAGTGAAAGAAAAATCCCCTTCTGCTTCAATCGAGAGACTTCATTTCTCCCGTCATTTCCCCATCATCCGACATAATCAAAGTAAACGTTTTGTTTTTACTGGCACATTTTTAGTTTATAATATGTAACCATGTCAGGACATTCATCTAGGATGAGTTCTGTGTACTTTATTTGACTAAGAAATTAAACTGTGTCTCATATCACTAGGGCATGATTACATTTTCCTCCGGCTCGATTGATAAACCTTCCCCAACAGACACGGTGTTGATCAGTTTCATGCCTACATTGAGCAGATTTGGATAGTATACACTTCACACTACCTAATTCTACTTTAGGATAGCGAAATAAATTATTATGAGAAATGTTTCTGGTAACTAAAATTATAAAAATTAACACACTGAAAGTACACGTAGAGAAAAAGTGATCCATTCATTGTTTGTGGAAAGCCTCTTACTGAAAATGGACGCCTACTTTCTTGATCGAATATGTCTACAAGTAATGTCTAAGAGTAAGAAACTTTCTCATTACACGCATGAAACGGTTAATTTTTTGCCTAAGCGTACTTAATCTTACACAATACAAATAAACTAAGAAAATGAGAAACGCAAGATATATTATTTCTAGTAAGAATATTTTATGAATATAAAAGTTTGGACATGAAAACTATATATACAGGAGTTGCACTGATAACAAGAATGCACATGTATGCATCATAGAGAAAAGTTCTATATCTCGCATAGTTATAGAACTATACGAAAATAAAGCTCAATACGACCAGAGAGAATAAAATCATTATTTAACACAAAATAACCTCCAAATCTGATTTGGATTTTCATACTTTAAAATTAAGATGCTCGGCTAATCCAAAAGAAAAACATAAACAACTATTACTGTGATCTCAATACACCGTTATAGTATAGAAGGTGTCTTTGAAATAAAAGTAGAAAATATGAAGAATGGTGAGAGACAATTGTGTAGAGAATATATGTAAAAATTGTAGTTTAGTTACTACGTGAATGCCAAAATTAAAACCTCTCTTATAAATTGTTATATGTGCCGCCTATGAATGGAATGTGTTTAAAAAATACGTCGATCGAACTAACGCAAGACATCGCAAAAACAGCTTCCAATGTGATAAGAACTACGAGATAACGTTGATATGTCAGCTTTTTTAAATAGCTTTGAATGCTAAGGGTTCAATAACATCAATTAGTTCAAGTATTTTGCTTTTTATTGTAGAATTGTTGGTTCTGGAAAGAACCGTTGTGTAAGGAAGTGAAAGAGGTGAAATGCTCGGAGAAAATGTTGGAAGTGTCTGCCTTCAGCATGGAGATACGCTTCCAGGCGACGTGAGACATCCACATATAACATTCGAAACAGACTGAATCTGATTGTGCGTTGCACACCGGTTAAATAGTGTTTGCCTGTCGCTAGTACTCTGCGCTACGATATGCTATAGTCGCATGAAGCATGCATTCCTTAAAACACAGTGGCGCGACGAATATTTTATAAATATCTTTGTCATTCGTTTTCTCGAGTATGGGAGGGAATTTACGCAAAATATTTTGGAGTTAAGTTTAATAAAATAATATCTTTCCATTTTTCCTATTCTTTACTTTTATTTCGAAAACACCCTGTATAAATAATATACGAGCAGCTTCTATATGTCGTAAACTATCGAACATTGCATTACAACAAGATCGAGGATCTGAAGAAAATATACCAGCGAGGACTAGAAATATTGAGAATGCCCGAAATGCATATTTTTGATTAATCTTCCTTCGAATCCTTGTAAAATTAAGTGATTATTAGAGTTCAAAAACTATAACTGCAGGAAATGGAAGAGTATCAGCTAAATTACATTATATGACGACTTTTCCAAGATTAGAGAAATGTTTAAAATAGCAATCGATAGAACTTTAGTCTCAAAGTTAAAATAAAGCGACGATAACATTCCTAGTTTTTATTCGTCACTACTCAGAAGTGCTTGTATTTCACGGAATGCATATGTACTATCAGAGACAAATGTAAAAAATTGAAATGTTTAAATCATGTAGAAAAATATCAACAAGTGTTTAACTTGCACAGTTGTAATGCCAGCGGCTATATCCTCGAAAATATATTAAACATTTCAAACAATAATTTCGCCACATATATAGTTTAGAAATTAAATTAAATTAACAAATACAAAATACTTAAGTTCTTGTCATGGTATACATAAATAATATTTATAAATATGCAATAAAAATATTTATAAAGCATTTAACGCCTTCACTGATTGATTGATAATAAAAACTTATATTCAATATTTGATTACTTCAGGTGTATAGTTATATTAAGCCGTATAGTGAAATTGTTGAAAAAATACTACAATTTAAGTAGTCAATTTTTGACTTTGCTTGCAATATACCTGTATTGTTTACAGTTTTTCCATATTCGAAACAAAAAATAATTATCAGTCAATTATTGTTACAATACAGGCTCTGTGGTCGCAGTGGTTAGAGTGACAGTTCTCTATTAGTAGCAGGCCAGATTTTCCGGTGATCAAATCCCTTCTGCGGCGACTTACTCGGTTCCCTAGCAGAGCACCATTCATTGTTGAGACATAATTAACAGGGTAACATTATTTATAGCGAGGTACATTTGCTTAGAAGTTTATAATGAATGTGTCCTATCTAAAGGAGTATACTTAAAGAAAATTATGAGTACGACTGCTTAAGATCGCAGTTATTCGCTTCGTCGAATAAACTTTTTATTGTTTTCTAGCATTGTCTGGCGATTATTAACACGATTACTAACACCAGCTATACATATGTAGCTACATTCAAAGAAAAAAAGATATAGAACAATTACAATAACCCGTACGGCAAGAGTAGCTTAGTAGGTATTGGCCCACTCTGTCAATATTTACTATCTTAGGCTTGCCACATCGTAACTGTCTCATTTCTTTTTTCTTTGAGTGTACAACAATATACGTAGGACCTACAGTTGACCACACAAATAATAAATCAAGGATTAACGTCTTCCCTACTCCCCTCAAAACAGGGAATTCAATTCTTATATCCCCGGTAATTTTACATTTATTTAGTCTTTTCGGCGTTCAACCTTTCCAGTACTAGATATATAAAAGCAGATAGTTCCACTGTGTAAAGCGGGTGATCGTGTTAACACTTCTAATTACGCGCCAATAATTGTATTGTGTAATGTAACGACACTATTTGAGTTGTACTGTTATTTAATAATGCTGCTCCTTTACACCACGCTGTGGTGTTCTTCGTTATACCGATCAGTTAAAAATGTATTCGATAATTAACAACTGAAACGACTGCTAAAAACGCTAGTCAGACATTAATACGATTGTCAGTTGGTACAGAAGCAATCGTATATAATTTTATATCACCTACTTCGTTGTTGTTTTTGATGTTACAGTTCACTAACATTTGACATCGTTAATGAAATTAACGTCATTATGTATTACGATTTCGCCAGCAATAACTTATGTGATGTTATTTTATTCTTTATGGCAAATACAATCACCATGGCCAATTCAACCTCCATAGTCGATTAATGTTTTAAATATTGTATAATCATTAAAATTGGACGTCGAATGCAAGTGTGACCATTCAATTTGACAAGTAATTTAAGCCGATATTTTTGGCGCTCTTATTATTGCACTAATGGATTCTAGACATTACCAGTAATATGGCGAAAGCATTATAGTAGATGTAATAACGTTTTATTTAATTTAATGGGCTGTTGACTTAAAGCGATAAAACTCTGTTGGTGTAGGATAAATCTTTCCTAATAATTAGGATACACGTACATTCAAGAAAATGTAACATATGTAATTGCACACATTGTCAGATTAAATATCTACTTAACACAGATTCTTATTGAAAATCTGCTCAACTGATACCTTATAAGTTATTTTTTATAGGTCACACTTGCTCCTATGGTTCAATGGTAAGTAATAGGTCTTTGTAATATTGCATTATTACAGCATGATTAATTGAAATTATAAGGATAGCTCTCCATATCCTCAGTTTTTCCTATCATAGTTAAGCATATAATATAATGATATAATTAAAAAGGATGTATATAATATATTCTCATTAAAATCTACTCAGATTCATTTCTGCCCGTTTACACAACATTATGCTTTGTACGTGCTTATGAAACCGTAATATTTTCCAAAAATTTCAAAAATCGGAGGAAAACTGTTATCACCAAAGTGGCTTCCTCTGCTTAATATGCGGAAAAGTCACTGCCTAGCGACTTTTCTCTTTCTCTAACATTTATTTTATCCACATTACTAAAGAAAAGAAAGAAACAGAAAATCAATAAAATGTCCGCGTGTCTGAACCTAAGTGAAAACTTTCCGAATGAGTAAATACACAAATCGTATATATCCCAGAATTGATTTCGTCTTCGTCACGACAAACGGAAATACGAATGGAAATGAAAGATCCTGAAACATATTCCTATTATTTGACGCCCGTCGTTTGAGTAATAACAAAAATATGAAATTTTACAGCTATAAAGGCCATATTATTACGGAATATTATAGGAAAAATGTTGGAATTGATTTCAAAGTTATACTATTTGCTTTCCTTGTATCTTAACAAATATACTACAGCATTTACTTTCTTGACATCAAAATATTTTAATTAAGTATGAATTTACATCAAGAAATAACATTTTATACGAAAAAAGGCAAAAAAACATTATGAATAATTTTTGCTAATACCGCGTTAATTGATCTATTTAGAAAAGGATATCTCGCATCAGAATTAAGCTTTGATAACTTAAAATAGTCTACATGAGTGTCTCAATATCTTCTCTGTTCCACCATAAAACCCAAATAATATATATTTTGAGTTTACCGAACTCATTTTATAAGTAGCTTAACTTAGTACACTTTAGCATTGCCTGCCGCCATTTAAGAATGGTAGATTCAATGAAACACTTTGAAAGAGTATACACCAACTGGGGTTCACAGAAATATATTTAAGCCGATTGATGATACAAATAAACTCAAATAATGTAAACAAATACAAAGCTATATTTTCAATAATAATTGTATCATACCGCAAAATACTGAAATCTAGCAAATGCGCATGAAATTTTGATCAAGATAGAGAGGATAATAAATTCAATAAAGCCATTGTGTTGTGTACTACTTTCACATAAATAATTATAGATATGTAATAAAAAACTATTTTTGATCTTAGTTCTCAATATCCGATCTCTTGGAGCGGGGGAGGGAGGAAAAAAAGGGAGATGTATGTTTCCAACTACTAAACAATGTATGTGAATGTAATATTGGCCTCCATTTAATATCGAAAGCTTGAAAAACTTTACTCGGATGCATACGTTAAGCTCAGTTTGCCATATATTTTTTAAACTGTAACTGATGTCCAGATTTTTGCGTTACTCTGTATATTATATGATGAAAATATTGTTTAAAATGATATAACAATAATAAATATAAAAACTACTTTTTCAGAAAAATGTCAGAGGATTACATATTTAATTAGCGAAACAGTTATATTGTTATTAGAAAACTTTTTATTTTAGTTGAGGTATATGTCTGCTCTAACAAATTTGCAGCCTACTTTATAAGTTTTGGACTTATAACTTTAGCAGTTTCAAGTTTCATTAAACTTGTTATCAAGTATAGGTAACTTTCAAACTTCCTGTGTAAGTTTGTTATTTCTATGTATCACACGCGATTGTACGTCAAAGATATACACACATGTGTTAATTACCGTTAGCTCCATAAATAGTTTATAATTCTCTTTAAAATCATCGTCGCTTCTTGGACGAAGGTAATGGTATTGGAATTTACTATAGTTAAAAGTATTCGACTGAATATCGCCGAAATCCGATATACACTACTGTGCAAAAGAAACCAGCACTTATAAATATTCTACTACAATGCAAGGTACTATAAATAAATGACCTGTAAGGACAATAAAAATTTTATTATGTATCTAGTACGATTGCTACTTATACATTTATAACAATACATGAGTATCTTTAATGTTACAACTGCGAATATTAGTATTTCGTGTGACCACCTTTAAATGTAATGACGTCCTTGATTCTATTCTGTACACTATCATGTAGTTTCTGAATAAATTCATTGGGGATTTTGGTCCATTCGTCTTGTAAGACTGTCCACAGCTCCTTTACATTGTTGGGTGATCTGTCATACCTCTTTTGATCTAGATAATCCCAAACATGCTCTATTATGTTAAGGTCCGGGCTTTGTGGTGGCCAAACCATTGTTCTTAATATCCCATTACTTTGTTGTTGGGCCAAGTAATTTTTAACTAATTTGGAAGCATGTTTGGGATCATTGTCTTGTTGTAATATAAAACTTTCGCCTATAAGGTGTAGTCCTGAAGGGATGGCATGGTCTTGTAATATTTTTTGGTATGTTTCTGCAGTTAATCTACCATCTATTTTTATGATATCGCCAACGCCATTTGCAGAAATACACCCCAAACCAATACGTTTCCACCCCCATGTTTTACAGTAGCCTGCAGACATGGCTCCAAAAGAGATTCTCCTGGCCTTCGTCTTACATATTGACGTCTATTGGTGCCAAACAGCTGAAACTTAGATTCGTCTGTCCATAAGACTTGACGCCATTCATTGTCTCCCCAGGATTTATGATCTAAAGCACATTTTAATCTTTTTGCTTTATTACCTTTTCTCAGTAAAGGTTTCTTTATTGCCACACATCCTCGTAAACCGGATCTGTTCAACGATCTTCTCACAGTTGAAGCATGCACCGATGTGCCCGTCATTTCTGCCAGGTCCTGTGCTAATTGTCTGCTTACTTTCTTACGATTTCGTAAGGATGTCATTTTTAAAAAACGTTCGTCGGTTCTACTAAGCTTTTAGGCCGTCCTGACTTCGGTTTATCGCCTACTTCACCAGTTTCGTTGAACTTTTTAATTATACTTTGTACGCTGTACCGTGAGCACTTAACACGCTTCGCAATTTGGGCTTGATTCAAACCTTCTTCATGTAACACAATAATTTTATGTCTGTTCACAAGAGATATTCGTGGCATCTTGTGACTTTTTTAATGTCTTTCACGATTAGATACCGCACACTTTCAATAAATTGAACGGAACGAACCGGAACAGAGACTTACACAAACAAAAATTCAAATGTATTTTTAAAATATACCAAACCTTATCGTATGATGACAAACTATGAACTGAATGTGTAAAATATCAATTTTATTAAAATACTTTTGTCTACAATAAAGTTTCTACGGATTATCCCTCCTGGGAATCGCCTCAGGCGGACCATAAAATATTACATTCCCTTGCAATTAAGAATTTCCTAGAACTTACGAGTAAATTTCTTACGATAACTCATATTTATTCTTCGGATTAGATGTATTTCATATTCCGCACGAAGTTATATTTCACACTTTGAATAAATATGTGTTGTTAGTAAAATATCATGAATTATGTAAGGTGCTGGTTTCTTTTGCACAGTAGTGTACTTACAGTGTAGTATCCACTTATGGGATAAAATTATTTTTCATGTTATTGTAGAATTTCATAAAAATTGCTCGACCACGTCGATTTATAATTTTAAAGATACGGCTTCTGAGTGAAATTTGAAGTATTCGGGGTGATTCATGTAAACGCAACACAAAGTAGATGATCTTTTTAAATTGAACACCCGATATATTTTTTATTTTTAAAGTCTTTTAATCAGATTTTTAATGAAACAATTTATTCCAAATAATATTTAACATGTAAAAATAATACCTGTATATGTACAGGTTGTCCCATTTTGGGCACTTTGCCAGGGTATCTCAGTTATTATGTAATAACGATAGAGAGTTGCGGTTTTCGTGATAGTGTCCTTTTTTGTGAAACGAAAGATGCCGCAAACAGAATTTTGCTATCCGCCTTAGTTTTTGAGATATAGGGTGAAATTGAAAATTTTCAATTCACAAACATCTCTCGTATCTCAGTTGCTATGGCAGTTAGTGAAAAAGTAAAAATGGAATATCATCCAGTTTTTTGCGAAGAATCCAGTGGCGTAGTTAGTCTTTTTCTAAGTGTGATAATTTTCAAGTTATGGACCATACTTATGATTATTTAAATGGAATACCCTGTATTATCTTTATTTCGATTAAGTATTATTTGGAGATGTCAAAAATATATAGTTGTGTATATTTATTTACACACGTACGTTTGTGAACAGTAGGCCATTGCCGAGTTACTAAGCAAATGTTCAAACTTTGACAGATTCATTGTTGCGAATTACTCTTGTTACATAGGTGTTTTTATCGTAGTATTCCTTGTTTGTTTATCCACAATGGTCGTTTATGAAAATTATGAAAAGTAGGATATGCTTAAATGTTTTATACAATAGGACGAAAATCCTCAAGAAGCGTCGGACTTATACTCCATTAGGTAAAGTATTTAAAGCGCTAGCATTAGCGTAATTTCTGATTCTCATATTTAAGGATTGTTTTCGTTTATATTAGATATCCTGGAAGAAGGCAGCCTCTTGTAGACATTTTCGCTCGTTTAAAAAAAAAAATCTAGTTCAACATGCAATAAATTATCTTACGCAGAAGCCACGAATTCGACTTCTTGTAGCAAAATTGAAGAAGAGGTTGGTGTAACAAAATCTGACGCGCAAAGAATTTGAAGAAAATTTAAATATCATTCCTATAAATTTAAAGTAGTTCAACATTTGCACCCCGGAAATGCCGAGCGCAGAGTAACGTTCTGTCAATGGTATCTGCAACAAATCCGAACAAATGAATCTTTTGGAAGGTTCATTATCTGGTCTGACGAATGATATTTTTCAAGTGCTGGAATTGTTAATCGTCACAATACGACGCATTGGTCAGTAGAAAATCATCACTTGATATTTGAAAGGGTACAACAAGGACGCTTCGGTGTTGGTGTATCATGTTTTGTTTTGGGTGGACGCATAGTGTATAGAATGTATGAAGGGAGGCTCACAGCACGTAGGTATCTAGAGATTCTTGAGGAAGTTATACCCGAATTGCTGGAAAATGTTCCAATGGCCCATTACAATTCAATTTATCTCCAACAAGACGGAGCCCCCAGCCACAATGCTGGCTTGTTAAGGCCATTTCTTGAAAATAACTTTCCCCAAAGATGAATAGGTACGAACGGACCTGTGAGATGGCCTCCACGATCTCCCGATCTTTCCATATTAGATTTCTTTTTGTGGGGTTCCATGAAAAATGAAGTGTATAAGGTACGCCATAATTCCGTAGCGGAACTTCATGAGACAATTGCTTTGGCCTATCAAGCTCTACATCCCAGATAGCATGTAAGCTTACAGCAAGCTGCATTTTGATTCGCTTTTCACTTGTTTATCCAGCTTAACGTGGTTAGTTTAAATCAAGCTTACGCTACGCTTGAAATTCTAGCATACTGCAATCGCTTACGCAGCAAAGATGAGTCAATATGATATAAGCTTAAAGTTCGAGTCGGTAATGCGTAAAACGTTCGGCGCAAGTTTACCATGAGCTTGCAAAGCAAAGATACTTTAAGCTTGTCATGTGTAAAGTAGGATGCTTAATTCAACTTGGATACAAGCTTGCAGTTTTCGGCGACAGCTGGAAGTAAGCTGTCACCGTCGTCATGTCAACGTTTATTCCAGCTTAATTCAAACTATTTTTGCTCTCGCGGATAGAAAGCCAATCACTATTTTAAATGCAATTAAAAGAATGCCTAAAATATGCCAGAATTGCATTCGTCAAAACGTCATTTCCAACACCTAATTTAAACCCTTGTCTTTGTACTTTACTAATTGTTTATACTTATTGTTAGCTATTACAATTACAAATAGAGCAATATAAAAATATAAAATTCTTAACTTGTTTGTGTAAATAAATATACACAACTATATATTTTTGACATCTCCAAATTATGCTCAATCAAAATAAAAAATAATATACAGGGTGTTCTATTTAAATAATCATAAGTATGGTCCATAACTTGAAAATTGTCACACTTAGAAAAAGAATAACGACGCCACTGGATTCTTCGCAAAAAACTGGATGATATTCCATTTTTACTTTTTCACTAACTTCCATAGCAACTGAGATACGAGGAGGATAGCAAAATTCTGTTTGCAACATCTTTCGTTTCACAAAAAAGTAGGACACTATCACGAAAACCGCAACTATCTATCGTTATTAATAACTGAGATACCCTGGCAAAGTGCCCAAAATGGGACACCCTGTACTTAGTTCAAAATTTAAAGCTGAATATGAGTCACTGTAAAATTGGTAACAAATAAATTCAATTAAACAGTTGTCTTATGTAATATTATAAAATCTAGAGTGTACATACATATACTCACCCAAGCGTATGTACTATGTTGCAAGGACCGCACACCAACGACAAAGAACGCTAAGTTTAGTGTGCATAACTTTTAAAATGAAGAAGTAGGAAAGAAAATACGCGCGTTACGTTCCAAACAAATTTTATGTTACACCAGAAAAAATAAAGGAATAAAACCTGTCTATGCCTTCTACATCTCGAAACGAAATGTGCTTTTTATTTACAGATCGTCTACACGAAAAGAAAACGAAACGAATCGGAGACTCGAAAAGACAAATAAATCGCAAACTAAAACTATGTAGTAATGAATAATCCTGAGAATGTTTTTCTTTGATTCTGAAAATAATATTCGAGCCTTGTGCTACTCTTAACAACCTAAAATATGAATCCTTTCATTTTATGGAAGAGTTACGAAAGTTTTCACGGTATGAACAAAAGAAGTTAATCCTAAAGGATTCGTATAATCTTTGGATGTACGAACCTAATGAAACGTAAGCCACAGCCGACTTATTAGAAGTATCCAGGATTATTAAGTGGAACAGCTCACAAAATTCTTTAAAAGATTCAAAACATTTCTATACTTATTTTTACCTACAAGCACTTTCCAGATATACTTACATGAATTTATCTTCTCTAGTATCCACACTCTATTCTATAATATGCAATGATAAAGATTGAAAATGAAATAACGATTTTTAAAGTGATTATGTCCAAATCTTACTAATAGTAATTACTATACCTCTAATAATATGTAATAGCTTACAATTTATTAAACGTCGCGTCGAAGCAATTTCACAATCAATTAAATATCTTCATCACCACTAACGGACGAATCGAAGGCTTCCACTGCCCGAGTGGGTTTCCAGGTTTTGACAGTCTCATGATTCTGTAATATGTACAGGATCTTTCCATTCGATTAGAAAGGATGGTTTTGTATTATATGGACCTTAAGAAGTTTTTGTTAAATTAGACTTTTTCTGATCGTTCGTAATCAAATGGGCAGATACTATCAATAGTACAGAAATAAACTAAACACAAAATAAAGCAAAATACCTGCACAGAAATACAAAATATACTAGCTCTTTGTTTCGACACTATTGCAAATGACTTCTTCGGGAGCAAAAAGTGAGTGAGGGATACTACACGGTAATGGTAACTTGACGTGTGACGAAAATCTGCTAGTGTGTGAGTAGTGTCAGAAGATAATGGTACCTCAATGTGTTAACCATGCTCGAGGCAATAACCGCCTATCAAAACTGGTCAGAAGTAATGAATAATGACATAGTCAAAGCCCAGACACTCTCACAATACATTTCATCATCATTGTTTATAGTCGAACCATTGACTACTTGACTTGTTATCGTGCATAATTTTTTTCTCCCGCTCTCTAGATGCTTGTATTTCACTACCCACGCGCTTTACAGTATCTGCCCCGCCTCCTGGTATAAGATCAAAATGATTGAAATTAGTAAGACAAGAAGAGAGAAAAACAGCGTACGTACAACTGTATCAGATTGGTTATTTGGTATATAACGCACACATAAGAAATATCGATTTTTATGTGTTTACATTTTGTGCGCGTGTTTGTCGAAGCACCTGCAGATGTTGCATTTAGAAAAAGATAAATCAACAAAGAAGTGACTGGATGAATTTATCAAGTCTACACTTCTTTTAATCTATTTTTTAAATACAATCACGGATGGTGTTTTCATTGTTTTAGAATTATTAGAATTACATTATATGAATCAATATTTTTATTGAATTTGAAAAACAGCTGTGTATGTTAATGAAGAACCTTGTGAGAGAGAAAGGTTATTTATTTTTATGAAATATTTTTTGTTTAGGTAATTTTAATGTGCAAAAGAATTTATAGTACACATTAATGTTGAAATATATTCTTATATTCGCGACAAAATACTCATTTTGTGTGATAATTTTTAGTGATAATACTAGCGAAACGGTTTATAATAAAAGTGTTTAGTTGGAAATATTCTGAGAATAGCATTATACGAGGAGTAATCAATAATACTTTCAGTCGTAAATACTCTAGCATTTTGTATGTATCTATAAGACGATACAAAACCTTTACGAAACTTTGTATGTTTGCAATTTTGAATATATTTTGTATAAATTTGAAATTATTATTATTAGATTAGAGAGATAGATTATTTAGTGTGCGCACGTATAGATCATAATCTTTGTGATTTTGTATATGATACACTACATCTTTAAAGAGCACGAAATATAATTGTTGATAACAATACATAAGTAACATTTGGTATTGTTGTAACTTGCAGTGTTACAAATTAATCTGTTTAATAGAACTCGTATTCTTTATATTAAAACAACGCAGTAATACACACCAGCGTTTCATTTTCATAAGATAGCAATCTACATGAATTCATGCTTACATCTAGATCACTAAGAATTTACAAATAAGGCGCCAAATTCAAATCCTTATACATGAAACCTTTGCGTGAATTTCAACAGATATTAATGAAACTCGACAATACTGATAAAAGTTGCTCTAATCAATTTTTAGAACAACGTAGTAGCTGGGAATGAAATACAATCTATTATCAATACATGTCAATTTATTCAATCACTAATTATTTTAAAAAATAATTAAAGAGGAATATAATTAATTACTCCTAATAATTAATAAAGAATATAATTCACAATATTAAACAAACTATACTAATGGATACTGTTCTGAAGACCTGAACATGAAATCCAAATAATACTCAAATAAAAATACTAAAATTAGTTTTAAACTAGATTGTTGTCGAAGGTAATCACAAGAAATATCCGCTAGTTTCAATCTCTAAAAATGCCATTCATGTTATTCGTATTTCTACGGGCGTAACATCGTAACAGTAACATTATAGGTATCGCAAGTTTTATATTTTGATATTCGTTTATATTCTATATGTATATACTTAGAGCATCAGATAAAATTTCGGTTGAAAAGGCAAAAGCATACAAACTGAATGTATGGATGAACAATTAAATTTTTTATCTGGTTTATTACTGTTTGTGATGTTATGTTATTAATAATTAAGAAAAATTTGAGTTAACTTGTTTTTGTGTTATTTATCTATTGGCCCCTTATATTTATTCAAAAATTAATGTTGACTGCTATTTGCAACTGTATCATTATTAAATACGAATTATATTCCGACGTTTGATCATATTTTTAATTTTTAATTGCTAATTACACAAAGAATCGCTTAGGTATAAATTGCTCTTCATCAATCTTTTGCAAAAATTGTAGGCATTACTACCAATATATATTTTAAAAAAATGAAAACAACCTTTTCCTTTAAAAATAAATACACAAACGCTTTTTAACGTCTATAAGTCAAATCAGCATTTTGTTTATGGTGCTCGGGAAACAAATATACTTATATATGATAAAGATACTGTCTAACTGCAGTGTGTGTGTGTATATATAAAGAGAAGTATATAAATTGAATTCTCGCTTATGTGCAAGAAGTAGGCGGTTACTTTACAGATTTTATTCATAAATTGGTGAATATACGATTATGCAACCAAATACACAGTGGCGAAAAATCTCCATTTAGATGACAAATCAATTAATCAATGGTCGAACTAAACCTCCAGTATATTAGCATTATTCCACTAATTCTTCATGTGGTATGTTTCAAGACTACAGGTCTTGAAACTAAAGGTCTTGAAACTTCGATAGTTAATTGTGTGACCATGACCTACCTACACATCACCACTTTCTGCCATTTTCTGTTAGAAATTCACAGATTTTTATTGGGAATAAAACCGAAAACGATTAGTAATATACGCTGCGGTGTTGTTATTCTTCAATCTACAACTAGTTATTACCTTATTCTGGAATCCTTAAATATGAAATGCGTATTGGTACTGAAAAGTATCACTCTTTCGTGATGCATAACACAAAACAATCCATACTGGTTTTACTGTAATAAATCACTTAAACTCTCTATATATTTTATTCCATTTCACATGTACACGGGTTTGCCCACAGTCCAATCCCTGGGAGAATTTACATTCTAATTAGATTAAGGTTCCCTACTCCAAACGTTCCATATCAAGGATATACTACGTTGAATAAACCTAATCTTAATAGCTCTTTCGCACTGCCCAGCACAGGGTACGGTACACGCAAGCTTATAAATTCTCAGCCTTTGTTTCATATTTAATTCGGCTTACCCAGGAGCTTTCTTAGTCTTTTCAATATAATAATTCTCAATAATAGAGCTATTATTAACAACTCTTTTTGGGCAAAAGGTAACACTGTTATTGTAACCAAATAAAGCGAATATAAAAGAAATACCTCGGTAAGCTTAGTAACTTAAATACAGAATTGAAACAGAAATTCCTTAGGATTAGTTTTACATATCGTGGTCGTATGCATAAATATACAAAAATTTTGGCCGATTAGTTGTAAACCAGATGGAATAGGATGATTTTTCAGTATATCGCGAACATCTTATTTTCGCATTATACACGGAATTCTACCTCATGTACTTGTCCCTGAGTACTAAAAAGAGAGAAGAAGTGAATCGCCACAGTGTTTGATTGTTTGTATAATACATTCGGGAAGTATTTTTCTTCTCTGACTGGACAGTCCAAAATTCGACTAGTTTGTTTACTGAACGGAGAAGAGGTTTTACATGTGGCTATCGTACTGCAAATTTCCGTCTTATTGGATGCTGCCGTTCACCATTAAGTTACTTATCGATCTAAGTAGTCGATTCTCTGCTGGTATATAATCATTCTAGACAGACCTGGACGTGTCGTGTAGCTACGATCTCAAATATACGAATTGTGTACCTTATTGTAGACTCCGATATGTTCCAGCTTTCTCCTGTTTTTCTGCTGGTACATTCTTCTTAATGCTGCGTACTTGGGCCAATAGAACCTGCTTATTTATAGCACTTTTAGCAACGATTGTCGCACTCAAATTGTAACGTAAAATGTTTTGATATTAGGAGTGGTACTAGAGCGATTTAAACACAGATTGGGAGGATCTTGATCGCCGAGGAGGCTGTACTAAAGAAATTGTGAACCTTACCCGTGATCGGCTGCCGACGTTCGCTTTAGGAATTTGCTCTATAAAACCTTTATTAGTTATGATGGAAAGTTTAATTAAAGTTAGTGAACGATAATATAAACGTTCTTAAAGGGAGCGAAATGCTTTAACTTCTTAAATTTATCTTAAACTTTTGACTCTGCCGAACTAAAAATAAGATAAAAATATTCATATCTGCGTGTAGGTACTAACCACAGCAAATATAGAAACATTACAGATAATTCTATGCTCAGAATCACGCCGACACGCAGTACAAAGCATGTGGTGCTTATAATAGAGGTATGTAATTGAGTACAAAGCAGTGAGTGTTGAATCAATCGATTGTGGAGCTTATTCGCACAACCGAGGAGTTAGTAGCGTAGTCTGTGGTTCTAAATAGTACATAAACCAGTGGAGAGAAAAGCTTCGCGTTAAGGAACATGGATTTGTATGGGATATAACAATTGTGAGCTGTCAACTACCACAATTCGAATTCCAAACAGAAGATCATTATCGCATAATGAATGTGTATGGAAATGCAAGCAGGATTTAGAATAAATTTCGTTTCCAGTGCCAATGTCACCACTACTCGCAACGTAATTAATAATAGTTTATTAATTTTTTTTTCTTCCATTATTGTATGTATGTAATTAAAATATTGAAAATATGCAAAGTGTCGGGCTAACTGAATTATGTAGTGCTGTTCAATAAAATGTAGTTTGTATACCTTATAAAATGATGGTCTTTGCTACTGCTGATAAAATTGTTCTGTAATATTTCGTATAACTACCACTGTTTGGTAGAGATCTGTTAGAGATATATTTACCGATACTACCTACTTTACATTGCATTAATTATCGACAACGAGTAACCTACTACTATAACACAATCTATAAATGGAAATTCAGGCCCTTATTATACGTATTGGTCACATAACGTAATATACATCCAAAGTAATTAAAAATTAACATTAGTGCAAAATTTTGGCACGCGTTTGAGACAGTATATTGTTGAAGAAAAAACACATGATATACGTTTGTAAAATTCAATCTCCGTATCAAGGCTTTCATATCTTTCTAACTTAACAACGAACTTAAATTCATTTAATCATTCTTCGCCTTCTCTTTACTTTTTTCTAAAGTTTTTCACCTGGACTAAGAAGCATTTACCTCTCCAATATAGACGCTACATTTCATTACCTACGATAATGTAGGTGCTGTATTTTTAATAAACGTTACTGTAGCTGGTATGTTATCCCTGTGAGCTAAAATCGTACTCTACAAAGTTGTAAATGCCAAACCGTAATACAGAACGGTAATAATAAACCTGTGTAGAATTTTGCCGTTCCATTAGCAAATGGATTAATATATCTTAATTAAGCGTATACTGAAAATAGTATTCCATTCCTGCGCTGCCGTTTTTATTTGAATATTACCACGAAACTTTGGTAAACTTTGTTTCGACCTTTTTATATAGGTACGCTAAAATTAAATTTAAGGTTATCAGTTTATAGTTTTATAACACCACAACATTTTCGTTCTGAATAACGAAATCGACAGAAATCAAAGCTTGTATCTGCATTGCCACTTATAATTTGGAGATCTCGAAAAATATGGAAACGTGATCAGCAAGCATAGTTTGATTATAGAAAAATGCTAGAACAAATACTTTCGTAGGCAAACTCAAGAAAAGGTTTCAAAATATAACCACATTTACATGTATTTATAGATAAAAATTTGACAAAGTATGTATAAGGCGAGTCTCTATTTTAGACTAATTTAACTTCAGAAATTCCTCCGTTCCATATCTAATAATCTCTTAATGTGTTGTTTTATTAGAATTATTAGAAATGGATTAGGAATTGTTGGTTCGTAGTGGTGTAAAAGCATGGTCAAAAAATAATATAATAAATATAAAACGAAATACATGCACAAAAATACAAAATCTACTAACTCGACGTTTATGCACCATTGTAAATGGCTTCTTCAAGAACTGGTAAAGAATACCAGAAGGTCACAATAATTCGACGTGGTAATCACGCTAGAGGCGAAAACCTTGTGGTGAATGAAAAATATGAGAAGGTCACGGTAACACGGCTTGCCAACCACACTAGAAGCGAAGACCTGCTGGTATTGAGAGGTAATTTTTTAGTAAGAGATGCCAGAAAACAACCGATAATATTGTAGTACCTTCGAAAATTATCTAAGCGATGAATGATTTCGGAAAGTAATCTTAATGAGCAAGGAAAACTAAAAGTACTTCCGGTGATGTTAACTAGCCATTATGCGTTATATACAGGATGATTGGTGGGAATGGCCTATCAAAAGTATTATTATACAAACGGAACGGGATTTTAAAACAAAATTCCATTCCGTTTGTATAATACTTTTAATAGGCCATTCTCACCAATTACCCTGTATGTATACGTATACACACATCGTATGAACCTGGTCAACTCCCCCTACATGGAAATTGTGCAAACTCTTATGCGCCTCGCTACCGACTGCCCAACAATAAACAGGGAAAGGCTTGGCTGGAACAGGCTACTTGGAAGTTAATCATCTACAAATAGAAGCAAATATTTTAACAATTAATATTAATAGTAAGCAATAAATGAATATTTATGAAGTACGAATTAGTCGATTTTCCAATTACAATAAATGTATTTATCTAAAATAGCATATAGTCCTATAGTATGGTATACGTTTTTAACATGAAAGGAAGACTAGAAACAAATGGTTATTGTAGGTTCGGATCGTTTTGCTGTTACTGAGAGGAACGCGCCCGCGTCATATATCAGCGTAGTGGAGGTCTTGTTGCATCTAACGTGGCGTGCAAGGAGAGCAGTATCAACTAGATTTAAAGAGCATATGGCTAATCTTCAGATTTGTGTAATAGAATTGAGAAATCGAGGGTTGCCCAACACATTTTTGAAACAGATCACAACATCGATCATACGAATGTTAAATTAATTAGACAAATAAACAATTGTAAGTTTCTAAATGTTTAGAAATATATAAAAGTAGGTCCTGTGCAATGAACTGTGACAACGGCCCTATCCCGCAGTCGTCATTGTTTTCGTTAATCGGAAATTAATGATGCGTATCGGATTGACCGTGCATAACATTTAGGTTACCTGTTATTTATAGATTTTATTTTAATTTATTATAATTTGATAATGATAGCATTGCTGTTGAAACGCGTCGGTGTTTTAGTTAAAACTTGTTTGGTGTTTAGTGGTTTACATTTTTAGAGATCGGTATTTCAGTCAAGTTAACATTTACTATTGGAACACAATTAACAGCATAACATTACAACAAGCGCAAGGTAATGCTGTAACAGGACACTAATATGCATTTAGACTCACTAAAAATACACAATACTAGGCGTACATGTAATCTTGAATAACCTACACAGCTTAGGAACCCCCTACAGTTGCAACCCCACAATATAATTATACTGCATTTTTCGATTGACACTGTCCGCTTCATTCATATAATTAGTAAAATCTTAAATACAGAGGAAGAAAATACTTAAATATACAGAAATAAGAGGTAAAATTAGTTACACATAAAGCTGACATAGGATTGAATATAAAATAGCAATTACACACACCAGTGAGGTTAACTATATTATTATCAGATCGCGAGTTAAGGCTCTAGATTCAGTCAAAGAATTTTAGTGTTTTCCAAGATTTCGTAGAAAACTTAAGTAACTATTCCATATATTTCAATGCGGTTTTCGACAATTCTTTCCTAAAGGATAATACGATGCTTCTATAGCGCCACTTTTTTTTAAATTAAATTTGTTCACAATAATATAGACTTTTAAACATTCCCTATTTTTGAGTGCCTTGTTTACAAACAATATTTGACTTCTTCAAAAATGTAGCACTATAGAAGCATAGATTAACATTTCAGCTATAAAACAAATCTAAAATAATAGCCCTATCTATAAAAATAAACTCATAATCATATTTCTGCCGAACCCTTACATCGGAAATTTTCTAGCTTTTTCTCGCCATAAGCCGGCGACACCTTAGGCAAATTTACGAACATAATGTGGAAAGCACAGTAGACCATATTCAAATATATGTTAGTTAATTACTTTGTAGTTTATTTACTGTGAAACTCTTGAAAATGCTAAAATTCCTGGACTGAATCTAGAGCCTTAACATATGTATATATGTATGGTGGAGTTTGCCGGAACAGATGTAGTGTGTTAGTAAAAGCGGGCAAGTGATGCGACCGGATGCAACTGTGTGTCGATATATTACAACCCATAATGATAACAAGCGTACAAAGATTATTATTATTATTACAAGATTACGTCGGAGGTAACACAAGCAGTTACATATAGGAAGAAAATGTTTGTTGTTAGTTGCATTAGTCTTGGTTCTAGTAAGCGAATCAATGAGCGAACTAGAGATAAACAGCTCTTATCAGAGCTTTCCTGAAGACAATAATAGACACTTCACCAAAACGTCGGATTATCCTTATCGAACAGACGATGGAAATAGCCCAAACAATCTTCCAATTAAGCGTACACAGGATTAACAAATTGACTGGTAAATGATTAAATGATTTTATAGAGAAATTTGCTGATCTAACGATGATGATAACGCTGCAGATGACATATAATGTAAAATTGAATAACTCCCCCTGCAAACCTCTTTGTGTTGTAGTTCCAATATTTTAAAATAGCATAAGGGGGAATAATTGTCTATTCAGTAGTGTAAGATTTACTTAATATTACTAATTTTTTGTGAAACAAATACAGGATTAATGCGCTCAACTTCAATACTTTGCTATTGTAGAAAAAAGTAAGTTTTAGGTAACTTCTATGCAATTTGTATTTCTGGGTATTTTGTTTCACGAAGCGGATTATTCAGGGTGATTTTTATTAATCCAGCGATTCATTGTGCAAAAACAACATCCTTTGTTCAACGTAACATTTTCAACTACTGAAAATATTTCCGTAAGCTCAAGAATTTTTTTACAAATGATACCTACATTATTTTTAATATACGCAAATTGAATAAAAGCGAGTGCCTACATATGTTGTGGAGCACAGCAACGACAATTTAATAGCTAATGAAAGTAGATTCAGTTTAATTAATGTTGTAAAATTTTCTTAAAAACAAAGAATCGAAATTTTGATTTTAATGGGATATCATGCTAAAACAAGTATTTAGCCAAAGGTACGTGAAATATTCAATAACATGTATCCTGACCATCAAATACGTCAGCCTCTTGTTAATAGAATAGGAAAGAAATTTTATCAATTTGGTCACGTGACAGATTTACCTAAATCTATTTTGGGCGATGAAAAGGAATTAAATATATTATGAGGTATTGAAGTTAATTTAAATCAATCTACCAGAAATGTTGCTGCCGATCTGACTGCTTGATTTCCTTTTCTGATGACTTATTGAAAATCAAAAATCTTCCCCAAACGACCAAATAACATTCATGGTTTAAAAAAACCAATAAACCAAAGAATTAATCAAATTACACCGAAAATGATACAAATGTTTAAGATGAACGCGACAACATTTTTACTATTATTAAGCATTAAACGGCCCAAAATTGAACATTTAATTTAAATTTATTATTTTAACGTATTGCTTCCAATAAATCTTCATACGAAAAATCCAGTATGTAGTGTAAAAATTGGCAATACACTGAAAACCTTGTATTGCTGAATAAGAAGACTTCATATGTATCTTATGTCAAAAAACAAGAAAGGTAATAAAGTGAAAGTGAAAGTATATAAAGTGTATCAATGTTCAGTTTGTTTCGTTTGGACTTTACAGGACGCTGAATTTGCAGTGATTGAAGTATAAAACTGGAGACAACTTTTGAAGTATCCGGTATAACATGATGAAACCCTATGGAATTGTATTTTTTTTAATGAGGAAAAATGCCTAAATGCACCATCAGGGACGAGCTCCGCCTCCGTTTTGTGGGGCTCGCACCCACTAAGAAACAACTGCAATCACGAGTACCGCCGCGCTGGTTCGGAAACCCGACGCTATGTGCTGGCGATCCTGACGGCTCCCCGTCGCTGTACTGAAGCCATCCGTTTTCTGTATTTGTCCTGCTGTAAAGCGTCAGCCCAGATCTCGCTTCCATACAACAGTATCGAATGGGTGACGGTCATTAGCAGCCGGCGTTTACTCGCCGTCGGTCCTCCTACGTTGGCTATTAGTCGCCTCGGCGTCGTCGTTGCCTTCGCGGCCTTATCGCTCGACGACTGGATCTGCTGCCAGAAGGTCATCTTGCTGTCGAGCCGCAGTCCGAGGTGCTTCACGGAAGTTCTAGTAGATATGACTACCGTATCCACCGTCATCTCAATCTGCCTAGGGATTCTTCTCGTGGTCAGTAGAACAGCCTCGGTCTTCTCCATTGCCAGGATCAGGCCGTGTTCGACCATCAATGTGGTGACTCTTCTCATTATCTGGTTGAGCCTTCTCTAGGCATCCGCCTCGTCACGCGCTAGGATGACTGCCGTTACGTCGTCTCCTATCAGATACGCATCTTGCGGCAGCTCCATTTGGAGGATCCCGTCATAGGACACATGCCATAAATCGGGGCCCCATATGGGACCCTGCGCCGCTCCTGCTGTTATCTTCTTCGTGCACGACCCGCCTGCGGTGTCGTAGACCAGCTTCCTGTCGCTAAGGTAGCTGCGTATCATCCTAAGTAGATAGAATGGCGTGTCGAATTTATTCTGCAAGGCGTCTAAAATGACGTCCCATCTCGCGAGTTGAAGGCATTTCTTACGTCCAATGTGACGAGCATCACCAGGGGTCTCGAGTAATGATTTCTCCGTTGCGCGGCTTCGAAGGTTTCCACTATCTGCGCGACGGCGCCGACCGTTGAGTGATCCTTTCTGAAGCCATGCTGTCTCTCGGATAGGCCTCCCGCGTTGTCTATGCTGCTTTTCAGTCGTCTCTTGAGCTGCGGTCGGGTCGCCTTTGCCTTTACTTATCAACACTAGTCGCTGAATCTTCCACCCTTTGCAGAAAAAAATAGTAACACTATGAAGGGGACCAAATTTGAAATAATATGTAGAATATTCCATTAAAGAAAATATATTTTTGATTTGTCCTTGTAATATGGGACATCTTATACACATGAAAATAATTTAAAAATAAGTAGAAAGTTCTAAGTGTTTAAATAAAACATTTATATTTGAGACAAATTTGATCGCTTTTTGTAAACAATTATCAATTATTGTAACATTATCTGAAACAAGTGTACCTGATGCTGCGGTTCTCATCATTTATTTAGCTTTCAATAACTATTTCTAACAAGACCTAGGTCGTAATGCAGTATAGATAAATTGCTTTGTCTTCTCTTAAAAATAAAAGTCTCCTATCTTTTGAGAAGCGCGTGTTATAAGCTTCCATAATCGTTAAGTTTATCACGCAATCTGGCCCGAACATCCCCCACGTCAAGTGTTGGCGTGTATTCTGATCTCACATTCTTCGAACCGAGCCTGTGTTGTAAATACATTTTGCCCACTCCAATTATTTATTAATTGTTTAAAAATCCAAAAAGAATTTGTAAATTGTGCTGGTTACCACACTCAGAAAAATTCATGCATTGATTTAACAAAACGTTTTTTGATATTTTATTTTATTTGAACCAAATACATATTCAGTGGTTCCAACAAATATTCAGTTATTAAATCAACATGCAAGTTGTGTTAATATTTTAATGTTGCTGCAACATAAAAATTACGTTGGAAATAGGAAAACTGTTGGAGCAAATAATATTTTGTGTTGGATATAAAATGGAACGTTTACTTCAAGCTAATTTTACTTTTGAACTAACAGAAATAACGTAACATTAATTTTTATGTTCGTTCAAACAAAAAAACCTCTTCGCCGTATTTAAACGAAAATTGTTTTGGATTTACCATTTTTTTGTTGAATCAATGCATGAATTTTTTTGAGTGCAGTAAAATCTTTTTTCTTACACACAGAGAAAAATAAAATATTTGATTGAACCAATACCAGAGTTTTACACTTTTTGTTTTCATTTAAAAACTTTTCTATTTAAATCAACGCGATTGTATTTCTACTCAAATTCTTAACTGTCTTGAAGGAAAGCCTATATATTTGTTGGATTATCTTTGTTGGGTTGAACAACTATATGCTTTAAATTTACGCATAACGGTAAATTGGTTCACACAATGCACAGTATGTCGTTCGAGGTAGAATTCCTGTATTTTGTTAAGTCAACAACCAATGTATGTTTCAGTCACAGCAAGAAATGTTTTCAAATAAAACACAAAATGTTAGTACAAAACCAAAAAGTCATTAAATAAAAGGTTATTAGTATTTAGAATCAAACATTTAAAAATTGTTGAATCAGACTATATACAATAATTAAGCAAAATATTGAACACATTTTATTGAAAACAAAACTATGTTCTCTTTACGCATTTGTCTGCATACGTCATTGCTCAGGCTATAATATATTCTTCTTTGTCTAGAGATTAAATAAGCTTATTTCAGCTCGTATTTACTACCTAAATTAAGATTTTAGAATAATTTGATACATATCTTCTTAATTTTATATTAATAAAAACCAATGTAAAAACATAGGCACTTTAATTACTTAATAGTGGTAAAGCTTCTATATGCATTGTGTGAGCACTGCTTTACTGGTGATATATACACATCTTCAGTCATAATCAGGTGTGCAAGTGCAACAGTACTATAATTCGTGTTCATTCATGTTAGACTAGTGATGCTGGAGGTTGATGCAGCTATAAAGTATGTATTATATTATGTACAATGAATTTTGATCTGTAACCATACATAGAAATATTTTGTCATTCATTTAATAAGTAAATTGTGTCTTGTGTATTTGTATGTGCTACATTACATTAGTCTCAATAATTATTTTAGAACATGGCGGACAGTGACGTTTCTAAACTTGTAAAAGAATGGGGTTTTGCCGAATATGTAGACATATTTTCCGGTAAGTTATTTATTAAATGTATTCATAGTTATAATTTGTAATTGTTGTGCATATTGTTAAAGAGACAAGCTGACATTCTAAAATTCAGAAATACCCGATATTGATATATTTAGAATAAGTTATATGTTAGTATTTATAATGTATGTATATCGGTTTAGTATAAGTTGTTCTGTTATTTTATACATTTTGCAATAAAAAATAGTAAATTAATACTGTGTTAAATATATGGAACCCAAGTGAGCCTAAATGATAAGAGATTTACCGCGCAATTGTTCTAACCCCACTTTTAATAATAGTACAAATAGTCAAAGATAAAGCAGAATTGTTTTTGAGCTGTAGACAATTTGCGTATAGTTTATATACATTACAACTAGAATATTATGCTCGTGTCTTAAACTTGTAAAATTTTTATTACAATTTCCATTTAGAACAATTTCATGTGAATTCCAAATTTTTTACGTAATGCGTCATAAAGAATGACAAATGCAATGGCACAATAAAAGCTGATAGAATTTACAAACAAGAACAAATTTTGTACACTAAACACTTTAACCCACTGAACACCAAACAAGTTTTAACTAAAACACCTACAATATAATTTAGGGACAATTTAGGGTGTCCCTAAATTATATTGTTTACCTAAAATTCACAAACCTGGCAAGTCGGTAAGGCCAATTGTTTCCGCAATTGACGCACCGACTTATAAGGTGTCCAAATGGCTGACCAATGAATTTAATAATTTGCCAATACAGCAACCTAGTTTTGCAGTAAAAAAATCGTTAGAATTTATTAAAGAAATTCAAAATATTCAGTTGCTGGAGGGTGAAATATTGATTTCATTTGATGTTAGTTCTCTCTTTCCTAGTGTACCGATTCCAGACACATTGACATACCTCGAGGAATTGTTGCTTCAAAATAGTTTGAGTCAACAATGTGTCCAGGAATATATTCGCTTAACTGACATCTGTATGAAACAGAACATTTTTCAACTCAACGGGAGTTTTTATGAACAGCTGGAAGGAACGGCAATGGGTAACTCCTTGTCGCTCTTTTTGGCTAACCTTTTTATGAGCCGTTTTGAAAAGGACTTAGAATCTGAGAGCGAATACTTTCCTAGGGTTTGGTTGAGGTATGTGGATGATATTTTCGCTATATTTGACACTAAAAAATGTAATATTGACGATTTCCTCAATGGATTAAATAATCGGTTCGAAACCATAAAGTTCACTTGTGAAAGAGAAGAAAACGGTCAGCTACTCTTTCTAGATACTTTAGTAATTAGAAATAACAATAGATTAGAGTTTACAACAACATTTAGGTTTACCTGTTTGTACACTTCGCTACATTCCTTCAGATTGCCATCATTGTGTTCAACACAAAATGGCAAGCCTGAATTTTTTGGTCTACAGACTTCTCACTTTTCCCTTGAACAAGGCGAGGTATGAGAAAGAGCTTAAAATTATAAAAGATGCGGCCAAGTGTAATGGTTTCCAGCCTCAGCATATCTATAAGTTAATTAGGAAGTTTAATTATAAGAAAACTGTGAAAGAATCTACGACTTTTCGAGAGGATGTTAAAGCTTCACCCGTTGTGACCCTTCCCTTACGCTCCCTTTATCACTAAAGGTTTGAGTAAAATCTTCAAAGAGCTAGATTTCAGAATAGTTTACAGTTCTGGGCCTAGTTTACGAAGTCTCATCGGTAACCCTAAAGATAAAATACAACCTCTAGAAAAGTCAGGTATTTACGAAATCAATTGTAAAGATTGTAATCAAAAATATATTGGGCAAACCAGGAGAGCAGTCTCAACTAGATTCAAAGAGCATATGGCTCATCTTAGATTTAATAGAATTGAGAAATCGAGCGTTACCCAACACATTTTTGAAACAGATCACAACATCGATTATACGAATGTTAAATTAATTAGACAAATAAACAATTGTAAGTTTCTAAATGTTTTCGAAAGTTTAGAAATATATAAAAATAAGTCATGTGTAATGAACTGTGACAATGGACCTATACCGTATTCGTCATTGTTTTCGTTAATCGGAAATTAATGATGCGTATCGGATTGACCGTGCATAACATTTAGGTTTACCTGTTTTTGTAAATTTTATTTTAATTTAGTTTTATTATCGCCTTGATAATGACAGCATTGCTGTTGAAACGCGTCGGTGTTTTAGTTAAAACTTGTTTGGTGTTCAGTGGGTTAAAGTGTTTAGTGTTCTACTTCTGCACCAAGAGATCCAGTGAAGAACTTAACAAATTTTGTAGTAGAATAACTTAGTCTTATAATATAAATAAGAAGCAGAAATTTTACGTACTTTGTGGTGGTATTTAACACCGTTTTCTGTAAAAATTATTGTACATTTGTTCAGATACTATTTTGTCGTTGCAGTTGTAATGATTTAATGCTCATTTCGTAGAAAAATAGGAGAGATAAATTCTAGCACTCTGTATAGGGTTGTAAAAGCAAAAGGTGCAGGTAAGTAGACTGAAAATACATTTTTCTTTCATTTAAATCTAATTTATGCATTGATTCAAACTACCAATACATTTACACAACGAATTTTTATTTTTGATTCAATGTACACGACAGCATTCTACTTACCAATCTTTTTACGTCATAAATATGACATTTCAGCAATGTCAATTCAACTGGTTTTAAAGTTTTGGCGTAACAGTGTCTTATTTTTGAATGTATTGGTTTTGTGATTCGATTCAATATACTAGTTCAACAAATATTTGGCGCTTGACTGGAGACTTACGCTATTTTGAGCCTATTTAAATACCAGAAATGGTTGAGTGAACTATTTATTGGTTCACTCAACAAACCTTTCTTCTCAGTGCAACAACAAACTTGAATTTGCAAATTCTACTTTAATATACTGGAATGCCACATCATATTCTACAGAGAATCGTAATAGTAACTGAACATTGTTGAAAACAAACTCTATATATCAAAAAATCAACTTTAAAGTATATACTGATAAGTTACAGTATCGTATTTCCGTAGTTGTTTTATTTATTTGCATATTTCTACTTACCTTTAAATCTTACATACATATAATAAAAGGTATCCATACCTTCTATACGATTATAAACGATATATGTATGAACATATATTATAGTTATGCAGAAACAGTCAATTGTGGTTGGATGTGAGTCTACTATCATTATCTACGAGGACATGTTATTCTGTATACATAACTTTTAGTCGTAATATTTTTTATGGCTTATACTTTCACTTTATCAAATGAGCTGTAATGATTGAATATAATTTGTAATCGATATTTATGTTTTACGCACAAGCATTCATAGATGTAAAACTATGAGTACTTGTATACATGTATTCTTTTACATTACATCTTTTGTTACACATTTCTGATTAGAAATATACATATATTTTTCTAAAAAAGAATCTACCTACTAATCTATTTCTTAGTAAATTTATATTTTATAGAATAGCATAAATAATTATACTCGTATATGTATTGTTGGAGTACCGTCACCCATGATTATATTAAATAAACACGGTTTATATCACTGTTTTGTATTTTGCGCATTGGAACCAAGTTTGACGACAGTGAACAGAACAAGTTTCGAATAAGTAAAACACTAGTAGATTTGTATATGTCAAAATTTTAGTAAAAGAAATATCACACATGCCTTATTATTATACTATTAACTTTTTAATGCCTGCAAAAACCTATTGATATTGATTTTATTATTATCCACGATATTATTCCTTTCGGCTTCTCATCTGTACATTGCTGGACATAATTTACGAGCGTACTCTGTATAACCTAAACGGGAAAACACAGTGCAACAAAATTTGGTGTACGGGTGGTACTTAACCGATATCGCTCGGAGAAGCAGGTTGTTCTTTCGTCTTTCGACATTTCACTGGAGCCATGCTCGCCGTAAATTGCTCAACAATCGCTCCATAATCTGAACAATATCTCATCGGAAGGACCTTCTAAATATATCACAACAAGCAGGCCCCTACCACTCGTTCAGATAGCGCTATTCGGCGCTACTGATCCTTTATTGAACACTTAATATGTATAGGCACTCTACCTTGAGAACGTCCAAGCTATTCGCTGATTCTGATCATAAGCGACCCCCACTGCGCCGGTAATAGCGACCCCTTTTCAAGGCTTTTTTATCGATTAAGTTGTTGGATTTTCTTTCTTATCTGACAATTCAAATTATCAAAAATTTATACTGTAACCATGGTAATAGAATAAAATTAAAAAAATAATAATATATAATGAATCTTTTGTTGTATCAAGTAGGTATCAAATTTGTTGTATTATCGAAATTACCGGTTTAGATGTAAACAAAAATGCCTACTTTTGTTTCTTTCCATGAATATTTTATAAATGTTTATAGTAAACTATGTATTGAACGAATTTAATCAATTAAGCATTTCTCCATAAAGAAACTAAAAAGTGTACTCAAGATAATCCCAAATTGTTTAAATATAGTAAATACAGATTATATTGAACGGTAATTAATAATAAAAAAAGAGAAACAATAGCGGTTTGATGAAAAAAAGGTATGACCAGATATTAAATAACACATAATTGTCTTTCATACAGTCTAAAATGTATAGTACGGATTGTAGTAGTAGTAGTATACATTTTCAAAATTGTAAATAAATATGTAATTTACATAAAACCGTCAGAGGACGATACGTGTGTGGGATACACGTTTACATATGCATTTCATTTTGTATATACGGCTGTTACAAATTCGAGGGTCACCATTGCAATCTCGAAAACGGTAAGAGATACAAAGTCGGTTAAATTGGGGCAAAGTTGCGTTTTTTGCTGCTAAACAATAATCCGTTCCAAAAAATTTTCTATGATTTGTAGTTTTTGAAATATTTGCGAAAAACCGAAAAACACACATTTCTTTTTTCTTCTGTTCCGAAGTTATTATTGCACGGATCAAAACAAGATCAATACATTCTACAGGCACTTTTTTGAGCTCTTTACGAAGGTGTTATTAGATTTTGCTTAAAGCGTTTCGTCTCGCTTTGACCACCGTCAACTTCATATTTTCTTATGCCCGCCATGTTAGATCTTGGCATCATTAAATAGATCAATTTTTTCTGATATTTTTTCATATATCACGCATCCTCATTAAATAAAGTTAAATGGCTATAAACGCAGAAAATGTTAAAAATAACAGTGCTAAGAAAAATATGGTGTGCTGTGACGACAAAAATTAAACGTTTTGACATATCTCCGCATAGTTTCGTTTGTTTAAGGAGCTCGCACACTGAGGCGCGGCGAAGCGAAGGGAAACGTGGCGAACCGCAGCGTCGCGCGAGCGAAGTCCGCACATTAAGGCCACGTTTGCTTTGTAGCGCCCCCCTTGTTTAACATGAAAATAATGAAATAAAATTTTACTGTCGCCATGTAAATACAGATGGCGCATGAATGCAAATTTAAGTAGATTTAGGATTGAAAATAGATTTTATATAATTCCAATGCATTTGTTGGTTTTCTGAAGAGAGATCATTTTTACTTGACCTTGATACAATAATCCTGTATGTTGATTCGACATCGTAGGTGACCGTACCGTAAAAATAATTTTCATGGGCAGCATGTGAAGCGATTTAATATTCATAATATCTATTTTGTACTCGCTTATCAAAACCTGTCATTTCACGATTCGATTTGCGTGCGTAAAAAGTCACTTTAAGCACGAGTGCGTAAAAGTAAAGTTGGTACTTCCTGGAACTTGATTAATTTAGTGACATTTTAAAATCATAAATCCCTAACCTTAATAATATGGTCATAAACGATAACGTATTTAACAATATGTAGTATTATTATAGTTCTCGTACAAAAAATATTGTACAAACTTCGTGCGTGAAACATTTCGCGAATTCGTATCCATAAAGTGCTCGCCTTCGGCTCGCGCTTTAAAGTGGTCACTCATTCGCGAAATATGATTTCACGCACTTGGTTTGTAAATATCTAATAATCATATGAGATATGGCAATAAAGGAATAAAGCATTACTTTCCGTAGTAACGAAAAGTCGTTCAAATTTCACTGGCGCCGACTACGTACTGTTTCATGTTGGAAAGATTGCGTCATAACAATTTCTGAAAATATTTTCAAATACATAAATCATATCTGTTGATGAATAATTATGGTGGTTCTAATAAAGAATGTTAGGCATTGTACGCGCAAAGAAACTGCCTCGTCTATTTATATTGACATCTAATCGCGTTCGTCCACACTTAAAATAGATCGAATACTATAGGAGCGATACTTTATAGTATTGTTCTATCCAAGCTGTTTCTTTGCTGCTTGAATATCAAAACAACTTGACAACTCGATTCAATTGGAAGGTTATGAAATTCAAAATATTGTGTTTGTTACCATTGCACGTAATTATGTCACTTTTATACCTAGAATAGCATCGAACTTGATCGGTACATGTACCGAAAAAGTTTGGAGTATGAAACAAACACACTTAATAGCTAGTTCGATTTGGCTCCTCGCGTTATACAGTGGAACACATGACCATGCGCAATTTGAAAATTGTATTCTCTTAGCATTGCTTTAGAGGCGAGTTTCGAAAGATACTGCCTGCGTTTTACTGCAAATGTCCAAGCCGAACAAACCTAATAAAACAGAATTATACTTCGTATGCGCGCCCTCTTTTCAAAAAGTGCTGAACTGCTTGCACTAGTGAAGACTTAGGCAACTTTAGTTACATATAACATTCCAATACTATGTCAATGCCCAGGTAGCACACAACGTTGGTGTAACGTTGGCTGATTGTCCGAGTTACATTGGGCACGCGTTGGGCAACAATGTTGGCAGTATGTGAAAGTGTGAACATTTTACAACGTTGGTTTTATATCTTTAGGCGACATTGGCGTAGGATAAACTTTCAATACCTACCCATTCTGTTGGTGAAACGTCGGCACCTGACGTTGGCGTCTTATCGAAAGGATACCTAGGAGTAACTACGGGAAGTGATATTGGGTATTAATCTTGTATGTGATATCTATACGATAAAACATACAAGATGCAAAACATATATGATGGTACATAGGTACACTGATCCGATGTTAATTAGTTTGCTGAATAAATTACAGCGATATTATACCAACTCAAAATTCGAGTTAATTATCTGTATATAATATATTTTCATATGAAATAAACGTGATTTAAGATATAAACTACCAAATTACAATAATTAGATCATAGATAATTTAATAGAAAACTTCTGTTTAAATTTTACATATCTATGTATGCAAGATGTTGATAATAGTTAAGAACATATACAAGTCATAATTTGAAAACTGTTATAAAATCAACGCTTATGATGAAATACTCAGCGTTCAAGACAAACATGCTCATAATTGTGTAACATAGTATATCTCGATATGATCTGCCTGTAATCAGGACATATATCGTAGATGTTTTATTTCATGTGACAATATATAAGGAATCCATATTGGACAAACAATAGGGTCAATAGAGACTAGATATAAAGAACATCTGGCTCACTTTCGGTATGGAAGAAAGGAATCGTCCGCAGTAGCGCAATATTTAATTGAATGAGCAGGGAAATCATATTAAAATAGACCGTCTCAAATTATTAAAGGCCGTTGATGAGCCCGAGAACTAGACGCGTACGAAAATATTTACATTTACAAATACGAAAATCTCATCAATAGAGAACCATCGATTCTTGGAAAATCGGTCTTGTTCGATAATTTAAGAAAGGACGGTCCCTTTTCAACATGTGTTAGCAATTAGTTCGGTTTAGGTAAAGAGTCGCATACAATGCTTGTTTATACTAGAGTTTATATTGATAGTTTTAATTTTATTTATTCATCCGGTATTCGGTTGATGATGAGAACCCATTCGTTCTCGAAACACGTGTTCCCAGTAATTAATCAAAAGTTGTGATGCTGGTGATGTCGATGTTTTATATGTATAAACCTAGCAATGAAAAAGCAATTCTATCTGTTTACTTCAGCCCTGTCTTAGTACTAATAACGATAACCTTTCTGTAATTGTAAAAGTGTTTAAACGTTATTTATTATAAATTCAACTATAAAAATGGTGTTTCCTCATTTAAAAAGATATTTGTTAGAAGCGTACATAATATTATATCCTAAATTCAACATTCCTAATCGTCGATATTTTTTTAAAGGATTATAGCAAATTTAAGATAAATGAAGAGGTTTTCAAGAAGAAGAAGAAGAAAAAGAAGAGGTTTAAAAAAAGGAGAAACAGTACTATCACAATAACCTTGTTGTTTTTCTGTTTTCACTCTTGCAATCATTACATGCAATCTCCGAAATATACCGATTTTGTAGCTACAATGATAACGAAGCTGGGAATGGTGCGCACTTAACTTAGAACCACCTGTATCTATTTGATATAATTCACTATTAATTCCTATCCATATTACATTTATACTTATAATATTTATAAGTAGTAAACTCTTAAGTGGAATTTTCTCTGTTATAGTCTCAAACTGGAAATAAATAATTCCATAACGCAACTTATTTACAATTTTTCTTTATAAAAATGGACTTTCTACGCTCAAGAAGATTTTAAGTGAAATAATGGCAAATCATAATGTTATTTATGATTTTCCACGGATGAAAACATTATGTAAATTAATGAGAATTAATGCTATATACGCATTAGGGCATCGTACCCTAGCATCAACTTTATGATTTTTCTTCTGAAATTAGAATATATAGTATCCATTCAGATATAAGATATTGAAATGTATACTTTATAGGAACATACAAAGCTTTGGAACTACAAAGTTCCAATTTCTACATTTCAATGTCTTATACATAAATACACGAGGGCCACTGAAAAAGAAATCTACCTAGCTATGAAAGAAAAGACATATGATTATTTTAATAATTCTATTTTTCGATATATTCTCTCTTTACATCAGTGCACTTACGCCATTCAAATCGGTAAAAAAGTTTTTAACTATCTCTTTAAGACACTCGTCAGAGTTAAAACGGCGTCCTTGAAGATGTTTTTTAATAATCTGAAAATGTAAAAGTCAGATGGCGCCAGGTGAGGACTATAAGGAGGATGGTCTATATCTACGAAGCTGCATTCCTATATAATTGCTCTGATTTTTGCTGCCTTATGTAGTCGCATTGTCGTGCAACAGAAACACTTCTCGATTACAGAAATCTGGACGTTTCTGATGAATTGTTTTTTCAAGTTCTATAGAGTATTTTCGTAAGTGTTTGCATTTATCGTAGTTCCTGTCGCTGTATATTCGATGAGGCGGATGCTCTTAGTGTCCCAGAAACCTGTTGCCATCAATTTTCTAGCAGACGGTTGAATCCTTTCTTCTGTTTGGCGGTCGAAATCCTTTATGTACCAATTGCATTGATTCTGATTTTGTTTCTAGCTCCTAGTGATACGCCCAAGTCTCGTTTCCTGTCACTATTTGTACCAAAAGCTCAGAATTCCGCTGTAAAGTTATCAAATGGTTTTGCGAAATTTTCAACCAGCGCACATTTTACTTGAAGGTCAACAGTTATGTAACCCACCTGGCTGACATCTTACTTTAAATTGTCATGTAAAATATTTATTACACTAAGTTTAGATATTCCTAATGACATGCTACACATGTCGACACTTTCATACAACGATCCCCGAGAATTATGGCTTCAATTTTTGAGTAATTTCCGTATTTGTTGCCGTTTTGGGCATGCCACTTCTTGAATCATCCACAATGTAGTCACGTCTCCATCGAAACTGTTTTGACTAAAATTTTATTACTTAATATGATGACACATCGTTTCCATGAACCCCTATCAATCTTTCATTAATTGTTTTCGGCTGACAGCACTCCTTTGTTAGAAATTCACACTGCACTACTCTTTATTTTAAATTATCCACTTTTTCGACACAAAACACTTTATAAAATGCAAATTAATTACAAGAGTTAATTCAAACTTTACATTACACACTCAGAAGTTGATGTATATCTTTTGGTAAGTAGGATCCTCTAGTTTTTACCGGGGTGGCACTAATCTTTCTTTCATAAGAAAATTAATTAGTAATTTTTTTAACGTTTTTGTTCACTTGTGCTTTTTAATACTTAGGTTGTTCTTGTTGTTGTCATTGTCGTTTTATTTTTACTCGAGTTGCATAAGTTGCAAAAATGCTCAATCGCATTAAATCAGGCCACATTTCAATAAAACAGACTAAATGCGCAGCGGACGTACACTGTAAAGTTTCCCAATCAACAAATATCCCACCATGCCACATTTGCTGCTATAAAAAGATGGTTTTCTGAGACACACAACACAGGTAAACGTCGAACTATCTCACGCCTCATCACACTAATTTAATATTAATCATTGGTGTGGAATTATTAATGATCTCCTGTTAGAGCAATTAGTTCTACGTAATAGATTTAGCGAAATTAACAGATATTTTCGTGTTAATAAGCATCCAGTTTTGTTAGAAAATATTGCGTTGCGAACCAGGAAAAACACAAGGTCGATGACCATATTACAATTAAAATTACTGACTTCTTAATTAAAAACAGTTTTTAACTATGTATAGACATACTTAATTCAAAATGTTATTCATTACTTGTTAAAAAATTCTAAACATTACAGATCCAAACGCCATATTAAAAAGTTAAAAATAATCAGAGAATTATCTTTCTTACAAAGCGAAGGCCAATACGACTATAATAAAAATTGGAAGGGTTAATAGAAATATACAAAACATGTACCGTAATTACTGCAATATTTGTAGGGATTTTCCCAGCAGCTGTACTGTCTTTCTTGTGTATTGATTGACAGTATGTGTGCTTTTTTTCCGTAAATAAGCAGCTTAAAACGATGTAAACCGCAAACACGTAGTTCTTATTCTCAGCAGGAGCAAAGATACTCAAAATCTCTAAATCAAGTCGAATGTAAGTATAATAGGCTACAATCATTGGAGCTGCTCTCTTTCGTTTTATTTACGTTTGATATAAATTATGCAAAACAAACCAAAGAAGTATTTCAAAATAAACCTCAATCTATAATATCTGAACTAATGAAGTAAAGACCTTTATTGATGTCTAGATATATAATTGTAATTTCTAGTTTCTAAAATATAACTTCACATGCGCTCTTTTCGAAGTCATTCTGTTTATGCAAATCCAGGTGTTGAGAAAATAAAAGTTACATACATTTAGTGGTATTTTTTAATATTAATGAACAATAAATAACAAAGCTACAACATAAATATTTGACAATTCAAAAATGCGTATTAAATTTATTATCAAGCTACTTGAAAATAATCATTTACTATAAAACATAATTAATGGTAAAGTCGTTATATTTCACCGTGGTCGCAAAAATTTAAAACATAAACATACAGTCGTAAAACTACAGCTTAATGATTAGTAACATGTAGAAGTGGATCGTAATTATAACTTTATAGTCGCCAAAATGTTTATGCCGAATATTATTTTAAACCCGCACTGACATCTGAAATATAAATGAGACGAGAAAGTACATACTATAGCATACAGAAATGGAAGTGCAATATCTTGCAGTTACATACATCTGAAAACAGGCGGTTATTAACAAACGGACAACGAAAACACTACTGGAAAAGAACCTGCTTAGCTAGGAAATATACTAGACGTGGTGAAACAACTATAACTAAACATGGCTCACACATACCGCATGCAATGTAGGAGAGTTAGGGGGTTTGGTGCCGGTCAACGTAAGGCCGAAAAATAGCCTTAAATTGCAAATTAGTATGCAGTCTTGTCGTATATAAATATGCCACAATCGATACTTAACCATCCAATGGTGACTATAGTGCGTAAATTTTTTCTTGTAATTTAAATTAAATACAAAATTGCATGCGTACCCCTCTTGTATCTGTAAGAAATTGACCAAGTTTAACTATAACTAACAAAATGATAGAATTAAATGATATGAACAAAGAACTAATATTAGGAAGTGATAAAGTACCATTATGAAGCATATACACAACCTAATAATTATAGTATTCATAATAATAAGCTACTACGAAAAGTCAAGTGTTAATTCAACACAAATCACAAGATCTGATATTTACGACGGTAGATTAAAAATTAGACATAACATTGACATCAAAAAAAAGATTTACTTGCTAATCCATAAAAACAAAATTTAATAGCTTATGAGTTGAAGAACACAACTTACAACTTTAAAAACAGGCAAATATAATTTATACAAAAATTAAATTCTTCTGATAGATTTGATCGTTATCGGTACACATAGTTATGTAAGATATCTATACTTATCGTTCTTATTCTCAACCAGCTTTATTTATTATTAGAAATTATATTTCTCTACAATAATTGTTAAAATTACACAACGCATAATGTATGTATATACGGCACCACGTAACGTATAGCAAGGTATTTCATCAAAGCAATGCAGAACCAACAGTCCAAAGTCGTCAGTAACTTAAAAGCCGAAGACACTGATTTAAACGAATCACAATGTAATTAATATTATTGGTCTTGTACTGTACCGAAGTATTACCCACAATTTGCTGCGGAGACTTTAACTGAACTTGACTGGAATTGGCATGAAGACGAAGTATCCCGGAAAATTATCAAAAAACCATTTTGATGTAAAAGGTCTAAAATTAAATATTTCGGTTAACGTTTTCTAGTAATGTAACCTCAAGCCAAATAAAATCTGATTTGAATTTACCGTATTCAATTTAAAGTAACTAAGAATCGAGTACAAATATTATTCGGCAGTAAACGTTTTCGATAGGCAAACAGGTTTCAACCTCATCTTTAATGAAACAATACAAAAAGCATGCACGGAAGAACAAACTTTTATTAAGTTTAAGTCAAGCTAATAGGAAATTTCATTGTCTTTAAAACTTTCTTTAAAAAATCAAGTTTTTAATTTCTCTCTAAAAGAGAAGGCACTATCCGAAACATAAGAATATCATGGCTTAGATACGACGCTGCATACAAATTTCAATTACAGTCTAGTGTTCAGTAGTGCGCTTGGGGACAACGCTATGTCAATATATTACCGTAATTAAATCAGATCTGGCCATACTGCAACTAACGTAGCTTTCCTGATGCTAGCAATTCAGTAACCGACCTGTGCTAGTGTGTCAGATAATTTCAACATTGCGAGGTTAGTTAAATTAAATATAGAAGAAGAGATTATTAGTGCAGTTTTTGTAAAGCAAATTTATGTGATATAAAACTTGACTAGCGAAGACTAGATTATATAATAAATAAAAACAAATCAATACTATCTGTTAACCTCTATTATCTTATTATTGTTCTAGATTGCCTCTTTCTTGTTTTGATGAAGCACGAGTTAATTTTTATCTATAGTTATTGCGACAGTTAAACTATGTAAATATACAGGGTTTCCACGGCCGAGCGGGACATAGGGAGAATACATAAAATCGGTTTTCGGTGAATATTATCTATACTTCATCGAAATTTAAGTGCCGCATATTATAACTGGGTAAACAATGAATATTTCCACAATCATAGTACAATGAAAGTCATTTTAATAAAGCCAGAAAATTAATATTTTTAAATTTATTGCATGTAAATTTCTAATAAGGCTTTTTAACATGTGAGATACATGTGAGATGCTGCAAGCGGCTGTGGCTTTATTAAAATGACTTTCTTTGTACTATGATTGTGGAAATGTTCATTGTTGGCCCAGTTATAATATGCGGCACTTAAATTTCGATGAAGTATAGATAATATTCACAGAAAACCGATTTTATGTATTCTCCCTATGTCCCGCTCGGCTGTGGAAACCCTGTATGTAATTTGTTAGTTAGAAAATAGAATTAATAATAATAATAATAATAATAATAATATTGGTTTATTAACCCAAATGATACAAAAAAAAAAAACAGAAATGCAAAACAGAGAAAAAAATGTGTGGGGTTAAAAGGTTGAACTCAGACAAAATATGAGGTCTGTTTTTCAATTCAACCAATTAACAAAAGATAAACAAAAATAATGTGCGCGTCTGAAACTGTTGTAGAGCAAGAACAATAATATTATACATACATACGAGGGAGCGTTTTTATATTCGCGGAATGGGGGATAAGGGGTGGGAATAAAAAAACCAAATTATGTTTCTTTTTCAATATATTCACCTGCAAGACGGATACATTTTTCACATCTTTCAATTAATTTATTTATACCCTCATAAAAAAATGATTTCTCTTTATCTGCAAAATACGCCGAAACTGCCTCCTTGACTTCATCATCGGCAGTAAATTTGTTACCCTGCAGCTCTTTTTTCATTTTCGGAAACAGGTAATAATCACTCGGAGCCAGGTCTGGGCTGTAGGGTGGGTGATTCACAATTTCGAAGCCCACCTTATGCAGGGCAGCTAACGCAACGCGGCTCTTGTGGACGGGCGCGTTGTCGTGCAAAAGCAGCACACCTTTCGTCAATTTTCCCCGTCTTTTCTCTTTAATGGCTTCTTTTAGTCGCTCTAATATTGAAGCGTAATATTCTCCGGATATAGAAACACCTTTATCTTTATAATCAATCAACAATATTCCTCCCAAAATACCGTTGCCATGAGTTTCCCAGCTGATTGTGACACTTTAAATTTCTTGGGAGGTGCTGTGCCCTTTTTATGCCACAGCATGGAGTCTTGTTTGGACTCAGGTTCATACTGATGAACCCAAGTTTCGTCTCCAGTAACAATTTGACTCAATACACAATCCTTGTCTTCATTACAGAGGTCCAAAAATGCACGCGAACACTCTACTCGCTGTTGTTTTTGCGGCGGCGTGAGCATTCTCCGCACCCATCTTGCGCTGACCTTAGACATGCCTAGATGATCGTGTAGGATTTTAAAAATTGTTGTATCGGATACTCCAACCATTTCTGCGAGTTGTTTCTTCTTTATCGAGCATCTTCGAGTACAATTTTTTCAACGTATTGGATAAGTGCTGGCGTGGTCACCTCAATGCTCCTGCCCGGCCTCGGGTCGTCTTCAAGGGATTCCCTTCCTTGTTTAAATAAACTATGCCATTTGTACACCACGGTTTTTCCTGGACAAGAGTCGCCTTAAATCAATGACATCTCATTCATTATGGTCGCGACTGATTTTCCTTGCCTGGTAAGGAACTTTATAACGGCACGATATTCGATTTCTTCCATATTTCACTTTTCACTCCTGATTATGTTACTTGATTGACGATAGCTCAAAGACTAACTGTCTAATAACAATGAAACTTCGTATTTATACTAATTATGAGTCGCTGCACAGGCCACGCCCCCAATGCGCCTAATCACCCCCCTACAACCCGCTCATTCCGCGAATATAAAAACGCTCCCTCGTATATTACCACTTATACACTCATAATTGAAGCTATAGTGCAGAGCTGAGAATCATCTTGCGCAGACATGACTTGAAACAATGGTGCGACAAAGTCTTGAGGTATGCAGGTAGATCATTGTACAGGTGCGTGATGTTATAGGAAAACGATCTCTCATAAAAGGCAGTGCAATGAGAGGGCGGAGTACGGTAATGTGAAAATCTAATATTAATGTTGTGGACGTCACGAAAAGTAAGTCTCAAATACAAATACGGTGGAACTTTGCCACTGATAACTTTGTGGTAGAAACAGTATAAATGAAATAAGCGGCGATCACTCATTTTTAACCACTTCAACTCGGGTAATTTGTGAGAAACGTGACTGTACTTTCTGATACCATAAATAGATCTTATACATGAATTCTGTATCCTTTGAATACGCTGTGCGCTGATGTAATCTAAGCAGGAACCATATACAATATCACAGTAGTTAAAGTGAGACAAGCCTAGTGCATCACTTAACATCTTTCTGGAATTAGTAGACATACACTCTCTCTGGGAGTACAGAGCTTTTAAACCGGAAAACGCTCGCTTAATACAAATACTCACATGATCTTTAAATCTTAAGTTTGAGTCGACAATTACGCCTAATATTTTAGCGGACTTGCTTATGTGGAGTGGTATACGATCTACTTCAATTGAAAGTTCATGAGAGACAGAGTCAACATCCACTTTTCTACCAAACAGAAGAACAGAAGTTTTATTTATGTTTAAGTTTAGTGAATGTAGCTTAGAGAAGTTGATTATATTCTTCAGATCATCATTTATGAAACCAGTTGCTGTAATTAAGTCAGCACGTTTTTTTTTAATGTGTGGTGGGTGTTTAGTTGCAGTGACTCCGTAAGCTGTATTACTTGTCTGGCTATCACTGCAACTCTTGCGGTGTAGTTTTAGTGTGTGTAAGTTGTGTTTAAATGGCTTTGTGACAGCATCATATCGCCTTTTATGATGCCGCGCTGTTAATCACTTTGCTCCCAACAGCGAATGGCAAGTCGATCCGGGATTAAACTCTCTGAAAAAATGTCACCGTCCCTCCAGAGAATTGAACCCCGGCACCTATCGTCCTCTCACAACAATAGTCAGCGGCCTAACCACTGCGGCCATCGACCCGTTCGAAGAAATAATAAATTTGAATGTCGTCAGTGTAGAGATGATACGAACAATGCTTGAGAAACATATAAAGTTTTGAGGTGTATAGTGAAGCAGTAAAGGTCCCAGGACCGAGACCTGAGGTACACCACTTCGAACTGGTAGAGCGGGAGAGGTAGTATTCAAAACAACTACTTCCTGTGAGCGGTGAGATAAGTAGCTTTCAATGAGCGAAGCAGCTGAAGGGAAAAAACCAAGCGATCGAAGAATAATTAAGAGCAGTTTATGATTCACGGTGTCAAATGCTCGTGAGAAGTCTAATAAAATAAGACAAGTGAGTTTGCCAGCATCAGCAGCAAAAAAGATGTCGTCAGTAACAGATGCCAAGGCAGACGCACAACTATAATTAATTTAACTACTAACTAAATTAATTTAGAGGAAACTATCAAATATACGCTTTAAAACTGATGAAATTATATGAAAGATAGAATATGAGCAGGCAAAATGAAACGATATCCCTGAGTTGAACGCAACCTTATGCCATACTTAAAAATAACTATGACTAATCGTATGAATGGTAAAGTATGGTTATAATGACTAGCCGCTCCGTAAAGTCTCAACAGTAATTACAATTTATGTTACTGATTTTGTCGAGTCAAAACATTATTATTAAATCATCATCACTTTCTTAATTGGTATGAAAATAAATGCGAAAAAATATTTTAAAACATTAAATATAGGTACATAGCTGTATGTCTTATGGATGCATTTATTTTTCATTTTATAGCAATTTTTATCGATTGATTTAAAAACGAAATATGGCTAAATAAAATAATATTATTGGCAGCAAAGAGTTGCACTCTATTTTATCAGTGTCAAGCGTCTGAGCGTGTTGCCTATGAAACCTAGCCGGAATACTCTAAAGCTTTCATTAAACCGTGTCTCCTTCTCTGTCTTTATCCAACGCAAAATCGTTCTGCTTTCAAAATCAACACCGTTTATTTTTAAGCAAAGATGTTCTCAAAATACACACATTTAAAATTAAATGCACATTCGTCTCCGTAAATGTGTTAGTGAGTGACTCTCGTGTACATGTTAGCTGAACGAACTTGAAATAGGTCAGTGGCAACGAACTCGATTCTTTACTGATCCTATTACTACTGCTTCTGTTGCAATTAGGCCCAAATTTTTAGAATAGCCTATCACATCAGTGCTATATTATGTAGTCATTACAAATGTATTTTCGGCTTCGTTTTTATATATAAATGTAAAAAGCTCGAATTTATAAAAGGTTGACTTAGTTTATATCCTTTTATTATATTATATACGTATATATACTATTTATTTAATATAATACAAAGTTATTGTTATTCACGGAACTGGTTGATTAGAACTTTTCGATTTTCCCGAAATCTAACAGTTTAAAAAGCTTGTAATTACAGATATTGTGATTAGCAAAATGATTTATGTTGTTGTATCACTTCCGGTTTACCAAAAATTCACATCAACTTTCTTAATTTAAACGGCACTGTATATTTTTAATGAGCAGAAAGAACATAGTTTTTTATCTAAAATTATCTGGACAGATGAATGAACATTTTCAAGGAATGGGATAATTGATCATCATACCACTGAGTTTGGTAGAATTTATATCCTATAAGAACGGCATACCATCAGCATTCATCTATAGTGTTAGTTGTTTAGTCTCAATGATGCGTAATAAAATTCAGTAGCAGCTTAAGATATAGGAAAATGAGGTTCCGTTTTATTATAGTTGATATTTTGTCGGTAAATTGCATGTGATGGATACTAAATGTATGTAAAATACTAGCTACGATATTTTCCTATATCTTAACTGCACATTTTGATAGATTGGTGGCATCAAGTTAATGGTGCTGTACCTCATTAATTGCAAGATGTTTGCAAGGAATTAGTAAGGACACTCAAATACCATTGCATTATTTATAATGGACCTTAGAAGTGAAGTTCAATTTTTACCTGAATTTTTGGATTTTATCTTTGGGATTAGAAGATGTAATTTCGAACAATTGATACACAAGAAGTCTGAACTAGCATTAAAAGGAATTTGGTATACCTGCAAGCAAACATACTAAGGACAGCTGCTACAACAGAGAAGGAAAGGCGAATTATGTTATGTTTCGATCAGGACGGCAGTTATATAGTATACATATAACATATGTCATTTGATATAAATTTGGATATCTGGTGTTATTCGGTATAATTTATCCACAATTCTAATGCATTCACACATGTAGAATAAATCTAAAATATTGTTATTTCCGTACTTATTTATTTCATTCGGCATTTTGTTTGACACATATAAACTACATAAATATTCGTTCAAGGATTACTAAGATATCAAAATTCATTAAAGAGACGTATTATTTCCACAAAATTATCTTTGTTAACCAGTTATGTGTGTATTTAACCCAAACCTTTTTTAGATACCTTTTGGTTAATTTAACGTATTTCCTTTCCTTCTTCTAGGTATACGAAAAACAACTTTAAAATGTCACAGACATAAATAGTCAGTACTTTTGAAACATTTCTGAAAAATATATTTTCAGAAACATTATCTCCGGAAGTACATACATTCCTAGAAAAAGTAAATTAGAATATTTATTTTCTTTGGTTATAGGTAAACATTGAGTTTAATTTCAACTGTGAAAACATAAAATTCTAATGTAATTAAACACACTGCTTTCAGCGGTTATCATATAGATTTTTATATAAAAACGCGATCGAATGACTTACCATTTCCTCTGTAGTACCATGTGATGCATTTCCATCGCCAAGTAATATTTTTAAATATCCTATATCGATAAAGGAAGCAATACTCAAGATAGTTTACATTACGAATTATGACTCACGCCTATTTGAAAAGACACAACTGTCAAACGGTGGGTGATCTTTATTCCACATTGTAACAACCTTCGACATTAAACACTGTCGTGTTGAATATTTAATGCTAGTAAATTTAAATCATTATAAAGCACGCTTCATTTCGAGTTAGTGGCTATTTTTGTCTTCACTGATTTGGCAAAAAAGAATGCTTAATTGAAAAAGTATAGTTTATCACCTACTTGGCAAGAGTTTTGTATGTTTACATAGCTGTTGAACGTGGAACGTATTGCCAGATATAATTTTGCTAATGTAAATGTTGCGTGTATTTATTCGATGGTATGTATTAGATGGTAATAATGCAGTTGAAGGTCTTTCTCAGATTTATTAAACAGTTTCAAAAACTATAATTTTAAAATACAAGCTAAACTGCTGAAATGCCTTCAATTTCAATAGCAACATTATTATAACATATCCCTACAATATTATTATTTTGTACGACCTACTTTCATCTCCTACTTCTTATTTACACTTCTTCGCTTTGTAACAAGTCATCTATACTATATCGTAAAAATAAGTAATTCTTTAAACTATTTGACGCCTTTCTGATAGATCCGCTACAAGTACGTCCTCGGTCTCAAAGTAGTGCTCTAGCGCAGTCACATATACAGGGACATACATAAACATATTGAACTGTGAACGTACTATCAAAAATAGGTACGCCACAAAAGTAGCGGTGCAGAACGCGGCTGCCGTTTCTTCATCGGCGTCTTAATTTGAAGCTAGATGAATATAAGCAATACATAGTCTGCTGCTGTTGGATAACTGACTTTATGAGCCCGTAGGTGGTGCAAGTAGTACGTACTTTTCTACTGTGGATGAATTTGACTGTTGTTTCACTTTTAATTGCTTTAATTTTTTCAGGTTTCTTGTTATCTTTTTGCTAATTCTACTAACAAAAACAAACTGTAAGAATAATCAATGACACGAAGTAAATTGTGTATTCGTTAGCCAAAGTTAGCCAAAGTTATATAAGCAGATCTTTGTGTTTGCTTACTTTTTCTTCTTTTTTGTTTGGACATTGGTTTCTCCTAAACCTGACATTTCCACTACAGATACGAAGTTGTTCACGGAACTGGTTTGTTGGAACTTTTCGATGTTCCCGAAATCATACAATTCTGAAAACTTGTACTTAGAGATAGTGTCATCTGGTCTCATTGGCGAAATTATTTACGCTTTTGTATCACTTCGCGGATACAATTCTACATCAAAACTTGTTAAGATACCCTATACTAAATACCAACCGTTTTTGAGTTATTACATTTTTCCTATATGTATATGGTCAACTGCAACGTTATGTTAAAAATTCTGTATCTATGAAAAAATTATAGGTGAAGACGTCATATTTGGTGCATTACTAGCTGAGATACAGCCCATCAAATCCACGTCTTCGAAATTATGTCTATTTATACAGGGCCGTCCAAAATTAACGTTCACTTCAACTAAATTCATACCGATGAAAGTCCGAAAAATACGCCATTTTAACGTGCTTTTAACGCCTTTTTAAATGAAGTGAGGCTACTAATAGAGAGCAAGCCATCAAAAGTAACTTTTCCTCCAAATAAAATATGCTATTTTTTCTTCAAACGTTGACAAATTTATTCAAGAATATCTATTTTCCATTGAAAATATGAGGATTTACAAGGAGGTTTGGACGTTTAGACCGCTGACGAGGTATAAGCTGTTTCTATAGTGATTCATCATAAAACTGTCAAGTGGACACTGTCAACATTGAAATTATCGGCGGAGGAAAAGTGAAATTTTTCGGCCTGCTACTCGGTCGAGTAATGTCAGATTTATTGAGGTTTGAAGAAAAAAGCAGCTAATCTGATCATATTTAACTTAATTCTTTCGAATGCTTTCTTGTTTCGCTCTTTTGTTTGAGTCGTTGTATTTATATTTTTATTTTTTTGGATATTATTATTATTTAGAGTCGTATTGTGTTGTTGAATGCACTGTTATTATATACCTACATATGTACCAGATGTTGCAAAATTATGCATGATCCTAAACTTGTATCCTTGTAAAATATGTTGAACAACTAGTCATCAACGCGAACGTAATTGATAACAATATTATTCTGAAGACTAAATCCTAGGTCCTTCATATAAATAGAGGGCCCAGTTGGTCTCAACATTGAATCCATCTATAATGTATTTGATCGTAAATTGTTAAGGTCTAGGGAATTCTGACCAACTATCTAAATAAGATCTAAATAGGAATATATCAACACGGTCAAAAACCTTTTTGAAAACATATTGAAATCTCATACGGGTCCAATTTATCGAAGCAGGAAGTTATATGGTTCATAAAAGCATTAATGATATGTGTACAATGTACCGTGTTCATTCACAAAGCTTAGAACCGATTATTAACTACACACTCCGCTAACATATAAAATTTAATTAAGATAAACCAACGGCAGTTTGATATACACTGCTAACAGTTTTTGTTAAGCATTTACAGGTATATGCTCCAGACAGACTCCGTTTCGAAATAATAAATTAAATATATGCATCAGTGACATTGCTACATAATCTTTAAGATCATTTAGCAAGCAGTTTCATATTTTAACAAATCCTACCTAATAAGAACTATTTAATTTGAGCAAAAGCGTTTCATTACAGGGTGTGGTAACGGCAATAAGAAAATTAAATGGGTACGCTTATTGACCGAGACCGGGATAGGGCGTTTATGTTACTAAACAATGGAGTATGTATGCCCAAATAAATTTATAAAGTTTTTTTCCGTTCTAGTTTTCATTTGTTTGTTGTTACAGTTATTTTGACTATTTTTTAGATAAAGCGTTCAAAATAAACCAATAGAAAAATATATCGAAACTCATTAGGAAAATATATTTATATGTACTGTCTCAGAATCGCCAATATTATCACAAGACCTTGCTTTGAGATGAAAACATGAAAAATGGCTTTAACTTTACTTTCAGGAAACGACAAGTATTTTCTGCGAAATGTCCAGCGAACACATTACTGATGCTGACAAGATTATAGGTTTGAAAGCGTTTATTTCAGCAGTGAAATTAGCTTTTGTAGTGATTAATGATGGCAGCACCCATACTAAAGCATTGTTTTGTAGAAAGCCTCAATATATCTTGTTTTTCGGGGTAAGTTACCGCTATTCGTGCAGGAATATTGTACGTTATAAATGTGTTTTTCTGAGATGTTCCTTCTAGTGCGGCTTAAATTATTCTGACCCGGTAATTTGAAGTTAATAAACTACCATAGGAGAGATGTGCTGTGATTTGAATTTTTTTAGTTATTTGACTATTCAATATATGTTTTAAATAGTATATCAAAAACTACTGCAATAAGAGGTTTTTATAATAAGCAGGATTAGTCACTATATTCAGAAAGAATAATAGCTGAGATATTTCTAATCCTATACTCACATTTTTAACACTAAATTTTATTTACTTGTACGATTCCTCCTGATATTTCGCCATTTCAGCATGGTTTGATGACAATTTAACGAAACCTAACTCAATTATATCAGATAGAGCCATTTTTAGTATTGAATACAAATCTATAATAATTACTATACTACTATGTCAACTAAGGTTTATCCACGTCTTATGTAAAAACAATTATGACAGTAAGAGTAACTGCACTATTAATCTAAAAATATTTTCTATTGCACAAGAAGTTGCGAATTTTTCATCAACTTTCTTGTTTGATAGAAAAACACCACATATTCGACATCCCAATTTGACTCTTACGGAGTTATATAACTGTTACTTATAAAAATACAAAAATTATTACTTGTAATTTCCTATTTTTGTCAATGTCACAAATATATCACTTCCAGTTTAACAGAAAGTTGCTGTCAGCGTTGTTATTTTAAATAAGATAGTTTATATTTTTTGTTTAATTTTTATCTTCTTCGTTACATTTGAAATACCTAATATTTATTAATAAATATGGCATATAGTTACCACATGCACAGACAGGACTTATTTCGAGTGTTATCAGATTTACGGTCGGCCAAAGTATGGCTAGCTGGCCGAAAAACAGAAACCTTAAATTGCAAATTATATGCCATCAAGTCGTATATAAATATGTTACGATCAGTGAGCACACTGAATACTATGCAAAACAAACACTGCATTTATTATATGGAAATAGGTAAGTATGACCTTTGCTATTTTCAAATCGCATAAATTCATTCCAAACACATTATAAATATATGACCATGTCTTCGTACAGGGCATATTATCAAAGACACGATTTCTACCATTTACACTTTGCATAAAAGATTTTTAAATTTCATAGCATGGCAGTTGCTTCTCACTAGGTATTATCAACAAATCAAATGCTATTTTAACAAAAGAAATCAAAATAACCTTTAAAAGGTGAGATATTATTGTAGATATCTACCAAAAACTTGTAAATGAAAGATGTTTTAAATATGAAGTAGAATCCAATAATTACAGAAAAAAATACACATTGATAGTATACTTTTGACCCTAACAAAAAATAGAAAATTACAAATAATAATACGAAAACCAATTTTTTTATATTTTCTAAGCATATTTGCGAAAATGCTAAATCTGTAATACCAAAATCGTTTACAGTATTCTAACACTGACTTCAAGTGAAATAGTGTATTCTTCAACGAGCGTATAATGATGGCTATTATTCACGAGAATGAAGTTCAAAGAAAATCATTGAAGTGAATAATAACCATTACACTCGAATCGAAGAATCGTGTGTTACGTAAATATCAACAAACATTGTTGATGTTTTAAATCGAAGAAAAATATAATCAACTAATAGGCCGTGGATTCCAGTTTATTACACACGTTACCGCAGAATTGATACAATTCTTCAATTTCATGTACAGTCCGAATGCATACATTATTTAATAGTCGTGGAGAAAATATATTGTCTAATAAGAAACATATTGCAAAAATATCCATTTCCGAATATCTGCAATATAAACTGATGAACGTAAACAAACAAATAACTATTATTCGATCCACATTACCATCTCAAAATGTTGAAGAAATAGTTCTGTAGGGGAGGTAGTAATATTATCAGTTGCGATTTTCATGTCAAAAGGTGTTACCCAAAAATAAAAGTTAACATGTGTTTTATTTTAAATGAAATCTATCATAAAGGCATATAGATTTTATATAAAACACAATGTACATACCTAATTTCAAGCTTTTACAGTAAGTATATTTTATGTTTTCCACGAGATGACTTTAATGTATGTTTATAGAGCATCGTAAATAGTATTCTCTAGCACGATATATAGATACAGATATTAGCTAACTACCATGTTGTGAAAAGCGTCAAATTTATTTGAAGTTTATATCATCTTACGTAAAAAAGTTACAAAAAGTTCGAATCATTGCAAAAGGTGAGCAATAAACAATGTGGAGATAACTTAAATAGAACATTTTTGCTGGCATTAGCGTTAGTGCTATAAATTTTCAATTTAAACTATATGAATTAAAATTCATAATTCATTTAATTGGTTGTTCTGCTTCGCCAGAAAAAGGAATCATCCTGAAAAGATTTCCAAGATAAAATAATGTTGTTAATTTTAGAACTGAATTGATAATTTAATAATTCAAAACTAAATTTTATTGACTTAAGTTGTTGACTGGACTTTCTGCCATGTTTTCCCTTGTTCTTCAACAAATTTTTTAGAGCTTGACAAAAACTTGTATATAGGGAGAATTAAATTTATATTTATTAGTAGGTATAGTGCATTAGTAAATAGTTTAATATGCTCCGGGAGATTGTTAACATAATTTTATATATTGTTGATAGGCATGGCTAGATGATTTAATAGTATTTGATACATATTAAATGTTAATTTTATGGTGAAGTAATTTTTGCGGAAACATAATTTTTGTGGTCTAGAATAAAATAAATTTTAACTGATTCCTTTTTCATCTATCTACAAGTGGAAAGATATGTAGGATTAAAAGATACTTAGAGTAAAATAAAAATGCTTAAAGATCATATACACGCTGTTCAATGATATGATTGCCACGGCTTAAGAATATGTTATTAAAGCAGTTTCAAGTTAAAAGGGTGTAAGAAAATTCGAATGGCATAAAAGGTTTTCAGAAGGCCAAGAGAGCAACGAAGATGACCAACGTCCAGGTCCACCAGTGTCTGTTTCAACACCGCAAACCGTGAACAAAATCAATGAAATTGTGCGCGGAGATTGTCGAGTAAGCATTCGGTTGTTTGCTGAGACTGTAAACGCCGGTAAAGAAATGGCCAGAAAATTTTATATGACGAATTGAACATGAACAAAGTCTGTGCGAAGCTGGTCCCAGAAAATTTGACCCTCCCGACCAAAAGCTCGTCCGCCAACAGATCTGCTCTGATTTTCTTGAGAGATTAGATCACTTGCGATGAAACCTGGATATTCCAATACGATGATCGAACTAAGCGGTAATCCATGTACTGGAAAACTCCTGCATCGCCAAGAATGAAAAAAAGCAAGGATATCGAAATCAAGATTTAAAGCCATGCTAATCGTGCGGCATCGTGATGACTGAATGGGTTACAGATGGTGAAACTGTAAACCAAATTTACTATTTGAACGTTTTGGCAACACTGCGAGAGCGAGTTCGTAAGAAACAGCCGAAATTGTGGAGAAACAAGTCGTGGATCTTACACCAGGACAACGCACCTGCCCATAACGCCCTGCCTGTGTAGCGTTATTTAGCCGCTACAGGCACTTCAGTACTCGAACACGCGCCGTACTCGCCAGATTTAGCACTCTGACATGTTCTTGTTTCCGAAGGTCAGGTCTGCCTTGAGAGGAACCCGAGTCGAATCGATGGAAGAGGTGAAGCGAAAATCGGCTAAATGCTCTTACAAAAGAAGACTTCTAACATTGCTTTGCCCAGTGGAAAAGAATGGAACGGTGTGTGACGAGGGAAGGGGCATTGAAGAGGAGCAAGGGGAGCATTGAAGGGAAGCATTCGATTGCAGAATAATTTTTAAAATACTCTTTTTCATAAGCAGTCTCGTTATTTAATAGCCAGACCTCGTATACAGCAAATGAATAGACCGGACGGCTAGTTATTTAAAATTTCCAATGCTTTCTAATTCAGCTAGGATACAGTTCTGAGCATAGACATTTTCGACATAAAATTGATTCAGTAAAAAATTTCTGACCTGTAGTAGTTACCTTATGGGACATCAGTGCAATGAGAAAAATGGATCAATTGAACTGTTTATCATAAATATTAGTCTTAAATATTTTTTATAACAATTACAGTAACACTGTATATTTATCATAGTTAAAAGCTGTTTTCTGAGTTCACATAGCCTAAGACAAATAACAGAGCAACTTATCGTAAGTATACGTTTTATTATTTCACGACAAATATATTTAGCACAAATAAAGATATTTGAATTCAGGTTTATTTATTACAAATACTATTAGTGATAACTGCTTTGAGTTAGAAACATCGATTTATTTGTTATACATGTTCAGGTTATCTGTGCCGTATTTAACTGTAGTTTTTACTTGCACCAATTAAATTTTTATTTGTCATTACTATTTTTTCTCAGTGTGATATAAATTTTGATATTAATTAATATTAATTGTCTTTTTAATATTGTTATGGCCATGAGCAATAATGTATATGCACAAGTATGCAGTGTAAAAAACCCAACTGAAAAATATTGGTATATGCAAGAATAATATTTGTCGTAGTTTATTACTAAACTAAATTCCCCACCTTACAAAAGTAAAAATATTGTGCCGTGAAATATATTTTATGTTATGGTTTTTGATTTTTCGTGCACATTGAAAATAAATGAAATATACATACAGCAAAAAAACGTGTAATATAAATTTACGCCGCATTTTAATTAATCGTCCATGGAACCTGCGGGAGATTTTGAAGCATTACAATGCGCAATTTAATCACCATTCAATTGTTTGCCATCCTGAAATATGTGTAATACGAACTGCAATGTACACAGTGAAGCAATATTTTTTATATGAACTGCAAAAATATTAAAAGATTTCATACTTACAGCTGAATACATAAATGGCTTTCGTGTACTACTATTGTTGTTTAAGAATACACAAGCTTAAAATTATGAGAATAGAAATTATCATACCTATATATATATCATAGTATATATAGTATATCATCATATCATTATCTAATTGAAAAAAAAAATTTTTTGGGAAAATATTAACAAAAGTAAATGTTGTTTGTGTTTGTAGGTTTGAGCACTATGTTTATTTATAACGCCAAAGCATAAAGTAATGAGGAATAGTTACGAGAATCACTATTTTTATATAATCCAGCGAAGCCTTCAATTCGACATTAAGATGTATGCATTTGATTAACGACAATCGCCAAATACTTCATATCTGACGCTATCGTTAATTTTTTCCCAGCAGGTACACTCTGTCAACCCTGTACCGGGATCTTCTTCGACTAGCAATAACTGGTGATAGAAGAAATAAAAATTAATGTTCGTTAAGAAGGCTTGTATTGTTTATCACAAATATTTTAACACGGAAAAAATTATACGAATTATATGATAATTGGCATGGAAGGATAGACAACTCGGACACTACTACAAGCAAAGCTTAGATACGAAATAAGAATAAGAAGTCCGGAATATAAGTGTTACTCGTAGTTTAATTGCAAATTTTAAACAATTGATTCTGCATAAGAGCGCCACACTTCTGTTATGCAGCTTTCCTAAGAGACATTACCAACCAAGACTGATTTCGCGATCAAATTCAACTAACGTAGCCACCGGATACTACAGATCGTAAAAAGTTTTGAAACCTCACGTAAACCTCACTACCAAAATCGATGATTTTCGACAATGAATCACGAATTGGTTCAAATGGTTATATTGATTAGTCGTTTAGTTATTTTGGTCCGTATTTTATTCCATCATTTCGCAATGTTAAACTTTTGTGTGGAAATTCATTACACTTACAAAGCTGTTAAAAAAGTGTTTTATAGCAGTAACAACTGACTCGTATACATACTTCAAAGCAACAAATTTAAATCTTAAACTCACTATCATGACATGAAACATTCAAATTAATTAAAGAACAACAAAATCTAGTATGAGAACTGTTGAATATTCAATTTACGTACACCTTATTATTCCAATGAAAAATATATTGTGCCTCTGTTATTTAACCAGCTCATATTGATCAACGAAAATTATTTTGATGTAAATTTGTAGTATTGACGAGGATCTGTTTAAACTCGAATTTAAATCGCCGATATCTATACAAAATTAAATGTGTGTTACTGAAACTCTACCAATTAATTTGAAAACTGTGTACAGACCTGAAAAATAAATTAAATGTCAAACAGTTTTACATTACGTAGTAGTTCTAAAAATTGTAACGATACAACTAGTGCTCTCTATTTTAAAACGGTTTCAGTTAATTAAAATACTGCAGATTGCTCCGGTAATAAAAAAATTATCTCTGTGAATGGGATCGATACTCCATTTTGAGAGCTCCGTCAAACAGTTTGTTGATGAGGATACCTTTTATCGGCGAATAAGTATCTACGATGTATACATCAATCAATTAAAATAAATTAGTTCTAGATTTATATGAACTTCCACAAATTACGTTATAAAAATACTACCGTAAATGGTATAAACTTGATACAACTATGTTATTTGCACTCTGAGAGTATTATTATATTTACTGGTGTCGGGTTGACGCTATTAACTACACATTCACTGTTTAACAATTGAAACAAACGTTAGGGTGGACAGCAAACAGTGTAGAACTTACAAGATAAATAAAACATGTAAATCTGATAATATATTTAAACTCTACCGTTTTGTTTGTGATATTTCTGTTTGTTAGCAATGTTTCGTATCTAAGGTATTTCTGAAACCCACATTTAAGAAATAAAATATTTACCATAAATGAATCAATTTTAATTAACATCTACACACCACATTTTCACCCTTTCAAATTGAAATTATAAGTATATGTATTGTCCATATCACTTTGTGATCAATGACAAATAAAAATTATTATTATTATTATTATTATGTCAAAAAAAAACGCTACAACTGTTAATTATGAAATTCACTCGCAGACAATTAGTCGTTCTGTCCACGAAAATCAACGGCAGCCACACATCAATGATTAGAATTTAATCTTTCTAGCCATGTTACAATCATTTGAAGGTTGCTATTTGTAGGTGTGCATGAAATCCTCCTTTCATTATATTTTTCACCTGCGTTTTTTCTTTTGTTCAAACATGCTTCTTTTTGTTTTACCTCTCCCTCTCGTAACTGCTTTAAAATTCTTCTATTTTATTATTTTTGTTAATTTTCTTCAATATTATTTATATATTTCACATACCGCTCTTTCAGGAAAGTTTCAGAAAGTTCGAGTTTTTCTCTCGTTCTTCATTGTCTTTTCTGGCGTTTCTTTTTGCTTATCTATCTGTTACTCGATTTTCCTTTTTTCCATTTCTAAGTCTTCCTGATGTATGTTTTATGTTGTGCAATAATTAATTCTGAAATCTTTTGGTCTACATGATGAGGTCACATAATAGTACATTAAATTTAACAAGAGTCAACAACACACAGGCAATATTTAAGACAAAAAAATCTAGCTACAGCTAACAGTCATTTGGTATAGAAAATAAAGGAAAGTCTATTATGGCGTAGTACCTGTGATAAAAAATACTCTTTCTTACAATATACTTTTGCATGATTTCACAAAGTAATTCATTATTATTATTATAACACAAGATGACAAATAAGTCTAGTTTATTCAAGATAATTACATTCAATACTATATATCGGGTTTTTCATTAAGAACGACGCATTTTGTTTTGAACATTTCTCGAATAGGAGTGAAGTTGGCTTCGAAACCGTCCAACAAGACGGACTATTGAACGTTTGGTGCAAAAATTCAAAACAACCTATGCATTGCATAATGTCCTAGCGCCTGTGCGACGACGTACTGCTCCAAGTGAAGATAAGATCGTGGCCATTCGAGAGAGAGTGTGTGAGTAATCAAAGATGTCTATTCCGCGCCGTTCACAGGCGTGGAACATCAGTGTGATCAGTTGGCGGCGAATTTTGCGGAAGGATTTGACTCTCTGCTCGCATAAGATTGCGTTGACTCAAGAACTAAAGCCAACCGACCATTCTAAGCGTCGCGCATTTGTTTATTGGTCTCTGAACCACATGCAAGCTGACGACGACTTTCACAAGGAAATCCTGTTTTCGGATGAAGCTCACTTCTGGCTCGATGGTTGTGTCAACAAGCAAAATTGTCGCATTTGAACGAGGCAGCAACCTGAAGTGATGCACGAGACACAACTTCATCCGAAAAAGTTAACTGTTTGGTGCGCTTTTCATGGCGTCATCGGCCCATTTTCTTTTTTGATGAAAACGGCTCGCCAACAACCATCAACGGCGATCGCTACAGGGCCATGATGTCGGAGTATTTTTGGGACCAGCTCGACGCTATGAACTTAGACGATATGTGGTTGCAACAGGACGGTGCAACGTGCCATACAGCATACAACACAATCGAATTATTGAAGACCAAGTTCGGAAAGCGAGTTATTTCACGCAACGGTGTTCGCGAATCGCCGCCTCGTTCGTGCAATTTAGCCCCTTTAGACCTTTTTCGTTGGAGTTACATTAAATCGCTGATCTATGCCAACAAGCCAGCAGGCCAACATCGAACGCGAAACTCCTGCTATTTAGGCCGATTTGTGTGCTCGAGTCATGGAAAATTGGGTCCAGTGTATTCACTCATGCCAGCGTTTTCGCGGCGAACATTTGAACGATGTCATATTCTGTAAATAATGGCATCGATTGTGCTTTCATTTGAAATAAAAATTATTTCCATAATTAACCCACAAGTCTTTTAATTGAAAAAACAAAATGCGTCGCTCTTAATAAAAAAACCCGATACAATACAAGCTTCTAAATTAAACATAAGTACATGAAAACAGTGTCTGTCCAAAATAAAAAATAGAAGAAAACATTAACCAGAATATCTCACACAAAACTTTATAACCAGATAAACAATAACCTCAAATTAAAAATAAACAAACGAAAATCTATAATACAAACATGTTACAATGAAAAAGTTTTTCATTGCAACATGTTTGTATTTTAACCGATCACCGGCAGTGTGATATGCACGTTTCAAACACTTTTGTGTTTTGTTTGTGTTATGCTTATCGGGACATCCGATAGATGACGATAGCACTTAGACACGTGATCTCTGTAATCGTTCGGAGAACATCTAGAGATCTGCCCTTGTTGATGTCCGGTTATCGCCCGATAGAGGTCATGGAGTTATATTTTCTGATTTTCTTTCGCGTAATTTCAGGATATAACGGGTAAGGGGAATACGTTTGTTGGTTCATATTCTTGTATCACACACTAATGAGAACAAATATGTTCGAAACACGTGCCTGTGTGTCAGGATTGAACTGCCAAACGTTTCCTTTTACGGCGTATGGTTATCGTCAAATTCCTGTGCTTGAGAATCTACCTTTTTCATTGCAACATGTTTGTATTTTAGCCGATCACCGGCAGTGTGATATGCACATCTCAAACACTTTTGTGTTTTGTTTGTGAAAATCTATAAGTCAAGTTAACCGACCAACAAGGTTAACACGGTGAAAAAATCAAATAAAATCAGAAAAGTAACTAGTGGCACAGAATAATCAGAGAGGACAAACGCCTTAAAATTGATGTCATGGTTTTTGTGCGCACGACTGGCAGACGCCATTTCTAAAATATGTCCAAATATTCCTGGAATGTTGTTTACATGTTTATTGCTTGTTTGAAGGTGTTTGAAGGTTAGTTCTTAGTTGTGAGTTTAGTGATTTTGCGATGTTTACGTTTTACCTACTTGGTTTATGTATGTTGGCAACTATTCTAATTATAGGAAAGCATAATTATTTTTTTTTATGTGTGGTGGGTGCTTAGTTGCAGTGTCTGGCTATCACTGCCACTCTCGCGGTGTAGTTTGTCTGTGTAAGTTGTGTACAATGGCTTTGTGACAGCACCATAACGCCTTTTATGATGTCGCGCTGTTAATCACTTTGCTCCCAACAGCGAATGGCAAGTCGATCCGGGATTAAACTCTCTGGAAAAATGTCGCCGTCACTAAAGAGAATTGAACCCCGGCACCTATCGTCCTCCCACAACGATAGTCAGCCGCCTAACCACTGCGGCCATCGACCCGTTAATATTATAGTTATTTCTAGTAATTGCAAAATTTGTTGTTTGATTCTTGTTTAAACTCTTTTTTCATATATAATTATCTTATACTTGATGTACATTTCGAATATATCGAACTTAGATGCTTGAAATCAAGTTCAAACTTTTCCGCCATTCTTGGACATATTTTCAAAATGGCATCAATAGCCTCAAGGTCACTCAGAATCGTCAATAAAACATCAAAGGTTTCGACAATCTTGTCCTTTCTGTTTATTCTGTGCTAGTGGTGTTACAATGGTGGCCTTCAGGTTTTTACAACTCAGAAAAGCTGCGCTCACGGCAAATAAGTGTTCTCTACATCTGTCTACATCGACGGTTCTGTGGTAACAATAGCGCGATAAATTTAAATATGGCTTATTCATTAATGAACATATAAAATAAGGTGTAAAACTATATATTAGCAAACGTCAAAAGAACTATTTATAACTTTAGTTGCTGTAAGGACACTTATCTTAGAAAATTGTCGTTACTTGAAGTTGTTTTAGACGTAGAAAACGGTATCTTGAAACTAAGAAAGAATATAATTTTGTTGTGACATAGTTTAGTCCACTATAAACTAAAATGATTTTAATTCAAGAAAACGTGTTTATTTATATTAAGATAAAGGTATTTCTTGTATAAATAAAATAATTATCTATTAAGACAGTTTTGAATCAGGACAATATTTGTTAAACTTAATAAAAAAGGAGTTATTACTTAACAAGTTATATATTTACTTAATTTTATCAAACAAACGATTTATATACATAAATATATATAATGCTGAAACTTTTATTGGGAAGAAGCGCTTTGAACATTCGCGGTACTAAGAGCTATTTCACGACATTGTACTATGCAACTGAACATCCCACATGAACTACTAAATAAAGAAAACGATTCTTTGAAATTGATTCCGCGAATTGCTAAAAAATAACACAAAAAAAGTTTTAATTAAGTTCAGAAAAGTTTAATTATAAAAGAAGAGCGATCACTTTTGGTATCAAATAAAACACGTCCAAAGATACTCGTTTTACTTTTGTCACGTTCTAATTTGAAAGCATAGTACAAGCATCAAAGGTACTAGAAATGTCGCCAAGTTTACACCATTCTTGTGTACTCCAAGCTTGACAGTTCCACAATTTCTTTGTTTCAAACATTTAAAACGCATTTTTTGTTAACATACTCCTTGTACTAGCAGTAACTAAATCGATTTGTAATTCAGCGTAAGCGGAAGAAATATTTCACAATACGTTTGGCAAGAGTTCTAGGAGTCGCTGTTTAGCATACGGCAAAAATTTCACGTTTCATTAGAATTTCCAACTTCTTAATATTCTCCGTTCATGCTCCGTGCTACTTCGACACGTCCAAACATAAATCTGTACAACACGTGTCACTTCATAAAATGTATATTTGTAAACTGCTAACGAACCAGTTGAAGGCTCGACAAAACGTGCATATTCTTCGAAACAACGTTACGTTCTAAAGAAATATGCTTACAGTGAATTTCGTGTTTCCAGAAAATTTCTTTGGCAACTGTATCGAGTAACAATACATAAGCGTGAAAGTTTGTGAAAAAAAAAAAAATGTGTAGTGTGAGACTTAAAATACGTCTTCTTTAGAACATTTCTTTCTGTCCATTAATTAAAGATTAGGAAGTTTTGAGACGTTAAACTCACACTGTGAAGTACATTGAAATTGAGTTAGTAATATGAGTACAAAACTGCGCTATCCATGAAGACGAATCTCAAATATAAAATTTATTTATCCAAAAGTGCTCGAGAACTTTACATTTTATATTCAATAAATTATTACTACCTATCAAATCAGAGAAACTGCCTTTCAAACACTCTGAATCACGATCGAAAACATGTAGTAAGAATGTAACTCCGGCAAATCTGGCAGAACATTAACCTCCAGGGTGGGTCAAAGGAAAATATTGCTTAGAGAAAACCTTAGTGGATTATTGAACGAGTGAGCGAATGCATCGCGCATTAGCTATGTATCCATTAAGTCTCAAATAGAACGATACTCCAGCCGTGGTACTAATCTAAAGAGGTTTTAGAGGTTTCAACCAAAGCTTCTCAAATATGTCAACTTTTCAATATAATTTTTCAAAATTTCATTTTATTGATGAAATCTTACTATAAATACGGTCTTTTTATTAATCTTTCAATTCCTTAAATATTTCCACTTGTAGGTCAATAAAACTTTAATTAATTAAATACCAATTTATTAGTACATAAAGGTCAGAAAATAGATATATTAATTGTCTTTTTATTAAGGAATAACGACATATATTTACGTAAAATTTAGCAATACAATTAGAAATAATGATTAACAATTAAATTTGGCCAATTTCGGACACATACAAGTGGCGTATACATGCAATTTTGCATTTAGCTTAAATTACAAGAAAACATGTACGCACTATATTCACCATTGAACAGATAAATAAGCTCATCGATTGTGGTATATTTATACAGATTGGAGTAGTGAACGGTTTCCATTCGATTTCAAATACACACACATAGACATGTACACGTGTATACGTATTTATGTATGTGATACAGAGAGGAGGGGCTGTTATGCATGGAGGATATGCATTTAAAAGAGAAAAACACATTCCTCGGTCGCTTTTGTAAATTTCATTATAGAATTTTTTTTTTTGTTTCAGTTCAATGTTATCGCATAGATATATTATTTGGAAAACTAGATAATCAAGCTACACGTACTAATTCCTAAAAGCAAATATGTACACTCTTACGACACTCCTGTCGCACTAATACGATTGAATGTCGAAAATCCTTACCAATGTCTCTCCACTATCGTCACTTTGCTACGCCTACAAATAATACGTAAAATATGCGTGTGTAATATGTACGGTACATATAAACCTATAACTCCAGCAATCTGTATGCGACAAGGGTATTCTTCGGTCGTACGTTGGCCGCCAGCAAATCCCTAACTCTCCTAGATTGGATTGCTAGTGGTACGCGTGAGCCATGTTTATTAACAATGCTAACTCGTTTGCCTTTCTTAAGTAATATAATATAATTCCTATCATCATCTGGATGGTTGCTTCGATTGACGACTCTCCGTTGGAGTTCATCGATATTATTAGTTGAGCCGTGCAATGACCGGTGTTGATCCATTGATATTATTATTGCCTGCCACAGGCCAGACCTGTTGGTGTACACAAATGCAAATATATAATCTTTCAAATTCTTGACATACTTGATATTTTAAGGGACCGTTCACTTCGTTAGTTGCAAAATATTTCACATTTTAAGAGGACTGATGTGCGGGTGAGATATTTCATAGTACTATGAAATTCTGATGAGGGCCTTTTGTAAAAATACGTCTCGCTCAAATAAAAAAAAACTGTGGCATTTTTGCGGTTATGTTTATTAGGAATGGGGAAAAAAAAAAAACTAAATAGATGAAAATGTTGAGGAGAGAAAAAATTTAGACCTATGCCTTTACTTGGGGAACTACGTCAGAACAAAATAGGTGATTTTAAAAATTATTTGAGAACGAGTACTTCAAACTTCAAAAATCTCTTTTTATTTCTCTCTATCAATAATTTATTTGTTTTTTTTTTAACTAAAATCTAATTATACGCTGCTCGTTTTAAGTTTTACTTAAATAAGCTTTGTTTCTTACTTTCCATAAACATGGCCTCTTCTTATACATTTCAATAAATTCTGGCGAAACACTCCATTTTCTTTTAATTATAAATATATTATAATTAAGAAAAACAAACAAATTTTTCAAACAATTTTCACACGCCATAATAACTGGCCACTAACAAAAATAACTTTCTCTCCAGAGAAACAAACGGTCAAAAAGTCTGATATAAGTCCGATACTTCCACAACACGCATGCCAATCTTTTAAAAATCTCTTTCGTGTGTGCCTACCTATAATAATGCTTGTTTTAAATCACTGATGTTATAAAAGCAAATTAATGTTGAGTAACAATAAATCAAAATAGAAGTTTCGGTAAAGCTGAGTAAGTAGTAGTTAGGCGGTTACTCAGTGATATGGTGAACAGTGACGCTTTTCTCATAGAATTGTATCCCGATCGATCTACCATTCTCTGTTGGAAGCAAAGTGATTAACAGCGTAGCATTATAAATGGCGATATAGTTCTGCAACAAGGGCACTTGAAGGCATTTATAGATAGATAGATACATTTATTCGATACCAGTGGTGTTGAATATTAACATTATACAGGTACAGAATTACACACAATACACAAAACATAAAACTACACCTAACAATACAGGATTAGTCATATAATAATAAAACTATGTCATAGCAGGTACATAATTTGGAGTGTGCATTCTCAACACTCAAAGCATCAGAACCCGTCATGCTGCTAGTATTGCCATGCTACCAATGTCACTAATATTACTCGAAGCTGGTCTTAAAAAACTCATCCAAACTGTAAAAACATTTATCGCGTAGAAACCACTTAATTTGTGAATGAAAAACTGGTTGCGACAATTCCCTAAGCCACCTTGGCAGGTGATTAAAAACCTTGTGTCCCAAATATATATACGACCTGTAAAAGAAAGGAGACCTTGGTAGATCAGCCCTTATAAAACTAGGGTCTCTATAGTGTTGTAGCCATGTACGTCCGAATTACTCCGATATTGATCCATATTTAAGTGAACGTAGTTTGCCAATGCTATAACATACAAATTGTAAATTGTTGGTATTTGTAGATCAAAGAAAAATTTCCTGCACGATTCCCTAAAACGTAAATTATGGATAATTCTGATAGCTTTCTTCTGTAGTATCAAAAGTGATCTCAAATTCGTCTCCGAACCCCAGAACAACAGACCATAGGTAATGTGGGAATTGAAAAAAGCGTAGTATATTTGAATTAGTGTTGCGCGATCGCATAGTTTTCTCGTCCTTGTTAGAGCAAAAAGTTCCTTCTTCAATTTAGAAAAAACTGCTTCTAGATGCAGACTGAAATTAAATTTATCATCAAATAAGATTCCCAGTATTTTACAATTTGTTACTGAGGTCACACGCATATTGTTGGCAGTTATTTGTAAAGGTACCCTTAAATTAAAAACATTATATTTGTTTTATCAACATTTATAACAAGTTTATTATTATGAAACCATTCACATAATTCTCTCATTGTTTCAACACAGTTATTCTCTAGTTCTGTTGTATCATTGCCCGTGACAACCGAATTTGTATCGTCTGCATAAAGCGTTATAGAAGATGAGATGTTCAGAGGAAGATCGTTTATAAAAAGATTGAAAAGCAGAGGGCCCAAAATTGACCCTTGTGGTACGCCAATGTTATAGCTTTTAGTATCCGACGTATAACACTTGATATTGTTATTTATGCCTGCATGTTTTATTTCTGTGTACTTATCTATTTCTATATACGATGCAAAAATGGCCAACGCTATACCTCTTATACCATATAATGATAGTTTTTGTAATAGAAGGTCATGATCTACCAGATCGAATGCTTTCGATAAGTCGCAATTAATACATGCTACTAATTTATTTTTGTTTAAGTTATTTAAAATTTCTAGTGTAATATTTTGAAGTAGTAGAAGTTTATATACACAAACTACATAGCAAAAGTTGCAGCAGTAGTCAAACAAGGAATACACTTAAGAAAACTGCTGGAATTCGCATCCACCACAGGTTTAAAAACCATATTAATTTTGAGTTAGCTTACTTAGCTCAAGTATATTATGGTTTAATATGGTCATACATTCTCTTGGGAAATACAGTTGACTAGAGTGGATTTTTCATTCAACGTAAAATAATTTATCATTAATATTTAATTTACATCCATTTCAATTATTGAGTATATGCATTCATGGTTGCTTCTTTGTAAAAACAAACACACAACAGTAGTAGTAAAACATATGACTACCGTCTTTATAAAGTTATACAATAAAATGTAAAATAAATAACTTTATTTCTCTTTATCCTATACAAATTTGTGCTTCTTGATGTCATAATATATTATACCTATGTAGTCGTAACTTTTATTTTCGTTTCAATCGAAATAACTCTTTTTCGATGATATAGTCTCCGTAAATTTTCTTGTTAATTAAGGCATATTTTTGATAACGGATATACATTATGTTTATTAAAATGTCAATACGTATACACCAGTTATCTTCAAATTGGTTTGTACTCGAGTGATATGTTGGAAAAATTCATCAATCAATGAAATTGTCAATACTATCGTCTATAAGAAACTGCTGGGTGCTGACTTGTATACAACAGTTCAAGTTATAATGCATTTTGTAATGAACTAATGCTAAAGTTCTCTAGCTTAACATCAACTGTGGCATTCGATGCTATCCTTACTAACAGTGCTAATTTAAGGTTTTTAATCAAAAGTGTGAAAAGTAGTTTTCTTCTGTTATTGTCGAGGAATTTCGACAAAACAAACTACAGAAAATCATAAACAGAATGGAGGAAGATGCTTTTCCTATGTTCACCTACGATATGTAAATAAGTAAATAGGTAATAGGTAATTTCGTGGGAGTACCATCTTCATATTCCCCTGAAAGCACAGCTGATATTAATCATATGATAATACCTTCTGAAGATAAATACTCCGCCCATTCGATAATAACCATGAACGACGCTCGAACGACGAATCATTTGCATATTACACAACCTCATCACCATGTAAATGTAAAGGTATAGATAAGCCAAAATACGAAATTTAGTGGCTCTTACGCGAAATAAATTAAATATTTGCTCATTTATGTAAGCGTCTGATGATCCCTATACATCAAAGTGACGTTCGTCACTAAGATCAAAGAATATTTAAAATAATATGGTTTATAGTACAGTTTTGTGTACACACTTGGTGGAATAAACGGTTATAAATATGTATACCCATACGTATGTATTTGTCAATGTGATTTAGTACGAAGCGCAATGACATTAATTGCAATCGTTACTGCATGTAGCATATGTACATATACTTTACGCGTTTAGTCTTGAAACTCCTGCAATCGTTAAATTCACAATTTGGATCTTTATTATACTTTTAAAAATTTATTTGTCTCTTAAACAATTCAATCTACAGCAAATATTCGATGCAATGTAATTTGTTAGACAAATATTTGCATAGGCGTAATAAACACTAAAGATAGAAAAACTTTTAAGACTAAAGACAAGCTTATAAAAGACCGATAACAAGATTTATGGACAGTTTATCAAATCATTTTTTATGGAGATTGATCCTGAAGTTTTCTCAACTTGGCGCAAAGATAGTGCAGCAGTGGAGATGGAGCTGATTGTTTTTCAAAGTAATCACTCCTTAAAGTCTGTCGTTTCAAACTTTGAAAATATTTGCGTTCTAATTCTTGAATAAATATCCGATTTTGATCCGTATTGCTAAGGCGTTGTTCAGCCCTATATACCCGTGTGAGGTTTCTTTTTCAAATATGAAAGTAGTCAAAAACAACTACGGAAACAGATTAGCTAATGAACGTACAAACAACTGTATTTGGATGGCCGTAACCGCTTACAAACCTAATATAAGAAAAATTGCTGATGAAAAAGAAGAGTGTTAAAGCTATTTCTCTTTATTTCGTATTAGTATTAGACATATTAATAATTAATAATTATCTGCATTTCAATGTATTCCTTTATTTACGAAAATAGATTATGTTAGATTTATGTATGTACAGAGATGTGCTTTAGTACTGACTCACGCCTCGAGGGCAGTCGGCTATCTATCACATCTACATAAGGGTTATATTTATAAAGTTTTATGGCACTTTGAGTCAGTACTAAAGCACATCACTGTACATGTTACATACATACATATGTACGATGACGTGCTTTAGTACTGACTGAAAGTGCCATAAAACTTTATAAATATAACCCTTATGTACGACGATATATAGCCGACTGCCCTCGAGAGGTTAGTCAGTACTAAAGCACGTCACATATGTAACATAATAATTGTAATAGCAATTACTGTTTTACACATTTCGTTTAATGATGGAATAGGGAGGAAACGTCAGAAAGTATAATTAATACACTCGCAAGTGAACATAATTGGACTTAGTTTCAATCAGATCAGAGCTGAGACCACCCAATCATCATTATCCTACCAGATTACCAGTATTTAAATTAATGATGTTTACGTAAAACTGCTTTATTTTCAATTTCGTACCATACATAGCAACAACTATATGCCAATTAGGTTCACACTTCACACTCTTTATGTATTATCCGAAGATTTATAAACTTAACCAATGTGTAATCTGCCCATTATGTATTGTATGTGGCATACATACATACATACATATCGTTATATTTAAACTTTGGCTTTGGTTTTTGTTACAGAAAATCTAACGGGCTACACGAGACAACATATTTTCAGTATTTTACAACTGCACCATCTAATCACATTCCCGTAAATGTTTATTTCTGGAGATATATCAAGGATAACATGCAACAATTGTCATTACTCGCAATGAATTAGTAAATCGTATACAAACCTATATTACAGAAATTCAACACAAAAGGTAAACAAAACAATATTCCATAAAATTTACGTAACATTGCACAGGCTTCTATTGTTTGTACGAAAATGTACATACTACATAATGTACATGTACACTCGGTTGATTTAGAATCGACTCAAACTGCCATAAAACCCGTTAAAAGTATGCTTTATTGCGGCCCCCGAATGCAAAGCAGTAATAGTATGGTCAACTGTATGTAAATTACTATCTATGTATTACAATATATTTTTCTATTAAATCCAGTTTCATATGCAAGGGATCATTTATAAATTCCTAAACCGATAATTTCTTAATGCCAGCTTAACATATGTATAGTTAAATCGCTATCGCATACAATTTTACTATAATTCTAAGTATTTATGTAATTAGGAAATTACATGAATAAGAATATGTATGGGGGCAAGATATAAAAGTCTATTACATATTAGAGTGGAAATCGCGCAGAAGGCCTAAAGTTACCAAAAAAGTCAAAGTACCGGTAAATTAAAAAAAAAATGCAAAAATTACAAAAAAAAACATTTTTTGTTGTAATAGTGAAAAAAGTGTTTTTAAGAGTGTCCTTAACGCATACAAAAAATGTGTCTATCTGCTTCGATAAATAATTTTTCTTATGGTTCTAAAATTAATTTGTATTATTATTTTATTTGCGTTTATATGTCATTAATGGTAATGGGTGTTGGCAAACGCTATACTACGTAATAACGCAGGTATTAAAAGTATCTGAAAAAGAATATATTTCTGCAGCGATCTTCCCATTCATTTCACATTACGTAGCTATTTTACCTGCTCATAAGCAAATTGCTTTATTACTACAAACATCCAGTTAAATGTTGAAAGTTTCTGTGTGCGACGTTAGGTCTACGTCGCTTGCCGGGTGAGTCGATTTTAAATCAACCGAGTGTACATGTACATTGTAATCAACTGAGACATTAAATGTAGTTTAATTGAGTAAAAAACATAGAGACAATCCTGTAATTCTGTAACTAAAACGCTATACTACGTAATAGCGCAGGTATTAACAGTATCTGAAAAAGAATATATTTCTGCAGCAATCTTCCCATTCATTTCACATTACGTAGCTATTTTACCTGCTCATAAGCAAATTGCTTTATTGCTACAAACATCCAGTTAAATGTTGAAAGTTTCTGTGTGCGACGTTATGTCTACGTCGCTTGCCGCGTGAGTCAATTTTAAATCAACCGAGTGTACACGTACATTGTAATCAACTGAGACATTAAATGTAGTTTAATTGAGTAAAAAACATCGAGACAACCCTGTAACTCTGTAACTAAAACGAATGGCCCTCTAACTTATATAGTTACTTAGTCATGAAATTCAACCTCAATACTAAACTAATCGATGCAATCTTCGAGTTGTACCGAATATCCGAATATTGGCGTTATTATCCCGATTCGCTATCTGAAATTTCGTATTCAAATTCGCTACGCGAAAATAGAAATCCATATACATTGATGGAAGCTTCAGATCCAGATCCGTTTTTCGAATTGAAGCTTACCTTGGACTCCACCATTCGAAATAATCACTAGATTTATTGAGCACTTACAGCAACCTGAAATTGTGGCGATAGAGATACAGTATCAGTCAGAGTTCACGTATTAAAGTATTTTAGTTTTTCCATTTACCATAAATTTAATATGATCTTTATGAGCCACTTATATTGCAAAATAAACATGCGTAATATATATAATTTGTCTGATTAAGTAATTAGGTGCTATTCTGGTATTGCGTGCACGTAACATACATACTACAATGATAATGTTTAATTATTTTTAAATATTAACAAATAAATAAGTTAAATAAGTCAAAATTTTATATAACCTTACAGTACGGAGTCAGTTAAATGTAATGTTATTTAATGTAAAAGTAATTATTTATAAAAATTACAATACGTTATAAGACTTTTTTGAGACTAGAACGATATACCGTCTGAAAATAATCGTCCGGGCGACGGACGAGCAGTGTATAGCTGGTCTACATAATGAACGGTGCATGTTTTATGCTATTAGCTTTGTTTTGGTTCGGAATTCAGGATTAGTAACAGAACTGCGCAGAACGTAACTGCACAACATTATAATTCCAGAACTTTTAATAACCAAAACACATTTTAGGAGCCTCTTACTGCCATCTTTTAGATACAGACTAAAATACAATCCAACAAAATATCAATAGCGAATGTTCTGGGCTAAGTCTTTCAAATCCTGTCTCTGTCTTAGGATACCACTCACTTTCCATAAATTTTATTCCCAGGACAGTAATTAACAAAAAAAAAATCAAATACAAACGGAAGAAAACCTCAAACTTTAAAAGACAACGTAAATATCAATGTCATTGATGACGGACATATCGAAATAACTCGCATTTCTGAACACATGCACCGATGATGTAATTTCGAACTCATAATTCAGAATCGGTACTCATGGAAGTGCAAGAACTGTTTGAACGGTTCCAGAATCATTCTGAATCGATTCCGTCAGTACCCAAAACATCGGACTAAAAATTCAGTTCGCGTTCTTAATTAACCAAAACGCTAAACTGTAAATGCGCGTGCGCAACAACTCTAGAACCATTCTGAATTCTGAACCAAAACAAAGCTATTGCCACTGCGGTACATTTTTAATCATACTCGCATCCCCTCCACGGTTCTTCATGTTAAGGAGGGAGAGGTTTCAGTCTATGTATGTGCAATAGGCCAAATATAGGAAAGCTTTGCGCTATCTTTCAACGCATTTGATGCCCATCGCCCGCTCGTTTCCAACAATACTCGCCGCTTGACCCAAAGTCATGCACATACCGTACCGAGAAATCATCACGATGGACGAATTTCACGAACAGTGAATAATTCGGGCCTACTTTTATATTTATGTGCTTTTATTTACATATTACTGTTGCTTTCCGTTTACATAAAATCTGACTTATTCCTAGATCGCCTCACTTGAATGTCTTTCCATTCAAAAAAGATAGTAAGTATGGAATTCATTATTTATTACTGCACAATTCACAGTTTATTTTCTTCCGTAGTAGCTATATGAAAATAATTTTATTCGAAATTTTTGCTTTATTTCCTATGAACCATGTTCTTTAAATTTAACGAAAATACTGCTTACATTGTTTGTTTTTACTTCTCAAGTTTTTACTTTGCATAGTACATGGAATATAACTCTAATTAAGGTTGTTTTTATTATCTTATTTTAAGAATTGCTGCTGTACCTCGTGCCTTCTAACATTTATCTTTAGTGAAGGAAATACCGAATTACAAAATCTTATTAGTTGCTGTGGTAGTTGCTTGAATCAACGTGAGTGGTGGTTTTGCTCGCATTTCACACTTACTACGTAGCGACAAGCGACATAATATACGAATACAACGTTCTGATTCTCCCGATCATGTAGCCCAGGGGCCCGATTCTCGAATCGCGAATGATGAATGTCGCATGCGACACAAGTCAAATGTCGAATGAAATGTGCGCAGTCGTATTCTTGAATGTCGTGTGCTACAATTTTTAGTCGAGATTTCAGCGAGTGGGTAACAACCATTGACATACAAAATCTTATGCGACAATAGTGCTACTTGTTTACACTTGGTGGCGTAAATATAGTATATTATAAAATAGCGAAAATATTGCTGTAATATAGGGTAATGTCGGGTAATATGAGCACGTTAAGTGAATGTCAGATACTTTTCGTAATTATCAAAGTTCAACCAACATGAATATTTTTTATCATGCAAAATAACATTCTTTATCAAGTACTGTACAATAATTTGTGTTTTTAACATGATCATGTTTGTAGAGGCTATACCTATTTTTATACCTAGGCTTTTCCCATGCTCATATTACCTACTATGCTCATATTACCTCACATTACCGTATACATAAGTGATTTCGGTAATTTTTTTATGCATTTTATTCTATTTAACTGTATTAATACATATGTGTATGTATTGTAGTGTCTCGTTTCTATATATCTAACATAAAGTAAAAATGGCAAACATGGAAGAAGGAATCATGCTTGCTGCAATAGAAAACCCTACCAATACATTCTTTTCCTCATTACTACAATACGATTTTATTTATCCATTGTAAGTACTCACAATAATTACAAAAAAAAAATGTAATTTTGACGTTACGTTGATGACAGGAACTCGCACAAGTATGACTGAGCATGACTGAGTGTGAGTGAGTATGAGAAATATTTCATCAATCGATATAGTAGATGCACATTTATATCCATTAAAGCGCTGTTGCCGCTACTTACCAATCGACAATTATTTCGAGCGATCGTCTTAGTGTCGATGAGTATTCGAGAATAGATCATCTCAACGTCACTCGACAAATTCGTGCGACATTTGTCGTACGCGACAAATTTCATTCGAGATTCGAGAATCGGGCCCCAGGCGTATACTGCTCGTCCGTCGTCCGTACGATTATTTCCAGACGGTATATTTCCTGTAGATATTGCTTACGTAATTCAATATATGAGACTTTCTTTTACAAAGCTTTACCTTCTGAAGTACTAGTAAAACAAATATACCTACTCTCTATGAATTTTACGTTCTACTTTCATTTATAACTGCATGTCTATGTCTATATAACTGTCGATATTATAGGATTTCTTCGTGATATACGTAGTCGACTTTACTTTACGCCGAGCGCTTTTAAACATGACTATTTGTTTTATGATTTTAAAATTTATCATGATTCTTAAACTAGTCTAACTTACAAACAGTTTATTAGTGTGACTTTTCAAATTCTAAAATTTACTTTTGTATTTGCAATCTGATACTTTTCTACATAGGTATACATTCGCTTGCGAAAAAAGTTAGGACAACTTTTAGCACACAAGTTTAGCCGTGTTACAACTTGTTTAATTTCAATATAAATGAATACGCGAAATCATAACAACGACATATATTAAGTATCTTATTTTATTATTATTTAGTTGCCAAAATAATATTTATTGCATTGAAATTCTGAAGACGCCTTGTCAATTAGCGACGTATTCACTCAAATAATGGGTACTTACAATTATATTCCGGTACAATGGCCCGAATACTTTCTTAACCCTGCGTATACCGCGGGGGCCTCAGAAGCCCGTACATGTTTTTTAATCAAAGATATCTTCGCTGAAAATTAATATTTTTTGGGTCTTGTGACTTTGTTTGTTGTTAGGTGATGCTTCACTCAGTTCTTTATTATTGCAAAAGACTTTTGGAATTTAGACTTATTTAAAAATCTACATTTACAAGTTTCTGCTTGTTTTAACTTGTTGGCTACTGCGCTAGTAATTCTATGTTATTGCGCAGTTTACAACAGATTTTGTGTGCGAAAGGTTACTAATTCTTACATAATGTTATACGGATATAAAAGACCGCTTTCTCGGCGAGAATTAGAAAAAATAGCAGAACAGATAAGCGGAGATGATGGGGAATTACTTGATGAAAATACTCTATCCACAGATGATAACGAATCAGATTATGTCGAAGAAGACATGTCCGAAACATCAGCGAGTTCTTCTGACAACAAAACTTCTGCATCTGCAATAACAGTTACAGGCAGTTCATCATTAGGTGTTTATAGATCTAAAAGTAATTTAGAATGGTCTTCGGAGCAACTACCTGGAGGAAGAGCAGCAGCTAAAATTATAGCCAAGTCAACTCCTGGACCTACACGTTTTGCCAAGGGAATGTGCGATTCAATTGAGTAATACTTTTTATTATATATTCGTAAACTATTATTAGATATCATTTGCAAGTGGACAAGTAAAGAGGGGGCTACAGTTTTGAAAGATAAATGGCAAAACCTTGAAATCGAAGAATTGAAAGTGTTTATTGGGATCCTGATCCTCATCGACGTATTCAAGTCGCGCAATGAACCTGTAATACAGATGTGGAATAAAAAAGACGGTCGTGCAATTTCCAATCAAGCAATGAGCAGAAATCGATTCCAAGACTTATTACATTGTTTACGATTTGATGATGCTGCAGCACGAAGAGCTAAACAAAGAAGTAACGAACTGCAACCAATTCAGGAGTGTTTTGATATCTGGAATCATACAATCCAGGATGGTGCATGACGATAGATGAACAGACACAATTATGAAACTAACTACGGGCTTCTTAGGCCCGGCCGATAGTTGGCAGGTTACAAAAGTATTGGTATATTGAGAGTTAATATGACAGACTGCTCATACTCCTAAGAAGATAGATAAAGTGGACAATGAACACATCATGTGCAACTGCGTAACCGTAGCGTGATATTACCACCTCAAATAGGTGCACCTAGAACCGGACTTTGTTTTGTTATAGAATAAGTATAACTATATAACAAGTACATATATCCGTTTCTATTTTTACAAGTCACATTTGTTGTTAACAATAATCAAATTCCAATTTCAGATTATCATCAGACGCGTCTACTTTTTTATTGTATAATATATTGATTTAGCATAAGGCAGTATTTGTCGTATATTTTGTCGTATAGGTACTGTGCAATATAATAATTTCGCACGTCATTTATAATTAACTGGAGGCAAGTATTATTTCAAAACTTTGGGTTTTAGAGATTGAACGCGAAACAAATACAAACCCATAAAAATATCTCTCAGTTTATTTTTTCAAGGGTAAAAACCATTTTGCGTTTTCCCAACAGAGATCCTAATAATTTAACACACATTTGCCTCTGTTACAAAGTTTCTCTGTTCATGAACATACAATTTAAACGTATCCTAAACCTTGTTATAAAGTTTGCGATGCGCTTCTGAAACAACATTCTGCCGATAATAGCAACAATGAATACAAAAGACTGTGTAATAGACATACTCAAAACATTTTGTCTGAAAGGCTCATTCAACTAACTATAATTTATCCGATTACAAGCATTTTTGAACCGAGAAATCTTATTATTTTAATCTTATTATATTAATTATATATGACGAACGGATGTTTTGAAAGTAATGAGTAAACAAGTGGATAAGTAGGTAATTAATCAGTTCTGTACCATTTATATTTTACTCCCTTGCCAGTGCATAGTGTTTTGTTTCGCTTCATTTTAAAATAAAGATATTGAAAATGTGTACATCTATTAACAAAAATAACTCTATAGTATCCAAAAACTACCACACAATCTAATCTACAACTAATCTGAAAAATACTTTATTTGCGAAATTTTTACATATTATAAAATCGTACAATATTAGTATCAATATCAGAAGAAATCGCATTATTAATATTGGCATATTTGCTCCACATACATAACGGGAGATATTTTGAGCGTTATCGGGCTTGCAATCGGTAGCTCGAAGTACGTATGAAAAGACCCTTGATTGAAAATTAATATGTAGTCGTCATGTACAAATATTCCACGATCGGTGAGCTCGCTTAACCGTTCAACGGTGAATACACTGCGTAATTTTTTTCTTATAATTTAAATTAAATACAAACTTGCATGCATACGCTGCCGGGATGTGCATCGAATTTGCCACGTCTAGTCATTATACCTCAAAATAAAAGTATAAATGTTTTTTATAAGACTTATACAAACAAAAAAATCAAATTGAATTTATAATGTACTTATCCAGTTATCACTAACAAAACGTCTTACGAATACAAATTGCAGTTAGTGCATTAGAATAAGTTTACGTACGTTAAATAAATCATTCAAAAAAATCCACTTTGGCAAAGGTTCAAATACTATTTTTCAATATGCACGCACACCAGTGCACAAACAGAACTCTAAATGTTTCAGCGTTGATCTGTGGTTTCGACCTGATTTTCCTCAAAATATTTCGTAAAACGCAATAATTAAAATAATACCTTCTCCAAGGCTAAATAGAAAAGATATAATTGTCTAATTGTAAGTGCATATAATAATGCTTCGTATTACATTTTACATTAAATGTTTGTTAACAAATGTATGAAAGTTATTACTTTCTTGCTTTATATCCGATTTCATTTAATTCACAAGATATTATATAATATTTCTCAGCAATTTTTTTTCTGTCGCAAATTCTAATATATGCCGATAGCTTTTGTCTCCAACATTTTTTCCTGTACATGTTTTGCTTTTTCGACATTGATCTCAATCTAGATATATGTTGTTTTTCAAGTACAGTCCACGCTGTCTGCTAATTCAGGTTATCGTGTTTCTTAGCCGCAAATAGTACAATAAACAAGGTTTTATTCCTTTTTGTTTTGGTAAAGTAGCGGCTTGGTTTATATTAAATTAGGTGATGAGAATTTTATTTAAGGACTTTTCAGTCATATTTTTAGCTAGAATTTGGCTATAGTGATAAAATTGCATGAGAATAAATTTTACGTAATCATAATAAACATTTTTAATATTCCCCAATATCAAACTCAAACATTAAAAAAATTTAAGTATTGTGGGTCGCATTTAATAAATTTAATAAATGGTAATGTACATATTTTAAATGATCAATATTTACAGCCGATTTTCAAAAGAATAATATAAAAAATATAAAGATGTAAAGCTATCTTAGCTCTATTTATTATATATTTTTTATTTAATTAGCATTAACAGTTGTCTAGGTGCTAAATGTAAAAAAAATGCTTTTCGATCTCCGCTTAAAAGGAACTGCATTAATTAAAATTTAAGTTTGTTGTGAAGAATGATCGATCGGGAAAGCCAGTTGCTGTGTCTGTCCCCGAAAATGTTAGTGCAGTTCATGACATGATTTTGTTAGACCGCCGAATTGGGCTAAAACGAATTTCTGAGGCACTGATTATTTCATAAGAACACGTCCATCATATAGTTCATGTCGATTTGGACATGAGAAAATTTCTGCAAAATGGATCTCCAAATGTCTAAATGTCAACCAGAAGCGTGCAAAGGTGAAACCATCATGTTCGATTTGTGCTTGGTTTGAAAATAATGCAGACTTCCTAAGCCGTATTGTTACTATGGATGAAACTTGGATACATTTCTATGACCCGGAAACAAAGCAACTATCGATGGAATGAAAACACTCTACTTCTCTAAGGTCTAAGAAGCTACGTGTGCAAATGTCTGCTGGTTTTTGGGTTGAATCAATAACTGGGAACAATTACTCGACGTTACGTCCATTATACAGGAAAAAAATATGGAGAGAAGACACTGAATGTTGTCCAAAGTAGTTTTATTTTTGCAGAACAATGCCCCTACACACAAATACCATATTGCCATGTAAAGAATTCGCGAGGGTTAGAATTACTAACTACTACTAATTAACTACTACTAATTAACACCCCATTATTCACTAGGTCTGGCTCCGTCCGACTATCATGTCTTTTCTCAACTGAAACAAAGTTTTTTTCTTCCAACGAAGAGTTTATAGAAGTCGTGGAGGCCTGAGTTGCAGAGCAACATAAAAATTTCTTTTTGAATAGTTTAGAGGCGTTGCAAATTCGTTGTAATAAATATATCTAATACAAAGGAGGGTATTGTAATGTTATTATACACCTATCCCCGTTTACAACACTATTTTTCACTTGACAGATGAGCAACCTGGTGAAGGTATTCTATAAAAACATAAAAAGTACTAAATTAATTTTATATCAATTAATAAAATTATTTTTTTTGTAAAACATCTTTCTGACTTGTAATTTTTTTTATGTAAGTTAGAATGTTTCACTTGGATATTTTTCAACGTACGATAAGCTTCTGTATTCTATTCTTTACACCCGCTGTAGAGTTAAGAATTCGCAAACCCCTCAGATTAATTTTTATTAAAAACCCCTATTTTAATTAAAAGAGTAAAACTCAAATTTTTTTAATTTATTATTATTAAATAAATTTCACATTACAGTATGTTTAATAATAAAATATTTTGTTTGGTTCTGTAGTAGGCTAAGAGTTTCTCAATACTCTCCCTCATTAATATTTAAGTTATAATATATGTTTTATCCGAAACCTTGCTGGTAACAATAAATACCGAAACATGAAGAAAAAAATAAAGGATTAATTAAACTTACCGCTGAGCTGTTAGGTCCAATCCACGCATCAGTGTATAGGGAAAGGATGGGGAAAAAAGGAACACTTGCTTACGATTTCACCTAACTAACTTAAAAATTAACCCGAAAATATAATGTAAATTCTGTACTACGGTTGGTTGCCGTCTTAACACAACTTGACTCTTTTAACTCTACCGATAGAATGCCATGCGCCTTTCTTGACCCGCAAAAGAAATAAAATAATAAAAAACAACGCAAATAAATGTTAGCGCAAACATACCCCCGCCCTGAAAACCTGTTTTCAGTTCTCATCAAAAATAAAACACTCAATTCAAACCCGAATACCGAAAAAAAAATTAATAAATAAACAAATAGACTACTGCGTCGGCAGAGGACACAATTTTACTATGGGACGTGTCAGCATACCTTTCTGGGTTTTAATGGTTGCTATTCGAACCGTTCCATCATGTCCAGGGTGAATATCTGTAATAATAGCCAAAGGCCAATGAAGAGGAGGGGCGTTATCAGTCTTCACAACCACCACTGTTCCTATTTTCAAATTGGGCGAAAGTGTGTCCCATTTTTGCCTGGCTTGCAGCGTTGACAAATATTCTAAGTGCCAACGTTTCCAAAAATCGTGTATCATTTTATCAATTAACTGGAATCGAGTTAATCGATTTACTGGAACAGACTCATCATAATTCGCTGGAAAAATTCTTAACGGAGATAACGTGAGAAAGTGTGCCGGAGTCAACGCAGAGGGAGCAGATGGGTCATCAGTTAAACGACATAGTGGCCGAGAATTTAATAAACATTCTATTTGTGTTAATAAAGTTGCGAATTCTTCATAAGTCAATAATTGATCCCCTAATACTCGATAAATGTGTCTCTTGGTTGACTTGACGTTACTCTCCCATAGACCTCCCATATGCGGAGCCGAAGCCGCATTGAATCGCCATTTGATTCCCTGTGCTGCTAATTCAGAATTCAACACGTCATTGTGTTCTTTCGAATTTAAAAGAACGTTCAAATTATTCAGTAGAGCTTTAGCCCCAACAAAATTTGTACCACGATCCGAGTACATGGTACTACAAGGTCCCCGACGTGATAAAAACCGTTTAAATGCTTGGAGAAAATGATCTGTTGACAAGGAACTCACTAATTCCAAGTGAATTGCCTTTACGCTCATGCATACAAATAGGCATACGTATGCCTTGAAAACTTGGGCTCCACGCCTTTTACCTAAAGTAATATTAACCGGTCCAAAATAATCCACTCCAGTATGAGTGAAAGGTTTTGACTGCTGCACTCTACATTTCGGTAAGTCAGCCATTAAAGGACTAGTGGCTTTAGGCTGAGTTCTGAAGCAACGATTACATGCATGAACCCTACTTCTGATAATTCTACGTGCTGATAAAACCCAATATTTCTGTCGAATAATGGCATCTAATAAATAAGCCCCCGTATGCAAATATTTCTGATGATAGTAATCTATCATTCTTGTAACAAATGGGTCCTTACCGGGAAGCAATATAGGATGCTTTCGATCGGACTCGATGTCAGCATGAGACAGTCTACCCCCCACCCTGAGCAATCCATCTTGGATAAATGGGCGTAATTTACGCAACTTACTGGAGCATTCATTTCCCGATCTTAGTAGATGTATGTCCGTATGAAAATGTTTCAATTGAACGAGTTTGATCAGACAAAGCTCGGCTTGAAATAAATCTGACGCAAAAATATTCTCGCGTACAGGTAATATTCGTAAAAATCGCAAAACCCAAACCGTTGTACGTAATATTGATAACCAAGAGGACTTTCTAACGATCAGCTCACATAGAGGATGATCTTCTATAATATTCCTAACTATTAAAGTAGTTTCTGAAACAATAGGTTGATCATTACCAGTTACCAAATTTACTGGCCAATCTTCCACATTTTCTGAAACCCAATGTGGACCGTGCATCCATGTTGGGTGATTAACTAATTGTGTTGGTGTTGTACCTCGCGATAATATATCCGCTGGATTTGTATCGCCGTCAATATGCCGCCACTTTGCTTCCGGTAAATTATCCCTAATCTGCGTAATTCGATTAAGTATAAAAACATCCTTTAAACTCGACGAACGTAGCCACTGTATAACCGTACTTGAATCAGTAAACGCAAAAATGTCCGAAATTAAAATCCGGCCCTTATAAATATCCCTAACATATTTCACTAATTTTGACAACAATAGCGCTCCGCACAATTCAAGCCTTGGAATAGTGACATGTTTCATGGGAGCTACCTTAGATTTTGCGCATACTAATTTTACTGTCACATCATTATTTTCATTCCGACTACGTAAGTACACTACTGCGCCGTAACCGTTATTACTAGCATCCGAAAACCCCAACAATATAACCGGATCACATTCATTGTCTACAATATGACGTGGTATCTCTATATTATTTAAATCTAACCACTCCGTTCTTATTCTAGACCATAACCGTAAAATGTCTTCCGGAGGAGCTTGATCCCAATCAATATTAAGAATCCACAACTGTTTAACCAAACACTTCAAATACATAATAAATGGAGCTATGAGACCTATCGGATCATAGCATTTTGCAACAGTGGATAAAATAGAACGTTTTGTACAAGATTCCCCCGGTTGTTGCAAACTAAAACAAAGAACGTCGGATCCAGAATCCCACTGAAGCCCCAAAATCTTTGTTTCTAATTTGAAAGTCACTGGTTTTAGTAATTGCTTCGCAGTTGGTATCGTTTCTAACAATTCTTTAGCATTAGTTGACCATTTCGTCAATTCGAATTGACCCGCAGCAAACAATTCTGTCGCTTCTTTGTATAGTTGAGTAACATCACCTATACTTGGTAGACTCGATACTAAATCGTCCATATAAAGATCTCTCGATATTATCTTGGCCGCTAATTTAAAATGAGTTTGTTCCTCCTTCACTAATTGTTGAATAGTTCGTAACGCCAAGTACGGAGAAGACTTTACACCAAAAGCGACAGTTTTTAATTCATACGTAGTTATTTCCTCGTCTGAGTTAAACCGCCAAAGTAACCGTTGAAACCTATAATGATCTGCAATAATATTAATCTGTCTATACATTTGCCGAATATCCGCCGTTACCGCAAATTTGAATAACCGAAAGTTGATCAAAAGCGTAAAAATATCCGTTTGTAATTTAGGTCCCGTATAAAGTAAACAGAAGCAGCACTAGCATCAAACACTACACGAATTGGCGTACTTGTACTGTCCGGTTTAAATACCGCATGATGTGGAAGGTAATACGAAAGACATTGCAAATTAGATGGTAAAACACGTTGCATGTGTCCTTGATCAATAAAATCCTGCATAATTTTATTATATTCTACACGCAACTCGGAATTTCGTGAAAGACGGCTTTCGAGAGAACGCAACCGTGATTGCGCCAGCAGTTTCGAATCCCCCAAATTGTCTACTGATAATTTAAATGGCAATGCGACCGCGAAGCGTCCTGTACTATCTCTATGACAATGTTTAGCGTAATCCTTCTCGCATTCTATATCTTCAACAGTTCGCTCATCACATATTGGAATCTCCTCTAATTCCCAAAATTTACTAACCATGTTCTCTAAATATGAATGGTTCCCTACTGATAGAAATGCATGTGGTTTTGCTATATTAGCAGTTGTAGGTGCAGTTCCCATTATAGTATAACCAAACACTGTTTGTATGGCTATTGGTGCATCTGCCGATCCCATTACACGACCCGAGCCCAGCAAAATTGGAAATAGATCAGCTCCTATGATCCCATCTATGTGACCTGGTTTAAAGAATGTTTCGTCTGCCAATGGAAGTGTTTTCAAATGTGATAATTTGCTTAAATTAATTGAAATCTTGGGTAACTTTTCCGATATTTTATCAACTAATAATGCACGAATCTCAAATTGTGCAGACACATCGTGCCGAGATGCAATAATCATAGATGTAACTCCCTTTATAGGATACGAATTACTTCCTAAACCTTGTATCGAAGAATGAAATTTTGATATGTTAAGACCCAAACGTTTGCAACAATTCACCGTAAGTAAATGAGCTTGACTACCGCTATCTAACAAAAACCTAGCTGTTTTATTACCTACACTGTTAACCACGTTTACAATTACCGTTGATAATAAGACCGTACTATTACATTTAATATCATTCGTCATTGTTGAACAGACACTATCATTATTAATCGTACTATCAATAACAGGTTTTATATTTTCATCCTCTTTACAATTAACAACTGGTTGAGATTCACTAGAACTAGGTCTTCCATGATGTAATAAATAATGGTGCCGCTTGCCGCATTGTGTACAATTCCGCTTAACATTACACGTTGCAACCCTATGATTAGGCGATAAACAATTATAACACCAATCACCATTTTTTACTGTATCATACCGTTTCGATGGACTTAATTTCTGGAATTTCTCACAGTTTTCCATATAATGCCAAGTTTGCTTACAAAACACACACGTATTTCGTTTTAACTGATTCGTACTAGAATTTTTATTTTGTTGATTGACTAAAAACGTTTTAGGTGCCCGTTGTTTATCTCCCGTTCCTGAAGATTTAACCGACGACGCTTTCCGATTATTAGATAATATCTTTGATTGCTCCTTAACAAATTTTACAATGTCACTGTAACTGGGAATCGTCGAACTCCGTCTAGATAATTCAAACAAACGAACTGTCTCCGAATCTAATTTATTTAATGCCAAATACATTAATATAAAATCCGCTAGATCATCTACACCGACCTTTTGTAAAGCTTGAACCGCCGTATCAAATCTTTCCAAAAACAGATCCAAATTCTTACACGACTCAAACGTTAATGATTTGAATTCAATTATTTGCTCCAAGTAGCTACTTGCTAATGCCCGTTTATCTTGATATCTATCTACTAAATTCTGCCAAATAATATTATAGTTTTCACCAGTAGGCGGAATTCCCGAACACAGAGACAGTGCTGAACCCTTTAATTTCCCAATTAAATAGTAAATCTTATCTACATCAGTCAATGATTTGTTTTCATGAATCAAATTGTTGAAAATCGAATGAAATGTTCCCCATTCTCGAATGTTACCTGAGAACTCCGGTAGTTCTATTTTGGGTAATTTAGGGAGTGGTACATTATTCGAAGTTATGTTTTGTTCAGGATTAGGTTTTGAAATTTTCTTTTCTTTCTCCGCAATGTCATCCGCCGCTGCGTGAATGTAGCAACACATTTCATCTATTGTCCGTACAATAGCAAAATCCGGTACATAATCCTTCTTAATCTCATAATTAACATCCACTATTTCATCAATCGCTTTAAGCAAATCTACCCGAGTAGATTCCATTGACCGATATAAAATTTTAAATCTATTGATATTAGTAGGAACGCTAAGGTTTTTTGACAAATCTAATAATGTTTGTAAAATGGTGTACAGAGATTCCTTTTTTGCAGTAAGGGTCCCAAAGCGTCTCTCTGCCATGGTAGCCATTCTATATTAATAATAATTTTCATATAATTTATAAATGAAATAAATAACCGCTCCGTAACTATATATTCCTGACAGAACTGTAAACAAGTTTTTCTAATCATCTAACAAAAAACCCTGGATATAAAACTTAAAGCAAAAACCGCATGTAAGACGACAACCACATGTGACCGATGTACGAATCCGATAAAAATTAACCTTAAGCGGCCGAAATAAAACCCGTTAACGTAATTATTTGTGAAGTATAATTCTCCCAAATAATTAGAATAATACATACAACAACGCCCGATCCGGCTCGAAGGACCAAAAATATGTTTTATCCGAAACCTTGCTGGTAACAATAAATACCGAAACATGAAGAAAAAAATAAAGGATTAATTAAACTTACCGCTGAGCTGTTAGGTCCAATCCACGCATCAGTGTATAGGGAAAGGATGGGGAAAAAAGGAACACTTGCTTACGATTTCACCTAACTAACTTAAAAATTAACCCGAAAATATAATGTAAATTCTGTACTACGGTTGGTTGCCGTCTTAACACAACTTGACTCTTTTAACTCTACCGATAGAATGCCATGCGCCTTTCTTGACCCGCAAAAGAAATAAAATAATAAAAAACAACGCAAATAAATGTTAGCGCAAACAATATATGAAACATAATTCCATAAATATTTTTCTAAGAACGATTTATTTCCATTTAGTATATTAAAAAGCTGTTTTTTTATTGATGGTTCAGAGGCATTTTGACAGATTTCTATGACATATTAACAAGTTCTATAGGTACTGTTTGTGGAAAAAAATAAAAATAATGCACAGTTGGCTCTTCGGTTTTTGACGTAAGTCGTCTTTTTTCAAGAGAAACATTATTAAAATAAAACTAAATTCATTTTACAAGTAATAATTTGCACAGCTTCCTATTGTACACGAAAATTGCTAATATCAAGTAAAAATCAATTCACTTCTAACAAAAACGGGAATGCTACAAACTTTTTCGTCAGATTCATATCGTTATATGAAATATACATAAATGAAATGCTATTTCGTCTTGGTCTAGATCAATGATTAAAAGTGTTCTGTTTTGTAGTAAAATTGTTAGTCTCCCTATTTTTATTACATAATTTTTCTTAGCGGAACTATATCATAAGCTGTCAAAGTTTATATTAATTTCGACGGACTACATACTATACATATAGTATATTAACATGTCCTGTTGGTATTTTATTACTCTTTATGGGTTAATAACTATTTACTTCGATATAGTTTTCAATTTTTTTCTCGAACCCGAAACACTCGAAAAAGGCCGAAGAACGGAAAAGGCGATCTTTTGTAAATACAATACTTTCAAATCTCTTTACAATTTGTTCTGTAATTCATTAATTTCTACTAAAAATATTTATATTCTAACTTTATTGATTATCACTTAATAATTAATAACATTTATAGAACAGTTCATAAATTTCATTCAATTTTCATTTGAATCCGCCAATAATAATACCAGTACTTTCTTATTCCTAGTCTGCGATTGCAATTACGAAAACGTAACTTACAGTCTTATGGCATGAAAACTTTAAACTTACCTTTCTGACGTTCATAAGCGTTAATATATTCAGATGTCATAAATTGGCTGATCAAAGCCGATTTACCAACACCGTTTGCTCCCAATAAAGCTACCACGTAAGAAGTTATCGGAGTTGGCTCAATTTCATCTTCGAGTGGTAAAGGACTAGCTCCACCGCCCATCATTGTGGGTGGGCACAAGCTGTTGCTCCTGGATCGTCTGCGACGAAACGAATCACCTCTATTCACAATACCTGTCAAAACAAAATAGCTGAGGTAAGTTCAGAGGTTTTCTAGTATTATACTGGAGCATAGTAATTATATTACGTAATTAATATAACTTTATTTACAAATTAACACTCCAATAATTAAGACAATAATATTTCAAAAAGTATATAGGTAATTGAAGTTAACCAGGTTAATGTAGTCTTTATCATTTTACTTAACAACAAGAAGAATACGTTACAAACATTGATCCCGAATAGAGAAAGAAGCAAATTTATAGAAAATTTATGTATCAGAATAAATTATGTCAGAAAAGCAATCAAATTTATTTTAATGCTAAGTTGGAAGCATTTTCCACTATTGTAACATTTTATAGTAGTCATTTAGTTATTGTTACTGGTAACGGATTTACATATTTACCATTTATTTTCCCGATATCCCAATTGATTAGTATCACGAAATTGTTATAATCCAGTTGAATGCGTTGAAGTTATTTTATAGGTATATGAGAGAAAACAGTAATAAATCAATTTATCAGTGTTTTGCTGTATCCTTATTTGTTCGAAACACCACTTGGCATCGTTCCAAACTTTGGAAATTGCTGTTTTGGCGATAGGCATTCATATACATGTAAATGTAATATTGCGTGTACTCGGATAAATTAATGCAAATTTTTTCCTTATTACTATTATAGTGTCTTGTTAGTTCGCACATAGTATAATATAGAAGTATATATTTTTATGTGTTTCTTTGAGGACTTTATGTCCTTATTCCTATCGATACTTAGATGTTCTGCTTTTTACTCTTTATTTTTATATATACATACACATATATTGGTCGTATAATAGAGCAGCGTAAATTCCTCTTGAATGATAGTTTTCCTTCTGCCGGGCAGTCGGATTTTCTTAATTTTCACGACGATACCACCGCTCTTTTATGTTATAGACGAAATTCTCTGATTCATAAATAGATATATGGTTGCCACGTTGAGATTGCTAGACATCAGCGGAGCCTTTGACACTATCAATAATAATTTATCGCGTTTTATTTTGCGCGATTTCATGCTTCGCCATAAAGTCCATTTCATACTGAGAGCAACTGACAACAGCGCGCGGGCAGGAAGTGTGGGCAGAGGCAGATAAACTTGCTCTTGTGTCCGTCCTCTAGAGCTACCATTATATAGGATGTTTCATAATATATGCGCAGGACTTCAGGATGTGATACCTTGTCCAAAAATTTGAAAAAAAGTTTCTATCAACTTACCCTCTAAAATGCACCATTTTCGAGATACAGGGTGTTGATATTTAATAAAAAAATTCGTTTTTTGGAAATATCTCCGATACCGTTTGTCGTAAAGAAAACAACTTTGTAACCATTTTCTACTTATGATAAGCTAACTTGTGTCAGAGAAGAATTTTTTTTTAAGTAATAATTGGTGAAGATTTTGAAGGGGTAGTGGTTGTTTTTCTCCTCAACTTCTACGCCACTGGAAAAAGTACGGTTTTGAGACACCCATTTCAACCGCCAATGTTTTCTACACAAGAAAGGTACTGTTGGTTATGAGCTCTAAAGTTGACCGTCTTCGAGAAAAATCAACTTTTATGTTGAAAAATATATCTAGTAAATTTTTTGAAATAAAAGTTTTATTTTACTAAAACATTAGAACAAGTAAGAAAAGCAAACGTTAACAACATATAAGTTGATTTTTATCGAAAACGGTCAACTTTAGAGCTCATGACCAACAGTACCTTTTTGTGTAGACAACATTGGCGATTCAAATGGGCGTCTCAAAACCGTACTTTTTCCAGTGAAGTAGAAGTTGGGGAGAAAAACAACCACTACCCCTTCAAAATGTTTACCAATTATGACTTAAAAAACGATTTTTAAAATTAAATTGCAACACCCTGTATCTCGAAAATGGTGCATTTTAGAAGGTAAGTTGATAGAAACTTTTTTTCAAATTTTTAGACAAGCTATCACATCCTGAAGTCCTGCGTATATGAAACA
>CM043015.1:91792927-91881520 GCA_023690525.1 Holotrichia oblita
GTAATTTATTAGATTTACATATATTGTGACAATAAATTAGATATGAATTTAATTATACACTTTGTAAATTTCATTTAATTTAATATCAGTCCGCACTTCTCAAACTTACCTACAAAATGTACCTTAAATTAAAGGTAAATGTGAGACAAGTTGACTAGTTTGGTTAATAAATATAAGATTACAACTGCAATACCAATTTAATTCATATTGTAGTTATAAATTAGGTCTCAGTTTCATTTGTTCTTTGTTATTGCATGCGATGTAGTTTAGAAGTTGCATTCTAAATGTTAGATAACTGCTACATGTATTTTCGTTACAACCTTCCAACAAAACTTTTGCCTGCAATTTACCAAACACAATTGAAACAACTTTAAATAAATAATAGAAATTTTTAAGTTGTTATGATACAAGGTATCTTTCTCTGAAAGAGTAGTGCATTTTGATTTTACAAATTACATAGCAGTAATTCTATCTAAACATTCCAGAGCAGAATATTTCTGCGACTTGAATAATAGCTATGATTCTGTGTTTACTAGACGTCGTATTGTAGACATAGGTATGTTCGTGAGGAATGTTTTCGACGAATACATTGCACAGCTTGCCTCTCTCAACACGTGATATACGTAACAGCATCAGTTATACATCAACATTTACAGTAACAATAATAAATTGAGCAACTACAGAAATCTCAGCATTACCAATATTTGCTAACTAGGTAATCTGAACCTCTAAAAGATATTCATACTTAGCTATCTAAGATTAAAAGAGAGTATTTTTAAAGAAGGATTTCCCCAATAAAAGGAATTTAATACTTACTAAACTTATGGCTTCATTCATCAGCAGACGTAGTTGTTTCTAAAACAGTTGATACTTTTTTTATGAGCGGTGTAGTTTCGCAGCATGTTTAATGAAACAGTTGCCATTTTATAAAGCGCTTTCAAAGAAGAATTACAAGAAGCGAAAACTATTTTCTGAACAGTTGTTTCTGGTGGACGCAGCCATTGTAGCAAGTAGCAATAAGTTGCTACGTTTTTAATAAACATTGATTAGAAGGTTGACATCTTTACTAGTTTTTACGTTTGCTACGAGCATTCCATTTCACAATGTTGTGTACATAATAATTTTTCATTTTATGATTCACTGTCTGCGCGTATAGATACCTTGTTCGTACCTTTTACGATAAGTTTAGCCTACGCTAACATTTATGTCGTAAACAATTGCATAGAATGTTTTTACTTTGTAGTTGCAATATTGTGGTTTATCTACAAGATGAATAACGAACAACAACAAACCTCTCTCGGTGAAACTTACATAATTTATAATTGAATCTAATTTTAATGACACAGCAAGTATTTATTACCAAAAATAAAGAAAATGTGGGTAGTGAATATGTATTGTCATATTATAATAGCGATGCAGATGAGTCATTAGCTGCTACTCTTGAGTTATTGAAGGAGATTGTTCAAGCAATGGTAGATAATTCAAGATGAAAAACATGTACATACATGGATGTCAACCTAGAAAAAAAAGCGAGACATTGAACCAAAGCAATTAGAACAATGTTCAGTACCATGATATAAGATGAAATCTATTTACTACCAGGTATAACAATCACAAATGTCAAAATCACAAAAGTATTACTTTAGTGACAAGAATAAACAGCGGTATGCTGAAAAAACGTAGTGAATTCTAACGAGACTACTATTTCAGGATCCTTTAATCTGACGCATTTGTTTCTCCATCCTATTGTATCTATCTACAATACCTACGTTTTCCTTTCTCATCAAATTCGAGCCTTGTATTTTCATCTTTTCTGTTAATAGTCAAAGAGTACAATTGTGACGCTCTTCTGGAAAATGCTTCCAAACAAAACGGTGGCATATTCTGATAAAATAACGCCTGGTAGAAAAGTTGCGAAAGAAAAGATAATAGTGATGGTTTACATAAACTAAAGCCTCCTAGTGATAGGAAAAAAAAAAACACCTGAAGCTCTTAAACCCATGTGCAACTGGCTACAAAATTTTGTTTAATAAGTAAGAAGCTTGATGTGCCACAAAGGCCTGTACTACGCACGCGATGTACGGTCGACCGTTGTCGTGCATGTATAGGAGACCTGGTGCCGCCGAACGTGAGGAAGCACAACAGCCCGTAGCACCTCATCTACGTATCGGCGACCCGTCATCGTCTGCTGTACACGCAGCAGACGTGTACGTCCTCCATATGTAACAGTACCCCATACTATAATGCCCTACTGGCGGTGGATGTGGCGTGGTTAAACGCACTGCTCGCGTAGACGCTCACTAGGTTGCCGAGGATCCAAAATTCGCGCGTTACCAACGCCTAATTCGAAGCTTGATTCATCGGAAAACAAAAATGCCTCCACTCGGCAACCCACCGACTCCTTGCGTTGACCCACTGGTAGCTTGTGTGGCGGTATCCAAGAGTGAGTGAAAGCCGCTGCAACGCATGGCGAGCTCGTAGTCCACCGTCTGCCAAACGCCCCCATACAGTTAGCGTAGTGAGTGCGGCTTTCCTTCCCGCTGGCCAAACGGCAGTAAAAAATGCGACGATAGCAAAAGTCGAAACTCGCTGCATAGACTCGTCGTAGGAAATCTTGATGCTCCGCAAATTTTATGGATGTATCTTCACGCATTCAGATTATACAAGGTGTGCTCTTCAATTATATCCAGGAGTGTATTTAATTTTTCTATTAAAGTATGCTTTATTTATTAAAAGACAACATACACAAATTAACAAACCACCAAATTTGTCATTCTTCTTTCTTTTAAAACGCCTCGGTCTACCTTGAAATGGATACCTAAAATTTTTTTAGCTAACATAACTTTCAATTTAATACTTTTAATTCTTTCTTGTCTTCCATAAAACTATAAGTTTAGTCCAGTTATGTATAACCCGAACTCTTGTTACAACTCTTCATTAAAACGAAATTTAAAAACAATGACTAAAGAAGTTTAAAATGTACATAGTAAAAAATTAATATAAATAAAACCATCTGTGCATCTCCCAAAAGCACAGCAACCATAGCTTTCCCCGTCTTTTAGTTTTACAGAACCATTTTAGGTTTGCTTTCTTAGGCTCCAGGATAAACTTGAGTAGCCAGAATTCGTAACAGCTGACTATTTTCCTTATACGAGTTTTTTCCTCTTAAAGAAAATTCACCTTAGTGTAGTCTTTGTAGTTTTAAGGCACACATTTTCTTTGCATTTCAGAACTTGCAAATAGTATATGCAGCACTACTAAAATTTTATGGCACTATTCCTGTAAATTTTTTATTTTAATTTTTTTTATTTAATTATTTTATTGACTTTCTTAAATAAATTTATAGAAATCTACCACCTTATTTTACTTTTTCAAAAGTTTCAATGATATAAACTTTCTCTAGAACTGTGTGTAGAAACCACCATACCAAATTAGAAATCGTAAACTCTAATATAGCAGCTGTAACAAGAATTGTCTTCCTATGCTTGTGCAGCCTATTGTATTAAGTTTATCTACATATGCACCCATACCAGTAACTAAAACAAAGGCTCACAGGAATGGAGAAGCAATTGAAATAAATCTGCTTTTCTACTGCACATTTTGCCTGCTGCTTTGACGTGTTGCTTTGAAACATACTGAAGTACCTTATATTCACGTACCTATGTTCTTTTAAATTACCTTTCACGAACACACGAAGAAACATTTACATATTGTCGGTTCAATTTTTAAACCTCGTAACTAGAATTTTCGTCTGTTCTTTCGCCATTGTTATATTCTAACTAAAATAGAATATCAGGTAAATACTCTTGCTTCCGTAAAATGAAAGGGTGTACAAATTAGATGTAGCCGCTACTGTTTCGCAAATCTTGCTTCATTTAAATATTACAATACTCATCACAATCGCAATAAATAAATAGTGGAATGCTTATAACAAAGAATGATGATAATAACCATGCGAAAATTATACATCTTCTGCTAGAGAAGATATAGGGAACAACCACAAAAATCCCGTACTATAAACACATATCCGAAGGTGTTTATGAGACGAAGAAAGTAAAACTATACTAGGATAGATCCATATTAACTGACCACTCTATATCAAATAACAGACCAGACATAATTTATGTTGAGCCAAGAACATCTAAAGCATACGTCATAGATATAGCGATACTATCTCCTTCCAATATAGAAATAAATATAATGAAAAAATTGCAAAATATATTATATACATATCACGATATCTATGAGTATTATCTAAAACCAAACTCAAGCTTTTAACTTTCTTCATTAAAGGTATACGGTCAATATTTAAATGATAAACGTTAAATATGTTGTCACAAATGTGTTTAGAACCAAAGAGAAAAACCGGAGATTTGACAGGGTTGATTAATATAGATTATATTTACATGATACCATAAAAAGATGATGCAAATCTTTATTATTTTTAATAGCAGTCGTATTCCATTCAGAAGGTATAAAAGCTTGGTAAAGCTGCGTATCATCCACATATAGATGAGTCTCACAGTATTTAAGTCCAGAGAAGAGATTAGAGGTGTATAGTGAAAATAAAGCAGGGCCAAAAGTTGAACCCTGTGGCACTCCCTGTTTAGCTGGTTGTACAGAAGATCTATTACCATCTATTTCCACTATTTGGTGAGGAGCTGCTTTCTTCAAAAAGTTTTTGAAACAATTGAAATAATACTGATTGGCCTTAAATGTTTTAGATCTTGGGTTTCACTTTTCTTAGGTAAAGGACGAACAATGGTATATTTCCAACAATCAGGAAATACTCCTTCCACCAAACAAATATTTACCAAATATACGATATATGGAATTAGGTGAGGAAAACAAAACTTTATCATAGCTATATTAATAGAATCAAAAACTGTTGTGGAATGCATTTTAGGTATTGTTTCACAATACAGCACACATCAATGGGTATAAATGAAAATTCAGAGATAAATTTACGATTATTAGTGTAATAAAACTCAACTCAAAAACATTTTCATAAGTGCTAGTAAACGTTAAAAAAATAAAGATGTTGTTATATGTCAGGATTACTTAAATGTAGCGGTATATTACATTTGCTACACCTTTCTTAGTACCCAAGCTATCTAGCTGTTTTCAGAAGGACTTCTGATCTCTAGAATGAGACACAAATTCAAAGTATACATTTTTTCAACCTTGGGGCATTTGTTGTTAAATTACGTAAACATTTATAATACTCTCAATATTCAAGTTTTCTTGTTTTGCGAAATTTAGTTTTTGCCTCATCTCTATGCTTCGTCATTACTCTGATTATCTGTAATTCAAATGGCAATAGGCTTGGAAAACCTACTTGTTATAAGAGGAACATTGTTGTCAAAAAGAGACAACAAGTTTTGATTAAAAAAGAAATCAATCTTTGACTAATATTAATAGAATTGAAATTTTTATAGGTTCTTATGATAGGAATTGATTTAACATATTATTTAGTTATGATATTGACAAAGATAGCATCATGATCAGAAAAAATTGCTACTCAAAATCCCACCATCAGATATAACGATTTTATCTTTAGTAAAAATTAAATCAATTAAACTTGATGAGTTAGCAGTCAACTGTGTCGGTTGGTCAATTAGTTGCGTTAAACCTACAGAATCAGAAAAATGTAATAAATAAAATGTGCTAGTATCGTCAGTCTTCAAGTAATTCACCATACTAAAATCTTCGCAACAGCGCATATGATCGGCAATAAAGAAGTAATTGTATTGTCAAGAGCATCTAAAAAAATTTGTAGTCAACAGCAGGTGATATGTAAATGCAACCGGCAATGAATTTACACCTAGACCAATGAAATAATATGAGTAATTATTCTATTTCCCAATTTATATCCAAAACAGTAAAATTAATTCCCTTCTTTATATACCCCCTACATTTAAAAATCAATTACGAATCGAAATGTATGAACAAATTCTATTGAAATAACTGATGTTTCCGATTTCAAAAAGTTACCATATCAACAAAAATTAAAATGCGAAGGTAAGTTCTACAGAAAGGTAGGGAACTAGTGCAAAGTAGATTGCATGAGATTTCGCAATATAAATAAAGTAAGTACGTCAGTTTGGGTTTTGTTATGGATATTTCTGGAAAGAGTTGTTTATCCTTACTTTTATGATTTAATTAATAAAAATATATATCGGACATGTATGCTCTGTTTTTTTCTAGAGACTTTGTAGACAGACCATAAAACTATCGCCGAGCGATAACGATATTTTTAAAACCGTAAAATAACTTCAAACAAACAAACTTAATATTATGTTTACCCTTCGACGTGAAGCTGAACGAACGCAGACGATAGGAGTCTTCGTCCTCTTCATTTGGACCAATATTGTTTCTTGTGTCCGGAACATCTAAGAAGGCTGCTGATTTTCGATGATAAACAGAGGTGCCACGTCTGGAGCCTTTCCTACGAATGTTTGGCGACACTTCCGGGGTACCCTCTCCTTGGTCCAACTTCGGTTCACTGTTACAATGACTTTTGACTTCCGCATTGTTATTGGCCGCCGCTACTATAGCGGCTCTCTTCCGTATAGACCTACCACCGGTTATCCTAGCGCTCTGCGAACGCGTCGCTGGTCTTCGACGCCGGCTAACCGGAGTGCCAGTGTCGGAGTACCACCGCTCAACGGCGGCAGAGCTTCCATACTCGTCGAAGTCGCAGCACATATCGACGCCGAGCGTCCTTTGCCGGCGCGGTGTTGCACGTATGGACGGTCGTCCGTCATGATGCAAACTGACGGCGTCGCGACGCTCTCTTGGCCCAGTTGTAGCCTCGTTCGTTCGGAGTTGATCGCTACCGCGTAGAAACGGAGTGTTTGAGATGCGAAGCCGCTACACTGTAGCTATTTTCGGCACGACATTAACCTCTCCTCCTAACTCTTGCATATGGCTTTAATGCAGCTACGGCCACCATTTAGCATCTTAATATAGGATCTACATGGCTATTAATATTGTTAAAGAAGAGTAGCTATATATAGAGCGATACACCACCGCTTTGGTAAAATCTGACTGAAGTTCTTCTACTAGTAGTTTTCCCTTTTGATGTGTAATAGTATAACACACTTATTTTCACGCTGTGGGTAGTTCTATAACTTAAGTATATGTAATTTGTCGAGACAACCATTATCGATTTTAAGGAAATTCAAGGAATATGTAGTTTACTAAAATTTGAAAGCAAATCAATAGATTCTGTTAGCTTTAGACTAGGTTCTGGTTTGTTTTTCAGTGCTCCAGTTAACTCATACATTAGAATCATTAGCTCGCTGCATAAAACACGTTACATAGAAACTTATAGAATATTCTCTCGTCTTAAGGATATTCAAACATGTTTGTAAAACAAACAAGAAACCTATTTAGAAATTGTATTGAATTAATATACCGTCAAATATTTAAAACTATGAAAATTAATTGCTTTGGAATTCATACTTTAATTTTGCTAGAAAAATGCTTATCCGTATACAGTAATCTTCTTTTAAACTGTATATACAGGATGGCCCATCGAAAACGAAACAGATGAATGCTCACTGAAACGGCAATTAAAAACAAATTCCGAAACAAGTCTAATTTGTTTTATAGGGGGACACATGTGCGTTATAAATTTAGCCTCCTAACTTCATATCCCCTACCAGGGAGGCTGCTCCTTCCCTATCATCATAGGGGACAGGGGTCGAGTGGTACGTTATTTGAAAGGCAATTAAATTCTCTTGACAACGACATCATACTTGCTAGATTTCATTCAAACCATGGACAATAACGTGACAAAAAACGTTTATTAAAATTTAACCCTTTTTTGCAGAAAGATACAGAAATAAGTGAAAGCTTTCATTTTGCATTTATTTTATATTATACTGAACTTTAATTCTAAAAAGAATGGAAAAGAAAATAATTGCATTTTCGTGGATAGGTTGGAATAAGGTAACTGAATGCATAACATAACCACACACCGCAAAAATACTAAATATAAAATCTAAAGATTGGAAGGTATGTTTTTGAGAAGTTTAGTTTACTATGCGAAAAATGTATTAAAAGTTTAGAGTCATTTTCTTAGAACTGAGCTTTTTGTTTACATAGCAGCATCGCATTAAAAAAGGGTATATCCTAATAAACATAAAGAGGACTATTATGATTGAACATAACCTCTAAATATCATGATTTCGTTCACAAACAGGAAAAAATTCAAAAAATCAAAATGGGAATAAATTTCTGTCAACTTTAACGCGATATATAGGCTGTTTCATAATGTATGCACAGGACTTCAGGATGTAATAGCTTGTGCAGAAATTAGAAAAAAAAGTTTCTATCAACTTACCCTCTAAAATGCACCATTTTCAAGATACAGGGTGTCGAAATTTAATTAAAAAAATGTTTTTTGCAAACATATCCGGAATCGTTGATCGTAAAGAAAACGAATAATAAATTGATAATAAATTATACAGTCAACATAACCATACACACCGCACACACATTCAATAAGAACACAAATTCAATTTGTAAAACTTTTTACACGAACGCTGAAATGTGCGAAATGCGTTACCTTTCCGGTTTGGAGAATTTTAAAAAGTCAACTTTTGTATCATTTTTTAATTTTTTTTTAATTATGCAATTATGAAGTTAACGTTTGCTTTTGTTACTTGTTCTAACGATTTAGTAAAATAACATTTTTTTTTTTCAAAAAATTGACCATGTTTTTCAACATAAAAGTTGATTTTCCTCGAAAACAGTCAACTTTAGAGTTCATGACCAACAGTATCTTTTTTGTATAGTAACCATTGGCGATTCAAATGGGCGTCTCAAAACTGTACTTTTTCCAGGGGCGTACAAGTTGGGGAGAAAAACAACCACTACCCCTTCAAAATCTTCATCAATTATGACTTAAAAAAAATTCTCGCACACAACTTAGCTTATTATTAGTAGAAAATGCAGATATTTGCAAAAAAAGATTTTTTTTCATTAAATTTCAACACTCTGTATCTCGAAAATGGTGCGTTTTAGAGGGTAAGTTGATAGAAACTTTTTTTCAAACTACTTGATAAGCTATCACATCCTGAAGTCCTGCGAATATATTATGAAACACCCTGTATAAATCCCTATGCTTAAATATAGAATAAGTTTTCAATTCTCAAATTACAGTCGTGTATGTATATACTAGTAGCAAGCAACGTAGTATGAGTGTGTTCCTTATACAGCAATTTGCTTATGGAATCGCCCGAGAAGAACATACGACTATGACACCGTAGCTTAACATTACATCGAAAGCAAACGAATCTCTTTTAATATTGGTCTATGTACTAGACAATTACGTTATTCTGACATTGTAAAGAAATAATAGTAAAATCTATGGTAATTCCGTCAATTTTACCTGTAAATCTACTTTGTATGTATATGATATAATTGCCGGTATGTTATAAATTTATTAATAATATTGTAATTTTCAAAATTGCTCTGTAAATTTAATTTTATTAAGGTACACTGTAAAAAATAGCAGTAAAATTACATAGATAAACATCCTAACATTACAGTGAAAATACTCGTACAAAATAATAACATGAAGATATACATATATATTCACTGTTAAATTACAATGGGTTGACAAAAAAACGTAAAATATGTAGTATTACGATAACGTTATATGTAACAACACAGTATTACTTTGTGCATTACAAAGGTGTAATGAATCTTACTGTTTGGTTTGCTTTATCACCCTGATATACATTGTAAATCTCCAAACAGTAATTGTAAATTTATTTTATTTTTGCCCGCGGTTGTAAAAAAAAATGCAAGTCAAGGAGAAACATGCAAGGCATCAGCTGTGAAGTGGATATTGGGTACACTGTAATGCAAATGCACTCTAGATTGCTCTAGATACTAGCGTCCATGTGTGCAGTTGTGTTATATGAATTAGAAGGCGGCATAAATGGATGCATCGTCATCTTAGAAAGTTTTTGATTTATAATAATATATTGATATAATTAATGAAAATGCTGTTGCTTTTAGATTTATTAGCGTCACAGAATATCGAACTATAGACACATGCATATATGTAGATGTAATTTATTATTTATACTGGAATAGTAACCAGCATTTTTGCATAAATATAGGTACATATATACTGCTTAATTGAGTGAGTATTTGTAACATTACACCACTATTTAATGAATATACTAGCATGATTTGTAATGTTACAAATACAAACTGTGTAACTAAAGTCATGATTTGTAAAATCGCATATTCCGCTTGGTTATTTACTAATGGAATAGAAAAATTACATCAGAGAGTAATTTTACTATGATAATCGTGGGTAACAAAGTTGCCCGCGATTATCGTTGTAAATTCGCATAGAAATTTTTTCAGTGCGTACAACATAATTTTAGCTACATTCTTAGTAATTTTGCAAGTTGGGGTAGTAAAAATACAAAGCTCATTTGTAATTATAAACTCGTTAGCACAAACATATAGCAAAACTTCATCGACGGAACAAATAAGCGTTTAATATGTGTCAAATATTATTAAAACTTATAGACATGCGTATCCAGAAAAAATGTCTAAGAACAAAGAAATCCTTGCTATATAGGATTATATTTACAATACCATGGAGAGCACTTACTAATGTCAATTTGTTCGTATATTTTGTTATTGTACTGAAAATAAATTTATTTTTGGATAAATTCCTATGATTTTCTACTATATTCCATTTTTTAGCTATACTACTTAACGCTAAATCGATAGGAATGAACATCTAACCTAATACATAACTTCATAATTATTATACGATACGGATTTTGTCTTAATTAATTTGAAAAATTCCCGCGAATTTTATAAGTGATACCGGGAAGTTTCTACCATATTATTAAAAATTTTGTTAGACTGTATATCGATGATTGCATACAATTTAGCATTGGCCTTAAAGAAACATTAATTTTATGAATTTTTGGAATATCGTCAATTTGGTTATAGAATTATATATTTTTAAATTTGTGGCAAGCAACTTGGAAAGAAAGAATTTTACGAGCTGTATGTTCACTTGGAAATATTAGGTTAGCTTAACAAATCTCAGTCGGTCCTATTATTCAGATGTCAAATCTTATTTAACGATGTAACTGGATTTAACCTATGCATTTTACTGACATCAGTAGGACATCCAGGTTAAATGGCTGAATCAATCTAACACATTACTGATTTAAATCATGGCATATTCTGAAAAGTTTTTTTGTGGCTCAGTATATCGCTATTCTTGGCTTACTAGAGGGTAAATTTATTTGATCATAGAGTATTGTTCATGTACCGTTTCAGCTAAATGCGATAGTTGTCACTACTACTATATATTTGCAGTATATTTTACAACATACAGTTCTCTGAGTGCATCATCACAGTATCAAATATGTGATAGTATATTAAGTATGGAGAACGGTAAGGGATATTTACCGTTCGAAGACAATAGTTGTTGTATCGTTCGAAATGCTTATAACGTTTTTTGCGCGATTGGAATCTGTAGAATAGTAATAATAATTTATATAAATAAATTTGTGAAAATCACGAAGATTGGAACTGAAACCGTTCGATGGCTGCTCCATGGTTTCTATGGTTTTGCTCCAAACAAGTCATGTGTGTTTTTGATGCTGTCGGTCCTAGTTCTGTTTTGTGGTTCTGTTTAATTCACTTACCGTTCAGTGAAACGATTATACAACTCATAATGTATTAATTCCCTATACCTCTACTGGACTAATAAGTGATAATCAAGCACCGTGCTTTTTCATTAATAAGCGATAATCACCTTTGTTGATTTACCATAGCAACCGGTTTTAATCGTTGATTGTTCATTGCAAATTGCTTGTCAGTTACATTTCCTACCTGTCATAAATTGATCGAAAATGTCGCGATACGGCAAAACTATATATGTTAGAAAATATTGATCAGACAGTTAAGAATAATAAACCTCTTTACAGTGCGATCTGAAAACTACCTACATATGGTCACAATTTATGGAATTTTGTGAAGTTCTATCATATATAGTATTAATTCCTGCAGTGTTTTTTGCTTTATGCATTGTATAACGTTTGATTATGCAACTCATAATGCTTGTCAGTGATGACATTTCCTATATGTATTAGTAGTCGTTAGAAATTAACTCAAAATGTCGTACCTAATTTAGTGAAGTTGCTTTATTCGTTGTATAATCTAAAGAATACAACTCTTGGTTTTGTGATTATCTACAATCGCCGGATTGGCACTCGATATGTTGCCAAATAATTCCACTCGTCCTTCGGACTCGTGGAATTAATATTTGACAACATATCTCGTGTCAAGCCGGCGATTATCGATAATCACAAAACCACTCGTTGTATTATATATGATAAGTAAATTACTTACCGTTTTGTTACACATAGCAACCAGTAATAGCAACTTATCGTCGTAGAAACAGACAGGGTAAACTGATAAAAACAACCAATCGCGCAAAATAGTTATTTACGATACAAGTATTAAAAGTGAGATTTTATTTCGCGAGTTAAAAGTTTGCGACACGTGTATCATACACTGTTTTTTATACAACTGTTTGTATTTAATTAAATGATTTAGCATTTCTACAAATTTTTTTGAAATTTTATCGCAAAAATAAAATGTATCACACATTGAGATAGAATAAGTAGCCACGCTATCACGTGGCTAAAACGGCGCAGGTCGGCCATATTGGTACACCACATTGCGTCAAATATGTAGATTCTAGTGTATATGTCATAATATATATGGTTGTATTATTTGATTATTTCAGTTCTTATAGTTATATGATATAGCAAACTACTACAATACATAATGGTTTCTTGTGCTCTACTTAATTGCAAGAGTAGAAACAGCGTTAACAAGAAAAATTCGTCGAAAATAACATTTCATAGGTCAGTGTTTGACATAAAAACAATGTGCAGGGCCGTAATTGGAAAATTTCAATTGGTGCGCCTGTATGTAGGTACATAAATAAACTGTTACATATTGAGCGTTTATATTGTCAAATTATGACATTTATGGGCCTTGGGCCTAATAGGCGTGGGATGATGTAATTAATTTTAAATAAAACCATCTGTTAAGTGGAGGCTTAAGATTATACTTACAATTTTCAGTAGTCCGGACCTGGTGAGGCAGCCATATTGGTACACCACTTAAGCCCCGTGCGCCGTTTTGAACATACAGGAAATATACTTCATAGCGTCTCCTTAGTATACTAGCTCAATGGTATCACAAGTCAGAGGTGCCAGTCATGGTAACGCACTGATATTTGAGAATTAGAAACGTCAAAAAAGTTTTGTTGACGTTTTTTACAAACGTTTGTGTTCCTATTGAAATAATAAAACTGGATATTAATGAGATTGATTGAAACTATTGATCATGCCCAATGAATCCATATTATATAGTAATTGTTGTAATGCTAATGTAGGTAAATAGATATATCAATATTAAAAACAATAAAGTAACTGTCACGAGTGTTATAAACATTTTCGCACTAATGTTAATAGTATATTATGACACTAGTGCATAATCAACGTTTCAACTCGTTACTCGTGCTTTAAAAGCTAATTATGCAAGAGTGTCATACGATATTTTTTAGTATAAATGCAACAATAATTTTAATTAGAAGAAATCAAATCAATAATTTCAATACATGACATGTACATACCTATATGTCATTTGACATTTCCTGACATTTCACTGGACTATTAAACGCTTGGGATTGGCTGTTACCAAGCAACCTTTATACGCACGCCGTGCGATAAAGGCCCGATTATGCACGCTTATGGGTGTGTTTTGATTGGTTTTTGATGCATGCATACTAAAATAGTTATTTACGAACCAAGTGCGTGAAATCATATTTCGCGAATGAGTGACCAGTTTAAAGCGCGAGCCGGAGGCGAGCGCTTTATGGACACGAATTCGCGAAATGTTTCACGCACGAAGTTTGTACAATATTTTTTGTACGAGAACTATAATAATAATACATATTGTTAAATACGTTATCGTTTATGACCATATTATTAAGGTTAGGGATTAATGATTTTAAAATGTCACTAAATTAATCAAGTTCCAGGAAGTACCAACTTTACTTTTACGCACTCGTGCTTAAAGTGACTTTTTACGCACGCAAATCGAATCGTGAAATGACAGGTTTTGATAGGCGATTACAAAAAAGTATTTTTAATACGCTTGTCATAAAACTCAATTTTTAATCCGGTTAGCTTGCGTTAAATGTGACACTTTTAGAGGCAGTTGTATAAAAACAAATTTTATGTAAAAATTTTATTATGAAGTATGTCTTTTTATCTTCATTTAACATCTTTCAATTTTTATTTTATTTTAGTTTCAATTCAATTTTCTTTTTCTCGCCGTCACGAACGATGTCCAGTTTTACGGATGTTCCATTCAACCTCTTATAAATATCGGTGATTTGATTGATGGTTATTCCGTTAACGTGAGTTATAATGTCACCAGCTTGCAAACCGCTTCTACAATAGAAAGAAAACAAATTAATCCATTGAAGCGTATAGCTTTAAATAATGCGCCGAAAAATCATCAATGTTAGATTAGACACAATCGCTAAAAGTAATTTATTAATATATGGAGGATGTTAGCTGAGAAAACTTGATGAATAACAAAAACGATTTGAAAAATCACGTTACTTTAACAACACCCAAGAAAATCCGAAAAGTTAAAAATGTATACAAGCATATTTCAGTCAAACTTAGAAACTTTTAAACTTTTTATTAAGTTAGAAGCAATGTATATACACAGCTGCATGCGTATACATAGCTTGGTAAATTAACTTCTTATATTATTTTAAGATGTGTGACAGTGTTTATTTTATCCCTTCGTAAGTTTTCTTAAGTTTGTTAACTTTTCATACCTATGCATATTTAGACGCAAAACCATTCGGCATTATAAAATCACGGTTCACCACGAACTGCGATGATCGATTGTGGAAAAACTATAACTAAGTAGCAATGATAATAATAATCAAATTTCAATAATCATTGTTTGTATAATTTAAGCGCCCCGGCATGACTTATGGCAATTATTATAAGGTAAATGATTTTTATTCGACAACTGACAATTTATAATGTTGTAAATACTGTCATGGCTAACTAATTAAAAAAGAACTAATGCAAATAGTATGTATTTACTGTAAAAGACAAAAATACTAACTCGCCAATATGTTTGAAAACTATCCATTTTTACAATAGACATGCTTATACAAGATAACCCTTATTTTTAATGCCGAACAAGATAAAAATACAAAATTGCCATTTTCCATAAAGAAAAATGAACTTTCGTTAATTTTTCTGATTTCATTTTCAGGTGTATATTTCGCATACTCTGTATTAATAATGGTAACAATTTTATACAAATAGTATTTAATTAGGTCATCTACTTGAAAGACTTTACTTCAAATTAAACAATAAACTTCTCCTACTATGAAAAAGGTGCAATTTATTGTCTGCATGCAAACGTCAAATTTAGCACTAGAATGTCAATAAGTCAAAAAGGGTTAGACTTAGGTATATTACTATATATATAACTAGCTGGCCCAGCAGACTTCTTTCTGCCTAGAAAAGTATTGATTTAGATATTTAATGTTTTATTGTTACGGGTACCACCCCCCGTGTCCCGCACGGGTGGTGGGTGCTTAGTTGCAGTGACTCCTGACTTACAAGTTCTAATGACAAATTACGTTGAGAAATAAAGCCCAAACTAAAGTTCTCATGCTGAATTCAGATTATTAACGCCAAAATTATGTTTTGTCAAATTGATACCAAACCACACGCGAAATTTAAATACAATAAAAATAGTAGACTATTTATCAAGCTCTCGTTATATTAGCCCTATTTGCTACTCTCAATCAAATCAAGATATCAGTGACTGTTTAGCAGTATGATCAAATAGTCGCTGAAATAATGTGTTGATTAATTGTATAACACTAAAACTAAGAAGGTGATTGGTTAAAAATAGAATTTGGCGAGAGAAATAATCAGTTTTAATTCCATAATACCAAAGAGTAGTACAAAACATTTAATACATCCTAAGATACAAAAGCTCCTTTCGGTGATTTAAATAGCTTCGGCTTCGCTTAGGCCATTCAAATAATTCCTCACGCCAAAAAATAAACGTTCGTATCTTGTAATGTAAATAACTATTTAACAAATTCAAAAATCTAAATCTACTGTATATTAATATGTATTTCTTATTTTATAGTCACGCTAAGTAGTAAATGCATTGTATGTATGCATTTTGTCCGATTGGAAAACAAAATTTAAATCTATACACAGTGTAATATTATATTATACCTCTGGTAGCTTAACCATACATCAGCATTTTTTAATACAAAAATAAATAAGCCTGGAAGCAAGAGATATTTAGGGAACAATGCGTATTATACTAAATATTGATTTTCTTTCCTGGCAGCATCCACATCTATAAAATTCGTTTGCCGTTAGCTTTCAACTTTACGAATAAGTTTTTCAGGTTAATGTAATCAACGGCTTTAATTTCGATTCTAATTTTTTAACAATAGTTCAGTATCCTACTGTTGATAACCCATGAATGTTAGTAATATTAGGCTTTATTCTCTCGAATATATATATATATTCTAACTGCCCTAAATAAATGAACAGCCAGTAAACATTCATATATTCTAATAAAACTTTCAACAAATATGTTAATAATAAACAATTAAGCAGTAACCTTTATATGTCTAATAATGCATACAATAAAAAAATATATACATACATAGATGCTATCCAAGAGTACAGATATCATTATTTTCTCATTTTAGGATGTCTAGAAAATTTTAGATGTTTTTTATAGGCTTGTGTTTTTATCCTATCTGTTTCTGTTTTAGAAATATGTGTATAATTTCCCTTTTAGAATAAAATTATCTTGACACCATTTGCATGACAATATAATGCATACTTGTTCAATCAAGCTTTTTAATTTTAAATTAATGGACAATCATAAAAACTGAAATCAATATTTTCAATATATCCATACAGCTTTCACATTACGGTTTACTTTTCACGTTCTCAGCTTCTTCAGTAGTTTTCTAGACTGATGTCTTCTGCTTCTTGTTATACATATATCATCTGCTTTAGTAGGTGTTGCTCAGTTGGTATCCATTTTTTCGGTTGAAGCCATTAGGATTCTTAATGATTTCCAGTAATTCATATATTAATCTTTGTGTGAATATAGGCCAGATTTGAATGTTGTGATTTATGCAATGGTTTCCACTTTCAAGTGTTCAAAGACTGTAATGTATCGTCGTTGTTCCTTCAATCTACACCAAATGCCTCTTGCCCTCTGATTTTTGCTATATATGTATACATTTTGAGCAAAAATTCAAACTAATACAAATCATAATATTTTCTTCTGGTATTATTTACTAAGCCTCAGTCTACTAATACCGTCCAAATAATAATATAAATTGTTCTAATCATTTTTATCATTTATGGTCAGTATGTCCGCTAGTGTAATTCTATGGAGCGATCCATCGACATATTTGTTCGTTAATGGTTGGTATATAGGGAACATCAGAAGCAACCGCTCTAGCGGTTCTTCTACCATTATGTTACAGATAGAACAGATTTCAGCTGCATTTATCACATATGATTGTTTATTATAGTATAGTCTGAGAATATTTGTGTTTTCGACTCTCACCTGACTAACTAGCTGCAATTTCTTTATTAATGTTTTAAAATATACAGGGTGTCTCAGCGAGACCGTTCATTAGAAATTTTTGGCGTTCTAGTCAAAATATAAATTTGAAAATTTATAATTATATATAGTCGATTATGTTCTGTTCAAATAAATTAAATATTTAACGAAAACATATTATTATATGTTATGGAATAAATTGGTATTTAATTATTTATTGTTTTATTGACCTCTAAGTGGAAATAAATCAGGATTTAAAAGATAAGTACATAAAGGTCAAAAAATACATATATTAATTGAGGTGTAAATATTGTTTTCGTTATTGTTATCCACTTTAACTCCTTATTGCAATAATGTAATGGCATATTTAACGCGTTAATATTAATTCACAAGCATCAAACGACGAAGTGTGATTTTGACGTTAGACTTTGACAATAAATCTTTGAGAACGTTTATTTCCATGGCTCACTGGATAAGTATCGATGAGTTATGTGTTTCTTTAAATATTGTTTGGTTTGTCCGATATAACATTTGTTACATTCTTTGCAATCTAATTTATAAACGACATTATTTTGATTATCATGTTTAAAACAAATTTATAATCATCAATACACTGTTACACATAACGTCACCGCTGAAACTGCTTTATCTAAGCACTCTAAAGATAGACAACATAATTTTGATTTTCAAAACACTAAAATTTTAAAAAAGGAAAATAATTATAAAAAAAGATTAATTTACGAAATGATATACATTAAAAAGATGAAAACGCGGTAAATTTTAGAACGGATATTGATCATTTAAGCGTTATTTATAATAATTTAATTCACGCCTGAATTTTATTAATTTTAAGCTCTTGACTAGGTTTTTTTGCCATGTTTTTCCCTAGTCCTTGAACAGAATTGTTAGAGCTTGACAAAAAATAGATTGACATACGAATAATTCAAATCATTTCAATTTCTATAGTTGTATTAAATCATTATTCCTTCATTATTACTTGTAAATATAATTAAAATTCGATATATCAATGAATTCTTTGTTTTTTAGATAATTTTGTTGATAGACATGGCAATTTATATTTATATTATTAGTAATTTCACACATATTAAATGTCAATTTCTTCCACTGAAGAAGTTATTTAACGAAAACATATTATTATATGTTATGGAATAAATTAGTATTTAATTATTTATTGTTTTATTGACCTCTAAGTGGAAATAAATCAAACATTAAAAGATAAGTACATCAGAGGTCAGAAAATACATATATTAATTGTCATAAAATATGGGGTGTGCCATTTGAGAAAATGAAGTTATGGTTCTTCAAAATTTCGAAGAGTTAACGTGCCATAGCAAAGTAACCACACAATGTAGACAGCCGTTATCGGCGCTAAAATATACTCCAACATGTTGTTTAAGTATATTATGAATTTTAAATTGATATCCGAAAAATCGAGTGTTCTATAATTTTTTGAATAAATGTCTGCTATGGCAATTTTTTTCAGAAAAAAACGAATAACTACAAAACGTCCCAATCAAATTGCAAAAAGTAAAGATATTCATAAAGCTTAAAAACAGGTGAATCCAAATGCGTAAAAATATACAGGGTGTTCCATTAAAAATAATAAAGGAGATGGCGACTTCCGGTATAACCCGAAGCGCTAGAAATCTAATAATATTTTTATTGAAGAGAACATGATTTGCTATATATAATTCTAAATTTTCAAATTTATATTTTGGCCAGAATGCCATAAACTTCTAATGAACGGTCTCGCTGAGACACCCCGTATATATATCTTTCACCGCCGCAACGATAACTTATGTGTCTGTACAAAGGTGAATAATTAGAATTAATTGCGCATTGAATATCCTTGCTGATTTACATATTCTCCTATCAAGCAAAGCCATATTCTAACATAAAAGAATACGATATTATCATTTGTGAACAAATCTACTGTATACACTCTTATAGCAAACTCAGGCCACAGCAATCAAAATTGACAAAGCACTTAACTTTGATTAGGTATAAAATAATGTAGATTGTGTAAAATAAAACTGTTATACATAATTACGACCTACTATACTCAAAAAAAAAACCTTTCAATTGTATTGTTGAGTGTTAAGAAAAGATATTACATGCAGCTACATATGTATATAGAATATATCTAAATATACCTCACTCAGTGAAACAATACACACGCATTATAACAACGTAGCGTTTCAATTTCAAGTACATATTTCGTTATTTTTGGTGTAATGACTGTTATACGAACAATGGGTAAAAGTATATGTAATGAATACAGGAATAGAATATAAACATAATTTTATTTAAACATTCATATTTTTATACTCAATATTGTACCGGGTGATTCAGTAAGGGTGGCGATCGGGTGTATCTCGGAAAGTATTTGTCCTAGGTTCTGTGGGAAAAAATTTTGATGGTAAAAGTGGCCAAGAGAAATTTCTGGAAATTATTTTCAGGTTCCAGATTTTGCCGCTAGGTGGCGTAACTGCTATGTTCAAATCTAAAATTCCTATTATCTCAGAAAATCGCAGAATAAGCTATAATTTTGATATCATGAATTGAAAGCCCCTTTAACATCAGATAATTTTCTTTTGTGACATTTTTTCGTATCTGTCATAATAAGAGAGGGGAAAGACCATCTATTTGTCAATGTTTAAAGTTTAACATTTTCGTTACTATTCAACCTATCCGAATAATCTTGGACTCGTTTAAAAGGGAATTGTGTGGACTTTAAACGGCGTTTATACGCTATTTTAATTAGTTTCAAACTGATAAACTAGAGGTCGCTTTCTGGAGCGGTAACTTATTTTTACGATTTTCTTAAAAAGATTAAATGGAACGATACTATTGCGTTAGTAGGTTCGTATACGGATTTAAATTACACATATTTTACTGAAAACCGCATCTCGATAGCTCTATTTGTTCCCAAGTTATCGCAAAAAAAGCTAGCAAGTATAAAGATAAACAGTCAGGCAATAATAACCTAAAAAATAAGTTGGCTTTGGAAAACATGAAAAAATGTCACGAAGGAAAATTATTTGGTATTAAATGGGCTTTCAATAGATGATATCAAAATTATACCTTATTCTGCAATTTTCTGAGATAATAGGAATTTTAGATTTGAACATGGCGGTTACGCCTCCTAGCGGTAAAATCTGGCACTTGAAAATAATTTCCAGAAATTTCTCTTGGCCACTTTTACTATCAATTTTTTTCCGCAGAACCTAAGACAAATACTTTTCGAGATACAGCCGATCGCTACCCTTACTGAATCACCCGGTACAGTTATTACTAGAACGACATACTTTGTGCGTACATTGATACAGAGCTGAAGTGGATGAGAACCACTGCGTGTCCTTTGCCGATGGTAGCAGAGAAACTGCATTCTTCTAATGATTGCAGCGGGAAATAGCGAAAAATGCGAAAGTTTCATTTGCTACTGTGTCGCGAATTTCGAAACGGCTAACATAGAACTTACCACCTACCACATCAAAGGAAGGAACTGTCGCAAAAAGAGAATAACCACTTCTCGAACGGACAGAGAAATAATATCGACGGCTTTACTAAATCGTAGGTCATCGGCACGAACGATACTTCGGAACTTACGACAAGATAGCTTAAAAATATCACACATGACACTGCGTCGTAGACTCTACGAAGGCGGCTTAAAATGCAGATGTCCGGTTAAGAAGCCGAAACTAACTGCTAGGATGAAGAAAGCGAGATTGCAATGGGCTAAATAGCATCAGAATTACACTGAGGATGACTCGAAAAGCGTTAGTATTTTCTTTTGTTTTTACAAAAAAAATTTTCGGTGAACAGTGTGATATTTAGTTATTTCTGATTTTTGTGTTCTTTACTAGGAGATCTTCAGTAACGAATATCGGATAGAATCCGTAACGGATGGCACTTTGTATGTGGGGAGAAGACAAGGACAAATGCCTCGTTAAAACTGTTAAACATCCACCAGCAGTGATGATATGGAGTTGCATTTCCGAACATGGTCTTGGTCTCCTGTACTTTGTTTCTGGAACCATAAACCAAACTCAATATTTGGAGATGCTGAGGGAAGTTTTTTTGCTATATTTGCAAGGTATATGTACAGAAGACAAGTCGTACACATTTATGCACGACGGTGCTCCATTCCATACAGCCAAAACTGTAAAAGAGTTGTTAGAAGAGCAAGGCTTCCTTGGCGTGGAAACTCCTCGGATTTAAACCCAATAGAAAACTGTTGGGCCGTATTAAAATCGAAAATAAAACATTTCATAATCCAAATATAAATGTATTAAAACAGAGAATTGAAGAAATTTGGGAAAATGATCCACTTATTAAGGATACAATTAAAACCTGTATAAATAGTATGCCACAAAGAATTAGAGAAGTACTGAAAGTCAAAGGTGGTAGTAGCAAATATTGATTTACACTACTTCTATTTTCAATTTACTTGTTTTGTATAGAATAAAATACATAATATACGTACAAGGAGTTTTATTGCAATATTTTGTGAAAACCATAAGAGTTTCTAATTCATTGAACACCTACTGTAAGGATATTGAAATTTGAATTAATTAAAACAATAACACGTACTACTTAGTCGCGGTCAAATAAATCATAAATGTCAAATTGCATTAATATAAGAAAATATAATGCCAAGTTACTAAAAAGTGTGCAAATAATATTCCTTTCACTCAACTACAGTATCATTGGTAGCAACAAGATAGCGCGGCGCACCGGCTCACAATGTGGCAAACACCTATAACTTGAAGACTTGAAACTGAAAGTTTTTATGAAGAGTTGTTAAAAATTATAGAGTTAATGCCCACAAAGCATTAAAGAATTTCGAAATTGACAACAGTTAAAAATGCCAAATTACTGTGCGTACTTATGCGTTCATAAAAATGGCCAGTTATATGAACAATTACTGTAACTTTCTGATGCTCCTGTAGAATACGCAATAATAATTAATAATAATATTTATTAATTAATTTTAATGCTAAAATGGTTTGTAACTTATTTAGCAATCAACAACCATAAAAAGAAGTATGAAAATACAACCACAACAGTATAAGTACAACAAACACTAGAATATATTTTAGTGACTTAATACTATAATGACCTTATCCGGTTACCTTAGAAAACAACAAGAAAATCGGTAATATCTTTAAACTTAGAACGCATATACCTTCACCGTTTTAGTAAGTCCGTTAAAATCTGTTACATTTTATAGCCTATCCAGCGAGGGTATTTATATCGTGACATTTTTTAAAATATAAAACTGATCCTTTTAAAACTTTAATGAAGGAAAAGGTTAACTTTTCAACCAATTGATTTGAAGTGTTCATACAGTATTAAAAATATGTCTTATAAAATGTCTGTTTAGATAAAATGCATGTCACTGTTTATATTAAGTTTATATAGTTAAAAGTTCTATAGCAATTAAATTTTAATTACAAAAACTTACCGAATATATATATAGTTTTCCACACTGTGGACATATGTATTTATGCACAATCTTATCGAATTTGGTACATACATATTTCTGTAATTCAAATAGTAGCTATCACTAACAAAAAGATATACAAGATGCCCACCTAGTACGCGTAAGTCCAATATCTTGGTTGATGAGAGAGGTAATTCATATTACTTCATGTGTCTAGTTTTCTTAAGATCTACAAACCTAAAATAATGCCTATTATACAGAGTGTTCTAATTCCTCTGCACAGACAGCAGTTTTGTTTTTTTTAATACAAAATATATCTTTTATCATTTATTTTGATTCTACATGAAAAATAAAAGCGACCATATGTATGGTACCTATTAATATGAAAAAACTCACGGTCTTTGTGATATTTGGCTTACTACGTTTTTCTAGTAAATTTTCGTCAATAATTATAATATCGCAAACTTTGTGGTTGCGCTAATTAACAGAAAAACTATTTTTTGACCAAATGCTAGGCGATAATGGTTCATCAAAACACCATGTCAGAAACTGACCTACAGTACAAAGGGTGCCCAGAAATTGTTGTCATATTTGACGAAGAAAATATGAAAAATATCCGTTCATTCAAATGGAACACTCTATATATTATTAATCAGTAAAACGCAGAATTAAATATTCTACAACTTTGCTATAGCATTCCCTATACCTACATTTTAGGTAAAAACACAGTATTATAGTAAAAAGTGAGCAAATTTATTCCATTAAAAAGAAAACAAAAAATGTCAAAAATTAAAAATACAATTGAAAAAATTAGGCATTTCAATCAACTCTTTTTATTTTTTTTTTGGTTTAAGTTTATAACAATTACCTGAATCACCTACTATGTAACGGGACGCGATATTTCCATTTATGAAACATATTGACGTAGTAAGGAAAACAAGTACTTATTATTCAGGCTGTCCAGCCTAAGATGCAACGGTCTATAGCCGACTTATTATTAATTTTTTGAAAAAATGTTTCAAACAAATGTTGCCTCGAATCAAATTCTACACATTTTAAAATTAGTATCAATAATGGCGGACTTCCGGTTCTACTGTAAGTAGATACTAACTTTATTATTTTAAATAGAACACCCTATATATTATTGCAGTTTTTGATTCCTTATTAAATTTAAAGGGCACTTTATTAAGCTTACATTGAGCCTAAGTTGTACCGTTTCCGAATTACGTGACGTTTTTTTAAAAAAATTACATCTACAGCGTCTTGGGTGTTTGGAAATATCTCCGTAACTGCGAAAGTTAGAAACATGCGGTTTTCAGATTTCGCTTAATTATGAAAGAGGGCACGTCTTTTATTAGAAAATTGTTGCATTTATGTTACAGGGTGATTAAATAGGGATCTGTAATTTTCCAACATTAAAATCATGAATAACTTGATTTTTTTAAATAGAATGGTATAGCAATTTTTACATAAATGGATGTAAAATTTGATTTTCTTCCGTTTTTATACGGATATTATTCTGTCTATTTCCAACGGTTTTGGAGATATTTCCGATTTTTCAGTTTTTTACCATCCCCACGTATTGCGAAATGCTGGCACCTTCCCCTCGCATTTACCAGGCTTGGGACTAGCAGCAATAATACTGGCATGCTTAAAAAGTGGCCAACAAAACACAATAGAACCACTAGAAACAAACAAAATGGTGAAAAATACTACTGAGTTGCTTCAAGCGACATCGATATAAAATCAAATTAGGCTGCGAAACAAATTAGGTATCTAACTGTCATTAGTGTTCTAAGTGTCAGAACTGACGTTCAGAGAGTAGGTATAGTGTGCCGTTTCTGCGCCACTTTAAGCCCGCGGGGCATGCACCGCTAATTACTTTCATTTTCTAATTAGGCTTTGTAATTGACGGAATTCCGCTAGGAATGTTGATATTTTGGCCCTGAAATGGTTTCACTCGCATTATGTAGGTAATTATTTTAAAAATTTTGGGAAATTTTACATAATATTTTACTCTAAGTAATTAATGTTCTTAAAGAATGCTGATTAGGTGTGACTTTAAAGCAAATATTCGGAATTTTTGGCACTCACATACATGCTAATAGAATGTGATCTAATGTCTGGAAATTTTTAAATTTCGTTCTTCTAAGAACTTAAGTTTTACGACACAGCTTTAGCAATGAAAAATCGCATATAAGCAAATGTAAAATAATGTTCGATATTAGTCTCTCCTGCACTTAGGTAAGTATTTTTACTTTGCTTAATATTTATTATATTTTAATATTTGATGTGTCTTATTTTAGTACCTATTTGTTAATTCCTTGCCACTTAGATCATTTTTATATTTTGGTGAGTGTTTTGTTTTATTGTTATATGTTTAATATCTTGTTTAATATATGCGTGTTTTAGTCGAAAATGGCTCAAGTGTATGGTGTATATGATTTTGTATTTGGGCATCTGAATATTCCCGAGTACATAATACAAAAAATATATTCATCGAAGTTACACAGAAGAGATTTGGAATTTCTGGCCGCCTTTGCGTGCCAGAACGAGAAATACTTTACGTTCGAAGATTTAATTGAAGTACTGGAGGAGTGTAATCCCTATTTTAATGAAGAAACGTCTCAGCTAATTCGCAATGAGTTTGACTGGCTGCGAGATCCATGCAGCGACGTCCCCGGAATGACATACATGTACGATATAGCCACTAGAAGCGTTTTATCGTTAGATGGTAATATTCCGAAACAAAACGGCAATATAGTTTGGGAACCACCACATGAAAACCCAGTACTTAGCAACGAAGAGGTGTGTGATTGTATGGAATGTGACAGAGGTTACGTATATTTCGGCCAAGAGAGGTGTTTATATATTATGGATAATTTGCAGTAAATTATATGTATTGTTGTATAATAAAACATTTTGCTATTTTACAATGTTTATTTATTACTAATGTTACAAGTTATCACCTATTAAATAATTCAATAAAACGTCAACATTATGCTGCGTACACATACTTAATTTATTATTATGAAAAAAGCAAGCAGAGTTAGTTTTGTTTAAATTTGGTACATTTTGTAGATACTCTAAATTAATAATATCTAAATCTACATATTTACTTAAATAATCGGCCTTTTGATGACCCTTTACGTATATTGTATCGTAAGATTTACAAATATCAGTTAAGATATGTACAATATTGTTTAAGTCTACGTATCCGTCACTATAATTAATATTCAAATAATTCCTCTCCAACCATCGTATTTCCTTTTTCTGTTGTCGTTCTAACCGATGGAAAGGTGTTGCTGGTTTAAACAAAAGGTGTATTGAACGTTTCCCATCTGATATAGTCATCTCTTTAGGTATAAAGTCTCGATTAACAAAACCTTGTATGTCTACGACAATAAACGACTCGAAATGTTTCCTATACACTTTTTGACGATGTGTTTCGGAGAGAACTGGTTCCAATATTTTTGCACAGTTTCTTATACGACGCTGGAACTTTATTCGATCAGCAGCGTAAAACATCCATTCGGAATGTCTATCTTCCTCATCTGACCACATATGTATTGTTGGAGTATTCGTGAATGAAACATTCATGTTTACATTATTTTCTTAACAATACCCTGGATAGGTTCGTACTCAAACACACAATCATGTAAAATGAGACAGTATACCACTGTGTCTGCGCTAAATGCTACCTTTGATATCATTTCCAGTTTTATATCTACAGTACTGGATTTTACGGCTTCATTTTGTGCTGAACAATCAATTATATAGACTGCACATTTGTTAAATTTTGAGTAACTCATCAAAGGTTCGCTAGGTTTCCCGTAATAACTTGGTTTGAAAGATGTATACATTCGGTATGCTGTAGCATAACGTTTTTCCGACATATCTATATTCATATCACTGTATGGATAATTTTCCGAATTCAGGTATAATTTCATATTTGTAATGCTACAGTGGTCGAACATGGAAGCATCCGCTTTATAGTTATCTTTTTTACCCTTTTGAAACGCAACAAGAACACTGACGTAATAATTTTCGGAGCAAGTTCTAATTATAGTTAACTATAAAAGAAGAAGAATTTTTGACTGGATGTTTATTAGTATACGCTAAGTTATAGCGACATACAAACCGTCTTTCAACAACGATATTTAGGTGAGTACATTATTTTGCTTTTTATTTAATGAATTTATTAATTTATTAAATACATAATATATTGCTTAATATATTATTCAATATTTTTTAATATTTGAAGTGTTTTATTTTAGCATTCGCCAATTCTTTTCAACATACAAATCTCTGCCACTTCATTGTTATATTTTGGTGAGTATTTTTATTTAGTGTTATATATATATTAAATATATTATTTAATATTTTATATGTTTTAGTCGAAACCATTAAAATGAGTGGTGGACTACACTGCTTAATGCCAAAGAAATTCCATCTCATAGGTGTTAGAACGCAGACATTTTCATTTCTATGTGAAAACTGTTATTTTCCGTATTATATAGCTAACATCAACCGAGAAGTTGACAGCTTCTACGACGTGACTTCAAACCTTATATTGTTAAATGAGCGTCACTCAAGACCTGCATGTATAGAAATTGAAGAACCAAGTTGCAAATACTGCAATGAATCAATGTATAAAAAATTGTAAAAGAAGAATGTGACGTTTGCAAACGCGCAATGAATAATATTTTGCATTAATATTCTAAGCTCATTAGTAAGTATTTAGTAACATTTTTTCTATTGAAATTGTAAATTATGTACGTATAATAATGAATACATTTTAATATGTATTTCTTGTTACAGTTAAACAATACGACAATTTTATTGAAAACGCTTTACAAATGAGGGAAGATGCCATCGCCAGGGAAAAACAACTCATCGGTCAATCTTCATACTTCCTCAACAAGAGCAGTTCCAAGTGGCTTACCGTAGGACTGAGTCCAGCTGCTGGGTTTGTTCCAATCGTACCAATCAAATCTGTGAACACATGCATTTTCTTCACACAAGAAGAATGGGAAGAATTCTGCAAAACCGAAGGCTGCAGTCCCAATCACCAGATGGAAGCCAGTTCTTATCGAGACAATCAAGTTATCCGTCTCAAAAGTAGAGGGCAGCAAATCGTTTTATCAACGGAGACATACAATAACATATATCATCTTCAAGAATTAATCAATCAGAAAATTAGTGTATTGGCCAGTTCTGACTTAGTATCATTTTATAATCATGTTTTAAAATCTTGTACGAAAATGGATGGTGATTTATATTCTAATATTATAACGTTATTAGCTACTCACATAAATTCACAGAACACCATGTATATGTTAGAAGTTTTGTATATAACTTATAATACTGTATTTCTTGATTTTGAAATTATGAACTGTTGTTAAACCCATGACTAGGTTTTTTTACAAAGTCTTTCCCTAGTCTTCGAACAGAATTGTTGGGGTTAATATGTATTTTTAATAAAATTATTTTTACTAAATCTCATGTTTTTTAATTTACATACAAATAAGAATAGTATAGTAATATAAACGTAACATAAGCCATTTACACTCAGTATGAATGAGAACACATTGAAGAAGTTGAAAGTAAATATCGACATACGTATACTAACGGGATAAGTAAATATAAAAGAGTTGCAATGGACGACAATCAGTAAACATTTCGAAGAAAAATTTCTGTTTTTTATAAGAAAATATACTTATATATTAAAAACAAGCATTCTGATTCATGTTAATTATACGCTATTTAGATTTCAAAGATGCTATTGTGACTATAGTATATAATATTCTGTAGGATCAAATATATCATGATACATATTGTTGCTGATCGTATTCGATTTCGTCATCGAATTCAAAACAATACAATAAATTTTAGAACCGATACTATGCAAACTACATAGAAAAATATCTAGGCCGCTAGGACTATCATTTAATATAAATATAAATATTTAGTTTAATTTTGAAATTATGAACTGTTGTAATACCTCTGATTAGGTTTTACAAAGTTTTTATATTTCTTTGTTAGAACATATGTTTTCGTTAAGCTTTACTATTCATCATCAACAGCGACACATAAAAAAACCTATAGAATCAGTATGGATCGAGAAGAGCTACGAATAAGATTAGAACAGCATATTGAAGAATTGCAAGAGTTAAAAGCATACATCAAAGTATGTACTTATACTAACAAAAAAGTTAAAGAAAGTAAAAATGAATAAAGAGAATAAGTCATCATGGAGATTACGGATGAAAAGATTGAAGCAATTTTAACAAAGATTGATGCAGATTGTGGGAGATTGGATGGTATAAGCGATCATCTCATTCCGTTTTTACCCATATACATTTTCAAAACTAAGGTAAGCCGCATCTCTCTAGAGCAGAAATGGCATTTATTATCGCATAAAAAAGGGTTGCACTTGAAGATTATCTTCCCTGCCACAAGCATTATAATACTTTGACGATGAAAGATCACGTCGATGCTCCACCACCATCCCGAAGAAATTGTTACGGTTGCAAGAAGCTTTGTCCTGATATTTAATGCATACATTTATTATATCTAAATAAAATGCAAGTTATATAATATTTTTTGTTTTATTAAAAATCGTTTACAAAACTCATACATTTACAATATTTCATTTTTATTAATCCAACTGTTCTGAGTATTATCAAAACCGAGCCATTTAACGTATACTTACTAATACTAACATTATCACCAACTTTAAACGTATGTTTTCCCATAACTTTAATGCTACTGTATACGGTAGACAGAAGATGTTCTGCTAACATCAAAATTACAACTTGGCACCCATTAAAGAATCCAACACATTAATATACAAAAACGTTCATAATTGAAGTATATTTTTATTAGAAGATATACGTGATTTTTATAATAGGTAGTCTAACAAATTTCTACATTACGTGGTACACTTACTTAATTTATTTTTACTATGAAAAAAGTAAAGAAAATTGGTTTTGACTAAATTAGGTGCATTGGTAAGGTGCTCTAAATTAACAATAGGTCAATCTTCATATTTGCTTAAAAAATCGGCATTTTGGTGACCCTTTACACATATTTTATCGTAAGATTTGCAGATATCATTCTAGATTTTTCCAATATTTTTTTAAGCCTACGTATCCATCATTATAATTAATATTCAAATAATTCCTCTCAAACCATCGTATACCTAGGTTAGTGATACCTGGTAAATATACTGCATTTTAATCATATATACATGCGATTAAAATTATTATAAATAAAACATGTTTCATTTATAATGTAGTAAATAGACGAGAATCTGAAAGATAGATTAGTTGTAACACCGACACTGCCACCACAGACACAGTTGTAACGATGGTGCTTTTAGAATTGATAAGGGAAGCATATTACGGGTCTTTGCCTGAGCTAATTGCTGGTTTTTTGACCTATAAAATAAACCCTACAATGCATTTGTATGTCAAAATATGTTTCTTATGTTAAAAGCTGTAGAGAAATATAGTGGGCGAGCGAAGAATCGTTTGTATTCGAACGATAGATATAGATCAGCTGTTGAAGCTATATGAATTAATATTTACTAGAAATCCCCAAAATTTTACATTATTGGACCAGCAAATCTATAAACGTGTACTTGAATTATGTGACGTTCACAGAAATAAACGAGGCTATCTGAATCACCAGGCTGATAAAGTTAAGTTTTCACGGTTAATTAAACCACTGTTTAAAAATAAGACCAACCCGAACATAAAACTACCTAACCGCAAGTCAAGGAGGAGGATACGCCAGTCAAATACACCGGTCAAATGGACAGATGGACAGATGTAGATATGTTGAGATTAGAGAACAGTGTGAATAAAAGAAACGTTATAATAGATGAATTACGGGTCGTCGCGTCGATGTTATATACTAGAATACATTCATTTATGATATATAATTTATAATACAGGTACAATAAATAATACATACTACCTTTAACATATTTTAATTGTTTTTGATTACTCCGTTGATGTATAGAGTCGGACATAAAACTCTGACGGCTTTGATCAGGTATTGAACGGCTTTGATCAGGTATGGATCAGCTTCTATCAGGTACCAATCGGGTTCTGATTTATTAGGTAGTGATTTATTAGGTAGTGATTTATTAGGTAGTGATTTATTAGGTAGTGATTTATTAGGTACTGATTTATTAGGTACCGATTTATTAGGTACCGATTTATTAGGTACTGATTTATCAACTTAAACTCCTAGTTTTACTGTTTATAAATAAAATGGCACTTGCTCAGACAGCTAATGAGCAATACAAAAGTTTGTCATAGTTGACGTTTAATTTTTTTAACCTTCCTCGACATGAGTAGCAGTATAAATGAAGAGTGAGAATTTAATTACAAACATATATACCAATCGAAGTTCTTTTTATATCGACCTTTGTCAATATCTCTGTCCCTATCTATTACCAAAAACCCATATTTATCTTTCCAGCACTCTGCACACATAGACTTAAACTGCTGAAAACTCATATCTGTGCCGATATGATCATCAAATTTGTGGACGTAATAAATATGCTAGTATATTCTCATGTGGATACTTATATACGCACATATAAGTATGGTTAAGGCAATTAACGAAATTATACATTATTACAGAACTAAATTCGTCTTAGATAGGTAAATATATCAGACTTATATTCTTTGCATGACAGTGTTTCAATTACTGTAATAATGTATAATTTCGTTAATTGCCTTAACCATACTTATATGTGCGTATATAAGTATCCACATGAGAATATACTAGCATATTTATTACGTCCACAAATTTGATGATCATATCGGCACAGATATGAGTTTTCAGCAGTTTAAGTCTATGTGTGCAGAGTGCTGGAAAGATAAATATGGGTTTTTGGTAATAGATAGGGACAGAGATATTGACAAAGGTCGATATAAAAAGAACTTCGATTGGTATATATGTTTGTAATTAAATTCTCACTCTTCATTTATACTGCTACTCATGTCGAGGAAGGTTAAAAAAATTAAACGTCAACTATGACAAACTTTTGTATTGCTCATTAGCTGTCTGAGCAAGTGCCATTTTATTTATAAACAGTAAAACTAGGAGTTTAAGTTGATAAATCAGTACCTAATAAATCGGTACCTAATAAATCGGTACCTAATAAATCAGTACCTAATAAATCACTACCTAATAAATCACTACCTAATAAATCACTACCTAATAAATCACTACCTAATAAATCAGAACCCGATTGGTACCTGATAGAAGCTGATCCATACCTGATCAAAGCCGTTCAATACCTGATCAAAGCCGTCAGAGTTTTATGTCCGACTCTATACATCAACGGAGTAATCAAAAACAATTAAAATATGTTAAAGGTAGTATGTATTATTTATTGTACCTGTATTATAAATTATATATCATAAATGAATGTATTCTAGTATATAACATCGACGCGACGACCCGTAATTCATCTATTATAACGTTTCTTTTATTCACACTGTTCTCTAATCTCAACATATCTACATCTGTCCATCTGTCCATTTGACCGGTGTATTTGACTGGCGTATCCTCCTCCTTGACTTGCGGTTAGGTAGTTTTATGTTCGGGTTGGTCTTATTTTTAAACAGTGGTTTAATTAACCGTGAAAACTTAACTTTATCAGCCTGGTGATTCAGATAGCCTCGTTTATTTCTGTGAACGTCACATAATTCAAGTACACGTTTATAGATTTGCTGGTCCAATAATGTAAAATTTTGGGGATTTCTAGTAAATATTAATTCATATAGCTTCAACAGCTGATCTATATCTATCGTTCGAATACAAACGATTCTTCGCTCGCCCACTATATTTCTCTACAGCTTTTAACATAAGAAACATATTTTGACATACAAATGCATTGTAGGGTTTATTTTATAGGTCAAAAAACCAGCAATTAGCTCAGGCAAAGACCCGTAATATGCTTCCCTTATCAATTCTAAAAGCACCATCGTTACAACTGTGTCTGTGGTGGCAGTGTCGGTGTTACAACTAATCTATCTTTCAGATTCTCGTCTATTTACTACATTATAAATGAAACATGTTTTATTTATAATAATTTTAATCGCATGTATATATGATTAAAATGCAGTATATTTACCAGGTATCACTAACCTAGGTATACGATGGTTTGAGAGGAATTATTTGAATATTAATTATAATGATGGATACGTAGGCTTAAAAAATATTGGAAAAATCTAGAATGATATCTGCAAATCTTACGATAAAATATGTGTAAAGGGTCACCAAAATGCCGATTTTTTAAGCAAATATGAAGATTGACCTATTGTTAATTTAGAGCACCTTACCAATGCACCTAATTTAGTCAAAACCAATTTTCTTTACTTTTTTCATAGTAAAAATAAATTAAGTAAGTGTACCACGTAATGTAGAAATTTGTTAGACTACCTATTATAAAAATCACGTATATCTTCTAATAAAAATATACTTCAATTATGAACGTTTTTGTATATTAATGTGTTGGATTCTTTAATGGGTGCCAAGTTGTAATTTTGATGTTAGCAGAACATCTTCTGTCTACCGTATACAGTAGCATTAAAGTTATGGGAAAACATACGTTTAAAGTTGGTGATAATGTTAGTATTAGTAAGTATACGTTAAATGGCTCGGTTTTGATAATACTCAGAACAGTTGGATTAATAAAAATGAAATATTGTAAATGTATGAGTTTTGTAAACGATTTTTAATAAAACAAAAAATATTATATAACTTGCATTTTATTTAGATATAATAAATGTATGCATTAAATATCAGGACAAAGCTTCTTGCAACCGTAACAATTTCTTCGGGATGGTGGTGGAGCATCGACGTGATCTTTCATCGTCAAAGTATTATAATGCTTGTGGCAGGGAAGATAATCTTCAAGTGCAACCCTTTTTTTATGCGATAATAAATGCCATTTCTGCTCTAGAGAGATGCGGCTTACCTTAGTTTTGAAAATGTATATGGGTAAAAACGGAATGAGATGATCGCTTATACCATCCAATCTCCCACAATCTGCATCAATCTTTGTTAAAATTGCTTCAATCTTTTCATCCGTAATCTCCATGATGACTTATTCTCTTTATTCATTTTTACTTTCTTTAACTTTTTTGTTAGTATAAGTACATACTTTGATGTATGCTTTTAACTCTTGCAATTCTTCAATATGCTGTTCTAATCTTATTCGTAGCTCTTCTCGATCCATACTGATTCTATAGGTTTTTTTATGTGTCGCTGTTGATGATGAATAGTAAAGCTTAACGAAAACATATGTTCTAACAAAGAAATATAAAAACTTTGTAAAACCTAATCAGAGGTATTACAACAGTTCATAATTTCAAAATTAAACTAAATATTTATATTTATATTAAATGATAGTCCTAGCGGCCTAGATATTTTTCTATGTAGTTTGCATAGTATCGGTTCTAAAATTTATTGTATTGTTTTGAATTCGATGACGAAATCGAATACGATCAGCAACAATATGTATCATGATATATTTGATCCTACAGAATATTATATACTATAGTCACAATAGCATCTTTGAAATCTAAATAGCGTATAATTAACATGAATCAGAATGCTTGTTTTTAATATATAAGTATATTTTCTTATAAAAAACAGAAATTTTTCTTCGAAATGTTTACTGATTGTCGTCCATTGCAACTCTTTTATATTTACTTATCCCGTTAGTATACGTATGTCGATATTTACTTTCAACTTCTTCAATGTGTTCTCATTCATACTGAGTGTAAATGGCTTATGTTACGTTTATATTACTATACTATTCTTATTTGTATGTAAATTAAAAAACATGAGATTTAGTAAAAATAATTTTATTAAAAATACATATTAACCCCAACAATTCTGTTCGAAGACTAGGGAAAGACTTTGTAAAAAAACCTAGTCATGGGTTTAACAACAGTTCATAATTTCAAAATCAAGAAATACAGTATTATAAGTTATATACAAAACTTCTAACATATACATGGTGTTCTGTGAATTTATGTGAGTAGCTAATAACGTTATAATATTAGAATATAAATCACCATCCATTTTCGTACAAGATTTTAAAACATGATTATAAAATGATACTAAGTCAGAACTGGCCAATACACTAATTTTCTGATTGATTAATTCTTGAAGATGATATATGTTATTGTATGTCTCCGTTGATAAAACGATTTGCTGCCCTCTACTTTTGAGACGGATAACTTGATTGTCTCGATAAGAACTGGCTTCCATCTGGTGATTGGGACTGCAGCCTTCGGTTTTGCAGAATTCTTCCCATTCTTCTTGTGTGAAGAAAATGCATGTGTTCACAGATTTGATTGGTACGATTGGAACAAACCCAGCAGCTGGACTCAGTCCTACGGTAAGCCACTTGGAACTGCTCTTGTTGAGGAAGTATGAAGATTGACCGATGAGTTGTTTTTCCCTGGCGATGGCATCTTCCCTCATTTGTAAAGCGTTTTCAATAAAATTGTCGTATTGTTTAACTGTAACAAGAAATACATATTAAAATGTATTCATTATTATACGTACATAATTTACAATTTCAATAGAAAAAATGTTACTAAATACTTACTAATGAGCTTAGAATATTAATGCAAAATATTATTCATTGCGCGTTTGCAAACGTCACATTCTTCTTTTACAATTTTTTATACATTGATTCATTGCAGTATTTGCAACTTGGTTCTTCAATTTCTATACATGCAGGTCTTGAGTGACGCTCATTTAACAATATAAGGTTTGAAGTCACGTCGTAGAAGCTGTCAACTTCTCGGTTGATGTTAGCTATATAATACGGAAAATAACAGTTTTCACATAGAAATGAAAATGTCTGCGTTCTAACACCTATGAGATGGAATTTCTTTGGCATTAAGCAGTGTAGTCCACCACTCATTTTAATGGTTTCGACTAAAACATATAAAATATTAAATAATATATTTAATATATATATAACACTAAATAAAAATACTCACCAAAATATAACAATGAAGTGGCAGAGATTTGTATGTTGAAAAGAATTGGCGAATGCTAAAATAAAACACTTCAAATATTAAAAAATATTGAATAATATATTAAGCAATATATTATGTATTTAATAAATTAATAAATTCATTAAATAAAAAGCAAAATAATGTACTCACCTAAATATCGTTGTTGAAAGACGGTTTGTATGTCGCTATAACTTAGCGTATACTAATAAACATCCAGTCAAAAATTCTTCTTCTTTTATAGTTAACTATAATTAGAACTTGCTCCGAAAATTATTACGTCAGTGTTCTTGTTGCGTTTCAAAAGGGTAAAAAAGATAACTATAAAGCGGATGCTTCCATGTTCGACCACTGTAGCATTACAAATATGAAATTATACCTGAATTCGGAAAATTATCCATACAGTGATATGAATATAGATATGTCGGAAAAACGTTATGCTACAGCATACCGAATGTATACATCTTTCAAACCAAGTTATTACGGGAAACCTAGCGAACCTTTGATGAGTTACTCAAAATTTAACAAATGTGCAGTCTATATAATTGATTGTTCAGCACAAAATGAAGCCGTAAAATCCAGTACTGTAGATATAAAACTGGAAATGATATCAAAGGTAGCATTTAGCGCAGACACAGTGGTATACTGTCTCATTTTACATGATTGTGTGTTTGAGTACGAACCTATCCAGGGTATTGTTAAGAAAATAATGTAAACATGAATGTTTCATTCACGAATACTCCAACAATACATATGTGGTCAGATGAGGAAGATAGACATTCCGAATGGATATTTTACGCTGCTGATCGAATAAAGTTCCAGCGTCGTATAAGAAACTGTGCAAAAATATTGGAACCAGTTCTCTCCGAAACACATCGTCAAAAAGTGTATAGGAAACATTTCGAGTCGTTTATTGTCGTAGACATACAAGGTTTTGTTAATCGAGACTTTATACCTAAAGAGATGACTATATCAGATGGGAAACGTTCAATACACCTTTTGTTTAAACCAGCAACACCTTTCCATCGGTTAGAACGACAACAGAAAAAGGAAATACGATGGTTGGAGAGGAATTATTTGAATATTAATTATAGTGACGGATACGTAGACTTAAACAATATTGTACATATCTTAACTGATATTTGTAAATCTTACGATACAATATACGTAAAGGGTCATCAAAAGGCCGATTATTTAAGTAAATATGTAGATTTAGATATTATTAATTTAGAGTATCTACAAAATGTACCAAATTTAAACAAAACTAACTCTGCTTGCTTTTTTCATAATAATAAATTAAGTATGTGTACGCAGCATAATGTTGACGTTTTATTGAATGAATTATTTAATAGGTGATAACTTGTAACATTAGTAATAAATAAACATTGTAAAATAGCAAAATGTTTTATTATACAACAATACATATAATTTACTGCAAATTATCCATAATATATAAACACCTCTCTTGGCCGAAATATACGTAACCTCTGTCACATTCCATACAATCACACACCTCTTCGTTGCTAAGTACTGGGTTTTCATGTGGTGGTTCCCAAACTATATTGCCGTTTTGTTTCGGAATATTACCATCTAACGATAAAACGCTTCTAGTGGCTATATCGTACATGTATGTCATTCCGGGGACGTCGCTGCATGGATCTCGCAGCCAGTCAAACTCATTGCGAATTAGCTGAGACGTTTCTTCATTAAAATAGGGATTACACTCCTCCAGTACTTCAATTAAATCTTCGAACGTAAAGTATTTCTCGTTCTGGCACGCAAAGGCGGCCAGAAATTCCAAATCTCTTCTGTGTAACTTCGATGAATATATTTTTTGTATTATGTACTCGGGAATATTCAGATGCCCAAATACAAAATCATATACACCATACACTTGAGCCATTTTCGACTAAAACACGCATATATTAAACAAGATATTAAACATATAACAATAAAAAAAAACACTCACCAAAATATAAAAATGATCTAAGTGGCAAGGAATTAACAAATAGGTACTAAAATAAGACACATCAAATATTAAAATATAATAAATATTAAGCAAAGTAAAAATACTTACCTAAGTGCAGGAGAGACTAATATCGAACATTATTTTACATTTGCTTATATGCGATTTTTCATTGCTAAAGCTGTGTCGTAAAACTTAAGTTCTTAGAAGAACGAAATTTAAAAATTTCCAGACATTAGATCACATTCTATTAGCATGTATGTGAGTGCCAAAAATTCCGAATATTTGCTTTAAAGTCACACCTAATCAGCATTCTTTAAGAACATTAATTACTTAGAGTAAAATATTATGTAAAATTTCCCAAAATTTTTAAAATAATTACCTACATAATGCGAGTGAAACCATTTCAGGGCCAAAATATCAACATTCCTAGCGGAATTCCGTCAATTACAAAGCCTAATTAGAAAATGAAAGTAATTAGCGGTGCATGCCCCGCGGGCTTAAAGTGGCGCAGAAACGGCACACTATACCTACTTCAGAGTATTATCTCGTAAGATAACAATTAAAAATGTCGCTTACTCAAGAAGAATTAGTGGATATGGTTTCCGTTCTCGGTGAATGTAACAGAAACGTTTTGTTAACGTCAAGAGTTTATGCACACTATTAGCCAAATAGAAGGCATCCAGACAGGAGGGCATTTCTGTCGCTACTGGATAGGTTTACAGGTACTGGATCTGTAAAACGTACAAAACGGAACCGCAATAACTCTCGTACTGACGGAAGAAAATCAGTTGCAAGTATTGTTAGCAGTGCAAGAAAATGCAGGATACAGTGTGCGCGAAATAAGTAGAATGACTAATGTCAGTAAATCTTCGGTACACAGCACTTTAAGAGCACATAAGTATCATCCGTATCGGATCCAGTTGCACCAGGAAATTACTGTAGACGATTTTGAAACCAGACTGTTGTTTTGTCAGTGGGCAATTGAAAGAAATCATCATGATGCGAACTTTTTCGAGCAAGTGATGTTTTCAGATGACGCTACCTTCCACAAAAATGGATTTGTAAATCGTCACAACTGCCATTATTATGACACACAAAATCCCCATCGATTTATTGGTGCTCATAGTCAATACAGATGGTCAGTGAATGTGTGGGCAGGTATCATTGGGGAACATATTATAGGCCCGTTTTTTCATAACCAACGGCTGACGGGTAGGGTTTATATGGAATTTCTTCAAAATAGTATGGGCGTTTTGTTAGAAAATATTCCACTGGCTACACGTCTACTGATGTGGTTTCAACACGATGGTGCCCCACCACACAATACTGTCGAAGTTCGTCAGTTTTTGGATGTGTCTTTTCCGAACCGCTGGATTGGACGTGGAGGACCTGTCAGATGGCCCCCGAGATCGCCAGATCTTACAAGCTGCGATTTTTTTATGGGGTTTTATTAAAAATAAAGTTTATGAGACGCCACCAACAACTCAAGATGATATGCGCCATCGTATTTTAAGAGCGTTTCAAGAAGTCACGCCAGAAATGCTCAGAAATGTTCAAAACTGTTTGCAAAAGCGATTTCAATTGTGTAGGGCCCAAAACGGATAGCACTTCGAACATTTAATGAAATAAATAATAGTGTTGTACAAATTCTATTATCCGTGCTAGGTTAATCTCCAATGTTTCAGAACACATTTTTGTAAATTCTAGATGTTTTTCTTTCGAGTTTTGTTTGTTTCTAGTGGTCCTATTGTGTTTTGTTGGCCACTTTTTAAGCATGCCAGTATTATTGCTTCCAGTCCCAAGCCTGGTGAAATACGAGAGGAAGGTGCCAGCATTTCGCAGTACGTGGGGATGGTAAAAAACAGAAATTCGGAAATATCTCCAAAACCGTTGGAAATAGATACAATAATATCCGTATAAAAACGGAAGAAAATCAAATTTTACATCCATTTATGTAAAAATTGCTATACCATTCTATTAAAAAAAATCAAGTTATTCATGATTTTAATGTTGGAAAATTACAGATCCCTACTTAATCACCCTGTAACATAAATGCAACAATTTTCTAATAAAGGACGTGACCTCTTTCATGATTAAGCGAAATCTGAAAACCGCATGTTTCTAACTTTCGCAGTTACAGAGATATTTCCAAACATCCAAGACGCTGCAGATGTCACTTTTTTTAAAAAACGTCACGTAATTCGGAAACGTTACAACTTAGACTCAATGTAAGCTTAATAAAGTGCCCTTTAAATTTAATAAGGAATCAAAAACTGCAATAATATATAGGATGTTCCATTTAAAATAATAAAGTTAGTATCTACTTACAGTAGAACCGGAAGTCCGCCATTACTGATACTAATTTTAAAATATGTAGAATTTGATTCGAGGGAACATTTATTTGAAACATTTTTTCAAAAAATTAATAATAAGTCGGCTATAGACCGTTGCATCTTAGGCTGGACACCCTGTATGTATATTATAAATGTTATTTTATTTTAATTAATGCAATGCACCTAACTGTATACCGCTTGATTTCAGGCATAGGATAAATAACGGCGGAAAGAGGCAAGGGGTACGAAAATTCGCTAAGAAGCATCAACGAGCGTATATACGCGAAGAAAGAAGTCTAGCAAAGGTATTTGGCCACAAAAGTATTATCTTTCATAATACGAGCTCGTAAACATATAAAAATAAGTTAACTAATATTTTATGTAAATTTTGCCGTTGTTGTTCTCTTATATATTTAGCTTTGCTAGGTTTTTAGTCATTTAATCGTGTAGTTGTTAATTTGATTAAAGGTGCACTTATTGAACGAAATCTTAATATTAAATATTTCGTTCAATAAGTTATTATACTGTAAATATTTATTTATATTTTATTTTATTTAATATATTTGTTATTCGTTCATTTGATGCGTTTTCATTCATTTAGTTGCATATTATAAGCCTGCATATTTTGTGTTATTATTTATTGTTAAAATATTATAAATCCTCCATTTTTGATAGAATAAATAGATTTCTAGAAAAATTTTAACTTCTATCTAGCCAACAACATGGCTTTAGGATTAGTAAGTCCACCATTACTGCTTTATTAGAATTACATAGTAATATACATAATAATATTGAGAAAAAACTGTATCCCATTGGTATTCTCTGTAACTTAACTAAGGCTTTCGATTGTGTCAAACATAATTTACTAATAGAAAAATTGCAGCTAATGGGCTTGCGCGGTAAGGTGCCTGAATGGTTGACATCCTATCTCTCTGATCGAGTTCAATTGGTTGAAATTGAAGTAATTAATGGAAATACTAAGAAAAAATTTCGATCTTCCGTTTTACCTAGCAAAATTGGTATACCTCAGAATTCGATCTTAGGACCAGTTTTGGTTTCACTCTTTTTAAACGATATCATTCAATTTTTAAGCGAATATTACGTTATATGTTATGCCGATGATACTACGGTTCTTATTGCTGAAACAGACTCCCACATAGAATCTACAGCATATATAATGCTGGATAGAATGTATACTTGGTTCTGCGCCAATGGACTTTCCCTAAGCTTCGAAAAAACCAAGTATATTCTTTTTCATACTTCACAAAAGAAAATCAAGTCATTTCCTAATCTAGTAATAGCAAATAATAATGTTTCTTATACTAGATCTGCTAAACTCTTGGGGTTAAATGTTTAACTTCTAAGCTAAATAAGGTCATCTTTAAAATAAGGCAATTAAAACCATTTACTAATACAGAAACATTAAAAATAGTGTACTATTCTGAATTTCAATCTTTACTGCTGTATGGAATCCTCTTATGGGGTTCTGGTTCTTCTACCGGGAAAGTTTTTCTTAAACAGAAGGCTGCTATAAGGTGCATTACTGGTATCAATCAATTATCTTCATGTAGAAATCACTTCGTGTCTTTAAAAATTCTCACTATTTATGAATTATATATTTTAGAAGCTAGTTGTTACATCCACAAAAACAGAGTCGAAATATTCAATAGGAACAATAACTCGCATAATTACAATGACAATGAATGACTGACCAAATATTTTCTGTTATATGTATTTTTTAATTCGACTGTGTTTAATCTGTACTATTTGAATTTAAAAAGTAGTACTCAAGTTCGTTATTGTAACTGTCTCTCTATTTTTTCTGTATAAGTAGAGTTAAGAAGAAAAAATATCCCGTAAACATACAGAAGACAAGCGTTTATGAAAGTTTCTTCCAAAACAAGGCCATGATTATTCCGTGCAAAAAGATTTAAATCGCTGGAAAAATTATTATACAATTAATATGCAATATTATTTATTTAAAAGTTTTCCATATGTCTTAAACGTTTCCTGAATTATCATAAAACTTACGAAGTGAATCACTGTTTCAACCAAACTACTCACACATCTGCAGTTCATCGAATTTATTACTTGGCGCCTGCCAACAAGCAAAAAAATTGTTTCATCGTAATAATGTAAATACTACATAAACTCACGAATAGATATGATTTGCGAAAACTCTCCTATTTATACGTAATTTAATTTTTAAACAACCGACTAACTTGTCTATTTGCTCTAACATTACATATTATACATATTATTATTCCTTCACTACAAATATTGATAAACGTAACATTTATTTCAATTAACAGATATTACAATTCCTTCAAAAACCATCGCAATCGAAAACAAGCGATATAAAAAAGCAGAAAAATTAAAATCAAAAAATATTAAAATATGGACCAAACGGTCTATTTCAGCCTTTCTATAAATCTATGCCAGTTGCTAATAAAAGAAATTTTTCTAATACTAAGGTAACTGTTCGTTTTTAAAATAGAAATCCTAATCAGGTATTTTTACGTACAAATAAATATATAGCAACAAATATGGGGGAATGTATGATTTATTGGTGTCAGTAACATTGTTGCTACGCGGAAAGTAGAAGATGTTGGTTTAATTCGAGTCGCAGACAAAATATTTTTCTAATAACATAGCACATTTTGTCGTTAAAGAGAAAGGATTTACGGATGTACTGGCAATTCCATAGATTCCAATCTTCGTCTTTCTGGATAATTCAATATTTTGACTTCATTAGTGCCTTCATCATTCCAAACTTAGATTTTCTGTAGTAATTCTAGCCTTCACTTGTTATTACTGTATTCATTCATTTAATAAAACAATTAATTTCAATCTGTATATAACATTGATCGTTTCGTTTTCCCAGCAATGCTAAATGGTCTGTGTAAAACCGGTTGCGTCTACTTTATTATTGCAGAAAATTATTTTATGATAAAACTATATCTGAGAGATCCCTGAATATTACTCAAAAATTGAATCAACCTGGAACAGATCATTAGATCTCATTTTTAGAGCTGAGCCTTATTTTCCTATACTCAATACAGAAGCAATTTTCAAATCTATTTGAAGTAATATACTGCTACTACATACTTACTGATATTCGTTATTTATATTAGTTATTACAGTGAACTTCTTTTGCCATATTGTCCCACAAGCATATAAAATGGTGGGGATGTGGTGGGTGCTTAGTTAAGATAATATTTGTTTAATTGCCTTACTCTCTAAACATAACCATCTTCAGATCGACGCAAACGTCGCTCCTCATTTTAGCGAATCTTTTCTACAATCGCTAGCACATATTTTTGATGTATGCACTGAAAATGCCAGCTTCGTGTATGGCGATTATAAAAGATTGCAGATATTTATTCGAAGCAGACCATTGTATGCACTCCTTGAGTTATTTACAGAGAAACATCTGCGTGAAAATCCATTGACGGACTATTAACTACTATCGGAATCACGAAAGAAGAGGCCCTATGCCATAAATTACCGCGTCTAGTAACGACGCGCATTTCTAAAATTATTAATCAAGATAAAGATAACAACATAAACGTATGTTGTTCGTCCATAGCATATCGGTACAACAGACGTTTCATTAACCTGGTTAGTCAGTAATGTACAGACAAAGATAGAAATATAACCAAAGTGAAATTTCTATACCAACTACATACACCCGCACTTCAAGACGTAATTTGATTAACGTTGTTCTACTAGTTGTCCGATTTCAAATAGAATGTTGGTAATCTATCACTTGTATTACAGCTGACCTGCAACTGACGTTAACCTTAATGGTTTGACACTTCGTTATGTGCGCGAAATTGCATTTTTAAAATACTACCCGAAGTACGATATCTAATATTACGCTGAAGTACCGATTTGATTCGTACGTTAATTTATTGATGACGTAGGCCTTTTCTTTCGTGATTCCGACAGTACATCGTAATATACATTACAAACTGTGACGACTTTGGTTTTTTTTTACTCAAAAAAAAAAAATAAGGATACCAAAGAATTTTGTGAATGCATCTAGTTGAAGTGTTGCTCGCGAAAATCTTAAAGGTTAAAAAATTTGAAGGTTTCTCTAAATAACTTTGCGTTTTTTGCTGACATTTTTGTACATTTTTACAATCTATATCTTATACATGAATATACAATTGTCTCATAGTAGCACTCTAAGAAGTTCAAAAGGAATAGAGATGTTGTTATCGCTTAAACTAGAAACTATGGAGAAGCAAATCCAGAGAAGTAAAATAAATAATTACAAAACAGCTGTATACTTTATCGTTTATTATTTACTAGCACCGAGGGAAGAAGCATTCTCCATGTGTGAATAATTAAAACTACAGTAGTAGTACAAAAGCACTTACCTCGAAGCGGGTGAATCCAATATGACCTTCCATACAAAAACACCACTCATGCTCTCCTTTAATTGCAGCTCCTCAATTACAATATCTGTCATCTGAACGGTAGCGATTCCCAATTGCTGCGTGTCATGAGCAGATTTGGGTTTATTATAGTCTCCTAATGGATGCCGTCCGTTTCGTAGAAATTTTTTTGCGTATGCTAAAAATAAATTTTCCATTCATTGTGTTTAAAATCGATAATTTCTCGTACTACAAAACAATTACAAAAAAATAAATCACATATAAGAGAGGTTCACAAACTACTACGAGGGCTATTGGAAATACTTCTGAACACGATGTGAGAACGAATAAAATTGAGTTTATTATTATTTGATATTTTTAGAACTAGGCTAATGCTATTAAGAAAAGCATGGTGATTTTTTTCATACTAACTTAATTCAGTCTCTAGTACCGACAGATACATTAAGTTTGTGTTATCTATACATGTACCTATTCTCTAAGATTTTTAAAGGACAATATTGGAAACAAATTGTTATTTTAATTTAAAAATATAAATATGCAATTAAACAAAATGTTTAAAGGCAAGACTGAACTGACAACACTAGATTGGTACAAATTAGAATTTTATGTAAAAATTGTTTGCTTCTCAGTAGTTGTTTTGTAAAGGCGATGGCACAGTAAGTAGGCTTCGGTATCTTCTAAAGTAAGAATGTGTTTCTTCACTGGCATTCTAATTTCTTTTATTCATATGTACTTGTTTTGCTAATATATGTGTATATGTTAATGGAAGGGTGAGTATTTATTCCTAAATATACATATGTATGTAGTGAAAATATTCGCTCTGCCTCGGCTAATTGGTACCAGAATTGAATTCCATATATTGCACACTGTAGAAGTTCGCGTAATATGCTATCTTGGCTGCTGAATGAATTACAAAGCCTTTTATGCGACGAACATTATAAATTGTGCCTGTTAATTTCTAAGCTAATTGCTCTATGTGTATACACCAATGATGCTTACTATCAAGACGTCACACCTTACATCACAATGATGTTTGTTCTGCGCTGTGCGAAGATGGAGAATCAATCCTTTGAGTCTTATTCAGATTAAGTTTTAGTATATTAGCAAAACACCATCTTTCAATTTCTCTGTTAACAAGCTCTAACGTCGCAGTTATTTCTTGATCTGATGTACCTGTGACGAGGACGGTAATGTCATCAGCATAAAGGCAAGTCTTCGTGGCTGATATATCAATCTCCAAGTCATTTATATAGATAGGAAACAATAATGGACCAGCACGGAGCCCTGCTACACGCCAGCAGTGGGTTTAGTGACGCCGGAACATCAACCATTCACTTCCACATATTGAGACAGCTATTAAATAAATATGCTATAGGTCCTTTCATACCGTTCACGACGTTCTTTAATAATACTGTTGACATACTAGTGCTCACTGTTTCCCTTGGATTTAAGCTCGCTGACCATTGCTGCAACCTCACGCTCAGTCACCGGCGCAAAAATCGACCTGTATAACAAAAATTCAAAATACTTTATGATTTGAGAAATAACAAACATATTCCATACTTTATAATACATACTGTATACACAGGTGAGCATGAACATGAACAAGAACAGAGAGAAAGATAAATACGCCTTCGATATGTCCTAAATACGTTAGGAATCGTTGCCGCTAAGAAAGTTATTATAATTTTGGAACCTTAATTCGAATTTAATATACTAAACGGATATAATATTGGAAACTGTGCTACTGTTATAACTACGAGTAATAATTTTATGAAACATTATTTAATTAGTAACCATCTACTTTTATACAGAATGTACGTACTACTTACATAAAGAGCCGATTACGTATGCTACTCAACATCTTATGCTGTGTATCCACCTATCACATTATCGATTTTGGACTAAATGACAAGTTAGTTGCAGATGCAATTGGTCATAAATCGACTGTATGTTGCATATCCTCACCAAAAATCAACTTAACATCGATTTTGTCGAAAGTAAGTAGTTGCAACTTAAAAATCTGTTTGGTGGATACCCACCTTTAAATCATATAAAATTAAATATGTATGTTTGAGAATATCATCTTTGTACTTATATAAATAAAACTTAATTATATAAATACATTTACTGTTGGGCTTTTATTCTTTATCAAATCTAGCAATTTCTAAATAGCCAACGTTAATGACCCTTTTATGTTGTGATTACGGAACTGGAGCGATTTACGGTCTAACAACGCATCCAACAATGAATGCAAATCCACTATCTAATACCTATAGGAATTGCGAAGGAAATCCCAGCCGTGATTCGCAGATTGTTAATTCCGATGACGTTCCCATCTAAATTAACTAAAGGCCCTCCGGAATTTCCGAAGGTAATCGACGCGTCCGTCTGAATGTATTCCATGGAGTGGTTGCGGAGACCCAATTCGTTCGCCGGTCTATTCGTTGAACTGATCTGTAACCATCAAACAATTCTTAAGAAAAGAAGCTTTACAATGGGAAAAATAATTTTAAATTTAATTAAAAGAAGCCCAAATTAAAGAATTTTATTTGCTGTTCTGTACTTATTCCCATCCCATCTGTGTTGGTTTGTAAAACATTTATAATTATTTTAAACTACGTGTCTAAATATGGCCTAACCCCTTTATATGTATATATCAACACTTCAATAGTTACAATGTCACAAGTTGTATCTACTTAATGTAGTTTTTTAATCGTATTTTCAAATATGTACTCGGAATCTCTTTATCTCCTACAGTTCTTTTGTTATTTTAATTTTTAAAATATTTTGAATCGTTTTTTCGCTCATTTGTCCAGTATTAAATAAAAGTTTTTAGAGCATTGTAAATGTAATACAACTAAATGAGCTAACTGAAGTGGTGCCGCTGCTGCTAAGTAAGACCAGACACATATAAACATGATCTACTAGTGTACCACACATTTGAATGGAGCAGTACGGACAGAAGAAACCACTTTATTAGAAAAAAATGGCTTAAGCGCAAATCCTCCATTTCTGGAAAGAAAAATGTGAAACATGACGCATTAGATAATCCTAAGAATGTGTACATCTATTACATATCAAACTAAAATCAGGGATTTCATCGTAGCCATGAATGTTATTCCTGAGCCATAATATGTTCCTAAAACTATACTTCCTGCATTCACACCTATATTTCTGTCCGAAAAATCTTAGTGTAGTGAGCGATGAGCACAGGGACTACTTTCATCTGGAGATTTCAGCTATGGAAACAGCAAATGGAATTTAATATAAAATAATAATAATTTGCTGGCCGATACTCTATATACAAGATTTACCCGAAAATTATTATTCCTTCCATTTTATGTGAATCAAAATTTTTTGGTGTGTATTACAGGGGCTTTTTAAACTATATTGTTTGTCTCACTACCACTAGAACTCTTGCTGTGATTGTTGTGTCACAAGTTGTATCTACTTAATGTAGTTTTTTAATCGTATTTTCAAATATGTACTCGGAATCTCTTTATCTCCTACAGTTCTTTTGTTATTTTAATTTTTAAAATATTTTGAATCGTTTTTTCGCTCATTTGTCCAGTATTAAATAAAAGTTTTTAGAGCATTGTAAATGTAATACAACTAAATGAGCTAACTGAAGTGGTGCCGCTGCTGCTAAGTAAGACCAGACACATATAAACATGATCTACTAGTGTACCACACATTTGAATGGAGCAGTACGGACAGAAGAAACCACTTTATTAGAAAAAAAAATGGCTTAAGCGCAAATCCTCCATTTCTGGAAAGAAAAATGTGAAACATGACGCATTAGATAATCCTAAGAATGTGTACATCTATTACATATCAAACTAAAATCAGGGATTTCATCATAGCCATGAATGTTATTCCTGAGCCATAATATGTTCCTAAAACTATACTTCCTGCATTCACACCTATATTTCTGTCCGAAAAATCTTAGTGTAGTGAGCGATGAGCACAGGGACTACTTTCATCTGGAGATTTCAGCTATAGAAACAGCAAATGGAATTTAATATAAAATAATAATAATTTGCTGGCCGATACTCTATATACAAGATTTACCCGAAAATTATTATTCCTTCCATTTTATGTGAATCAAAATTTTTTGGTGTGTATTACAGGGGCTTTTTAAACTATATTGTTTGTCTCACTACCACTAGAACTCTTGCTGTGATTGTTGTGTGTGGTAAATTTATTCAAATGGCCTTGTTACAGCACCTTCTTGCCGTTTCTAGTGCTTAAGCACTTTGCTCCCAACAGCAGCTTAATCACTAAGGGTCATATTTATAGTTCGTGCTTGAAATCGTGTCGATGCTTGAGCAGGCGATTTTGACACATTTGCAATGACATTTCCGTCAAAATTGCGTGCTCAAGCATCGACACAACCTCGAGCACGAACTATAAATGTGACCTTAAGACTATGGACTTGTTTGGTTAAATATGTAGAAACCTCATAATTGAAAACACGTATTTTTCTTTCTGAGACAAGATTCTTTTCTGTTCGTTAGTGTTATTGTTGGTTGCAGCTATACGAAAACACAATCTCATCCTATTATACTGGTATCAAATGAAGAGAGTTAACGGAAAAGAATTTCATATTTACATGTGTTTCAATGGCGTTGACTTTGTTCGTGCGCTTTTATTGTACTCTGTTGACCAGGAAATTATTACTATTATTAGTCTCAATTGGCGTGACTATATCTACAAACAATTATTCAGCTCTATTAGTCTAGAAAGAATTTTCAACACAGCAAAGATCATTGTGCAAGTTTACATGCCTTAAACAAAAATGTAACATGGTATATGACTGAAAACTTAACGATATAAACTCTACTCTCCGGCGGTAAGAGCACACAAAAGTATCCGTTGCTGCTTCCCAAATATCATGATATTGGCGTACCCTAAAGTAAAACAAAATTTGCAATATATTCGCAACAATGCTTTTCTATAGGGCAATCTGCCATTTTAAAATTATGTTACACCTAAGTACCTGGCGACTTTTATGTTCTAGAAAATGTTTTGTAACGACTACTGGCACAGATACGAAGAGGCGATTTTATTTACTACAGAGATATTTTCTCAAAACAATAGTAAATTTTTAATTGTAAAATGGCAAGACGATAAAGTAATATTTATTGGGTCTTCTTGATTCCCAGGTGCAGTTTGGGATACTTGTAATATGATAGAATAAGCTAACAAATATCAAATTGTCATACAATTACAAAATGAATAGCATATTAATAGACTTAGCAGACAGAATGTTTGTTCGCTATCAAGATGCAATCGTCTTCAAAAATTTAAAATACGAGTTAGGTTTCAAATTACGGATATACCCATTAGTAACGATTAGAAATTGGTTATATCGCAAACCTAAAATTATTCCGCATCTTAAATTAGGACAACAGTGTGAATTTAATTTTTTGTAAAAAAGATATGGACTTTGTACTTACAATTCCAGCAGTTACACTATGGCTTAGAGAGAGCGGACTACCCAACGCTACAACCCATTCACCAACTGAAATGTCGTCTGATACGGCGAAATTAAGAGCAGGCAATTTTCGGCGCACATTTACTTTCAGCAGGGCTAAATCTATATTCATATCTGCATCTTCAACGGCAGCATGTAACACAGAGCCATCTTGCATCTTCACAGCAATTATGGCATGTGGTTTACTGATAACGACATGCGCATTGGTCAATATCCAGCCATCGTCTCGTACTATAAAGCCAGAGCCATTTGATATTATCATGGGCTCGTTTGTTTCCGGATCAATGCGTCTAGGGTCTTGGATTTCTATATACACGACGGCGGGAGCACATTTTTGCACCACTGATCCTATGAAGTTAAATTTGTGGCGTAACGAATCCTTGTCTATTGCTTTAATATGTGGTACATGTAAAGGAAATAATCCAGCGTCGTTTGAATATAATCGACGGCCGAAAGCAATTCCTATTAAGGTTGTTAAAATCAGAATTGGAATGCTTTTAGGAATTGTAGTAATCCTTTTTTTACTAGAATTGGAATTACATCGCTCTATGTTAATTAATAAGCCACCATATTTTTTGCAATTTCTTATAGCCCATCTAGCAACATTTTGCATTGTCCTTAACTTTTATTCCATAACTCCACTAAGAATTTTGAAAAATGTTTCTAATGAATGAAAAATTAATGACAAAGTTTATGATGACAACCAAACATGACAATCGATGACAATGTTGAAATGAAATACATCAACTAATGAACGTGCTCAATATGAAATTTGACGGTATGAGAATTTTTTACATCAATTAAATGTCAATTCCAAATAAGGGGTGTATGGCTGTTACACTCGGTTGCAAAAAAAAGGTGGATTTGATAACATAAGTCGTAAAATCTCCTTTTAATAAAGTGGCCTTAAAGTTAAAGTTACCTTTAAAATCAACTTAAAGCACTTCCGTCTCATAATGGCGTTACCAGACGCTACATACAAACTTTAGTTAAAGCAAAGCTGACATTTACACACCATATAGAGGTTGGTAGCGCTGGATTTTAGTTATTTTTGGCATCTGGTGTTGTATACGTAAAACTTGACATGTAATTTTGTGATTTTGTTATGCATCTGTCAGACTTATTGCTACACGCGGTTTTTAGCAAATTACTGTTTAATAACATGTGATAAAATGAAAAACACTGAGGCGCAAATTTTAGCAGAAAAAAGGAGTTATTTTTGAAAAAGGCAGATATACAGATAAATAAAGTAGAATGTAAAATAACGAAAAATGAATCAGATGTTGAAAAGGTATGCTTTGCTGCTCTATTCATTTCGGCACGACTTCTATACATGGAAATATGATGGTTTGACAAAGAAGCAGTTGCTCTTCATACTCAGATATTAGTAAGAAGAACATCCATTGAATTTTGTTCGAATCAAACGACTCGGACGGAACGATCAATACGTTTTGCTATACATGAAATTCAATGAATAACCGTGCATGATTCGGAACCGATCCGAGCCTGTCAAAACGAAGCTCTGGAGGGTTATTCATTAAATTTCATATGTAACAAAACGTGCCGATTGTTTCATTCTGAGTTGATCGGTGCGAGCCGATTCGGTATCGTTTAATTTTATTATGAAACTGGTCGTTGTCGTGTAATTATATCTTTTCAGGACCGACCATGCATATGCATAGACTACGCTGTAGACTACGCACAATAAATAGCAATAGATAGCGCTTTGGTCGTTCCCGCCGTATTTAAAAAAATATATTAGCACTTATTTATTTAAAATTGTCTTTTTTTATATACTTTATAGATAAACATCTCATAGCAGTTTAGTTTACAGCGAAAATACATTAAACTAATATTAAATACACATGAAAATAAAGAAAATAGAGTGAAAAATAATATAGCAAATACAGCATTAAAGAAATTAAATGTACACTATATAACTTTTTAAATGCGAATCGAAGTGCAAGCAACCAATATAACAAGCCGTAATAAGGTCGTAAAGAAGTGATGCGTAATGTATAATTTTCTTACACTATTTTTCGATTTTAATTACATGATGCAGTGTAACAATATTTTTTACTCTGAATAAAATGTGGGTAATTATCACATTCAATGTAGTTACTTGAAAGAATTACTTGACATTTGAGGAATTAATAAAAAACGAACCATAATAACAGTGCGTCTGACAGAAACAAACAATCGCTTAGGGAGGGAGACGCATATACCTGTGGATACAGGGGATTTAGATTTCCAGTATTATCGGGTTTGCGATTTGCTGGATTTGCTATATTTGTCTGGTCATATGCATTAACGTTCTACTATCGGTGACATCTATACTTAACTTAAAAAACTATTCTTTGAACGTATAAATCTATATACCAAAATAAATTAAATTAACGTATCTAATTCCGTGTTATAAAAATTAAAATCTGGTAGAAATGAAAAACTAGTATACAATTGAAAAGAAATACTTCTAGATTTCTCGAAATAGTGGTGAACAAACAACAAAGTGTGAGAGCCGGTCGTCATTCGCACTCTGCGTTTGCTAAGACACTAACCATAACACTAACTATCTGAATGCTGAAAGCGACTCTGTCGCTGCGACTACATGATTCATTAGAAGATAGCGTCGGTTCCGCACTTTGCTTATTAGCATTTTAATGAGTGAAGTTGTCTACATACAAATTTCAAACATTTATGGTTGGTTTCATAAAGGAATGTTAAATTTTAACAAAGGTACTAAATTTTAGCACTTTGTTAAATTCCAATATTTCGTTTCACCAACAACTGCTAAATATAACACAGTGTTAAATCAAATGCTTATTTAGCAGAAGTAAATAACCTCTGTCAAATTTTTGTTTTAAAAGACACAAGTAAAGTTATAAAGGCAACTATTCGAAAATACTTGTATACATAATTTGATTTAAATTGTACCTACATGTAAGTATTTATAATTATAAACAATATCGTATAAAAATTTGAAACTTTTTTGTAAGATGATCTCAGAATCTAGTTCTGAAGATGAAATTATAGATTATGGAATTCTAATTGTCAGGCGTCCCAGAATATTTAGACACAGAACAAATCCGTTTGATGTATATGATGAAATTGATTTTAAATCAAGGTTCAGATTTAATAAAGATACTGTACAGGGTGTCCCATTTTGGGCACTTTGCCAGGGTATCTCAGTTATTAATAATGATGGAGGGTTGCGGTTTTCGGGATAGTGTCCTACTTTTTTGTGAAACGAAAGATGCCGCAAACAGAATTTTGCTATCCCCCTTAGTTTTTGAGATATCGGATGAAATTGAAAATTTTCAATTCACATCTCTCGTATCTCAGTTGCCATGGAAGTTAGTGAAAAAGTAAAAATGGAATATCAACCAGTTTTTTACGAAGAATCCAGTGGCGTAGTTAGTCTTTTTCTAAGTGTAATAATTTTCAAGTTATGGACCATACTTATGATTATTTAAATGGAACATCCTGTATATTATTTTTTATTTCGACTAAGCATAATTTGGGGATGTCAAAAATACTAAAGTTGTGTATATTTGTTTACACAAACAAGTTAAGAATTTGATATTTTAAAAAATTTTACACATGTGCGTTTGTGAACAGTAGGCCATTGCCGCGTTACTAAGCTAACAAGCGAATGTTCAAACTTTGACAGATTTGTTGTTGCGAATTACTCTTGTTACGTAGGTATTTTTATCGTAGTACTTTTTGTTTGTTTATCCACAATGGCCGTTTATGAAAACTATGAAAAATACGATATGCTTAAATGTTTTATACAATGCGACGAAAATTCCCAAGACGCTTCGGAATTATACTCCATTAGGTAAAGTATTTAAAGTGCTATGCTTATCACGAAAACCGCAACCCTCTATCGTTATTAATAACTAAGATACCCTGGCAAAGTGCCCAAAATGGGACACCCTGTACATTTTCTATATGAACATATCAAACCTAGTTTAAAAACAATTACAGAAAGAAATAAACCTATTTGTCCAATGCAACAAATACCATATGTAGACAAGTATGTACCTTAAGGTTTTACGAAACGGGTACTTTTCAAACTGTTTTGGGGGATCATGTTAATATAAGTAAGGCCCCTGTTTGTAGAATTTTAAAGGTGACCAGCCACATAGCGAAATTGAAACCTATGTTTATAAATATGCCTCAACAGCCATAAATACCATTAAAAGAGTATTTTATGAAATTGGTTTATTTCCCAATGTAATTGACACAATAGTTTGTACCAATGTTCTCCGGGTAGGAATAATGCAGAATTATTTAGAAATCGTAAGGGATATTTTTGAATAAACGTTCAAGCTGTTTATGATGCAAAGATGCGATTTTTAAGTATAATTGTTCGATATAATTATGACCTCTGATCTGTGGCATATCGACTATAATAAACAACACAAACACATTTACCTTATAGGAAAACCCATATCTGCAAAACATTAAAATGACAAATGTCATTTATGTATGAAGTAAAATTAGAATCTGGTTGCCATTAATACCAGATCAACACCGATTTTCATTCAAAATAGCCCAAAATAAATTTAACAGACAGTTACTTAACAAATTGCTAAATTGTGTTGATAAATTTTATGAAACGTCTTCTCAAATTAAACATTTGCTAAATTTAAGTCATTGTTTACTAATTAAGCTTTTAACATCCGTTTATGAAACCAACCGTTAGGGTCATATTTATAGTTCGTGCTTGAGGCTGTGTCGATGCTTGAGTACGCGATATTGACACATTTGCAATAGCATTTACGTCAAAATCACGTGCTAGTTGTCAAAATAACGTAAACGAGTAAATCGACTTGTTCTACTTTTTTGCAACTGTCAATACAAAAAAGGAGAATAAGAATTATTCCAGTTTGCTCCAGAATGCTTATATTACGGTCAAAACATTTCAAATGCAGGCTAGTATAGGCTTAATAAAAAAACAACAACAGAAAATGTTTAGTTTAGAACAAATTTTTTATGTAATTCCTACTGCAATGGCTATTCCACCACACGACGGACTCTCTTTTTGCTAATTTTAATTGCAACTATAACGGTTAACTTGATATGGAGTTTCACCAAAATACATACGTATATCGTTCTTGATAAACACTTGTCTTTGAAAGATTCTTTTTGTTATAGATTAGATATTCGTACCATGCTTTTCGGTTTTAGAAGAATTAGGTCTAGTTCCAACAACAATAAAATTTAGATACTTTATTCATTACTTAATTGCATTCATAAATTTTGTATTAGATACAAATTGAGCTACAAGTTTTACATAACTTACAATGTAACAACTTGCACACAACATCTTCACTTTAAAATAAACCATTTAATTATTATGTTCTGCAATAAAAAGTTAGTTTAAATAGTGTTGCCCTCTCCATAATATTAATCCTACAAATACCAACTTTTGCACTGAAACTAATATTAAGCTAGTGTACTAAATACTAATGAGTCTAATGACCTAGTTCCGCCTCAATCAAGCGACAAATTGCAGCCTCAGTATCGAGTAAAATGTTACAAGGAAAAGAACATCACTACGCCTTCCTGTTTGTATCAAAATAATAGGATTTCGCGTCCTTATCAACGTATATCTCCAGAGATACGTAATCACTCTTTCAAATGAAAATGCAAACGAAGATTAGAAATGTCAAGAGTCCACTGCCTTTAAAATGAAATTACTGGATGTAATCTGACAGCGACGCTCATGGTAAATTTAAATGCATAATTTGTTTTGCTGAAATTGGAAATGTAACATTTGACATTTCATATCGACTGAGAAAATTCTAGGAAGAAAGTTATTATAGGTTTCGGCATAAACAACTTAAAATTAAGATATCGTGTTGAATACCTTGGTAATTTATTTTGGGATTATATGTATCATATATCTACATATATTACGTGTATTGATTTCTTGTGGTAAAAATCGTGTGCATACCTAAAGTATTAACTTTTGTCATTTACAGTACACTGATGCAATAAATGAACCTTGTTACTTTATGGCAAAACGTGATATTTATAATGCGGACAGAAAATGTGTAAATTAAGAGGGTCATGTAAACTCACACATACATACGAGTATGTATCTATATGTATATATTATCAGGGTAGACATCTACACTCCAAACAAATGTTAGTTAAACTGAACCATATGTTTGTTAAATAAATAAATGATAAACAATTTAAATTGCAAACTTAATAAAAACTTATAATATTGTTTTGCCATGACGATTACTTATTATAATAACTACTGTTTTACAAAGCATACATATACAGGGTGTCTCGGATTTTATTTTACAGGCTGTAACTCCACACCCGGTATATTTACGATTAAATATTTCAAATAAAAGTTGCTTTACCTCTTAAAGTCTACGAAATGACAGAGTCAGTTTTACATTTGCTTATCGTCTTGAAGATCGTTTGAAGGTCAACTTTTGTTTTTTTAATGGAAACCTATATTTTTGAATACAGCGTTATATTAACCAGAAAGGTACAAATAGCTTTTGTTGGAAGAATTTTCCTTTTACGTTTACTATTATTGAAATAATTACTGAAAAACCCATTTAGAGGACTTGTCTAATAATAGAAGGCTTTGGAAAATTAACAACCTTTATGTTTGACAAATAAAATTTATATGACAGTTTATGGTGCGTGTTTACTCTAACTTGTGTTGTATGTTTCTTGATTTTTTTTCGTTTTTCACTATTGTGTTTTTGTGTTTTGACTACGTTCGATTACATAATAATAATAATTTCGTTAAATATGCCGAATACATACACCCTCAATGAGTATGTGATAGGAATTCCCGAAAAGCAGCACGAGTGTGTCGAGAACGATTTCCAGAATATGCCTATCCATCACATATGATTTTCAATAACGTGGAGTCAAAAATGAGAACCGGATCCTTTTCTAATAGGAACCATCGATCAAGTGTTAGAAATGAAGAAAACATGATTAACGTTTTGGCCTACGTGGGGATAAGCACTCACGTTTCTCTTTGTGTTCTGGCAGCAGAAATTGGAATTAGCAAAACGATCGTACACAGAATTTCGAAGCACACAGATATCATCCATTTAAAATTTGTAGTTCAAGGTTTGACGCACATGGATTTTCAGAGAAGGCTTGACTTTATTGCACACTTACATATTTTAGCAGAAGAAAATTTAAATGTTTTCAACTACATATTCTGGAGTGATGAATGTCGCTTCCACAATAATGGCATTGTTAACAAGCACAATGCTCAAGTTTCTCAGTATTTATTTAAAAATCTGCAAATGTAATTAAAAAACTATTCAGACAAAAGCTGTTTGTATCTTTCTGGGTAATATAACGCTGCATTCAAAAATATAGGTTTCCATTAAAAAAATCAAAAGTTGACCTTTAAACGACCTTCAAGACGATCAGAAAATGTAAAACTGACTCTGTCATTTCGTAGACTTTAAGAGGTAAAGCAACTTTTATTTGAAATATTTAATCGTAAATATACCGGGTGTGGAGTTACAGCCTGTAAAATTAAATCCGTGGCACTCTGTATATTCATATGTATGTATTACGTTAATTTCATATCTATATTATACAGGGTGGGGCACCACATTCGCCTCCACATTAACGCATATTTAAAATATTTTTGTTGGAGCATATGTATACATTGGGAGCACGTTCTAAAATTATTTTGAAATATACCTACAGACTGTTCCAAAAGAAATTTACACATCAAAGTTATCAAAATTTAAATGGAACGCCATGTATATTATTGCATATTTTGATGACGCAGGCTAAATAAGTTATATTCCCTAAACATTTAAAACATTTCTTGCGCTTTATCATAAACAGCAGCCTTTGGCGATATATTCCTGTTATTCTGGTATCTCTGGGCAAAAGAAGATTACTCGATCAGATAACATCTGGCTGTATCAACTCGTTCATATTTTAAAATATCATGATACAATTCATCCGTATCATGTACTTTTCACAAGATCGTCGAACTTATCATATAACATATCAAACAGACCTCTTAACAACTGTTCTTTCGTCTCATTAAAGCTCAAGTTTAATTTCTCACATAATTTAAGTTGTCTATGATAATAACCAGCTAATCATCATTCAACATTTTTGGATGAAATTTCTCGCACATACGGTTCCATTTAATAGGCAAACCTTCATCTTTACATTCGTCAAATGTTTTTATCGTTCGGCTAATTATGTAGCCTGCACATGCGTTTTAATTTATTTATCCATTTTTTCGCATTTAAACTCCCGTCAAATACGGGAATATTTTTGGTAATATCCGGCATCGCTTCGTATCTTGCACTTACATCGTTTCGTTATAGTATTTTTTCCAACACTTTGTCCCGTCTCTGATTTTCCAACCAAATTTTCCTGATGCTAACGATGTTGCACTTTTCGTTCATCATATTACTATTTATTTTTGATATTCGATAGTTTTAAATTTGTCCGAAACCACTTTATTGCTGTTTACGAATTTCGCACCGTTTACCGACTATTTTTGTAAGAAATCCGCACAAATCCCACTTCTGAGTTGCCGTAATTACTAGTATTAAAACCATTTTCATTTTTAATATCAGTTTAATTAAGCTAATTGTAATTAAGAATAATAAAAATGCTACATGTTAACACAACTATACAGGCTGGCCGGATTTCGTAGGGACAACATGGGTAACTTTTTTATTTGAAGACATAGAGAGACGGTTAAATTAGCAAAAAGGTGTAGACTCAAAAGCTCACTAAGAATCCATTTTCAAATTTTACTTGTCATGCTTCATTTGTGTAATATTGAAGAAAAACTGAAATCTTCTCATTTCTTTTATTTGCCGTTATTGCACGTATCTTTTTTGTTGTTTGAGATGCGCTTTGAAGCAATTCAAATTGTAATCTAAATACTTTTATTGACGCGTACTAAAACGAATATTACTGCTGTGATAAGTACGATGTTATCCTTTCCTGTGAGTACCTATCTGAGGATATGCTTTTCTCATAGATAGTATGATAAATAAAAAGTTGATATTGCTTCTTAAAACGAATAAGGTTAATTTTTCAAATTTTTAAGACGTTTCCATATCATGCGATTCACAATTGCAATCAGAAAAAAATTACATAGTTCAAATGAAAACTTTTGAATTGTGATTAGGTTACTAATAATACGGATACATGAAATTAGTGTTATTAAATGTTAGTTTTACGCTCTTTAATTTTTTAATATACGTACAAAATACATCGTATTTTTCAAAATTATCCATTATAAATTAAAGTAATAACATTGATACTTCTGATGACAACCGTGTTGTTTTCACAGATAACGCGATAAACAAAACGTTGTGGTGTCTGTCTGTAATCAGGATAAGCTTAATTTTCCAAATTTTGACAAAATTTCCATATCATGATTGTATTCAGGAAAAAATCTCCCTTTAAAAGAGCCACAAAAATTACAATTTAAAATTTTCAGGTTAGGTGAGGTTACTAAAAATTTGCGTAAAAGAAATTTGTTTTATTAAGCGTCAATAAAAGAATTTAGATTACAATTTGAATTCCTTCAAATCGCATCTTAATATCTCAACTAACAAAAAAGTTACGGCAAATAAAAGAAATTAGAAGATTTCAGTACAATAGTACTGAAGTACAATAGTACAATAGTAGATAAATATATTTGGAGTTTTATATGTTATTCGGTGTTGTTTACATTAAGGGTACGACGCAATAGGAGGGAATAGCACATTTGTAGTGGGAGATATTATAATTAATCCAGCAGACGATAGAGGGTCATAGCATTCACTTTACAAGCGTTTGTAAGTTCGGAAGTGTTTCGAGCTTTTTATCAATAGATGCCACTGTCGAATATTGAAATTAGATGGAATTGTGAGAAACCTATTCTCTTACAATTAGTCATATCATATATTCATACAATATATACATATGTATAAGATACGATATTAGATAAAGAAATACCGTAAAATACCCAAGTCTATTGCCAAATGTTACATCAACAAAGTCTCTTAACTTGCTAACATATAATTGCTAATTTACATCTCGTTTCTATTTACGTTACGAGCAAATTATATAAAATTTAATATAGTTTTCAATGGAATTTTGATTTTTTATTACGAAATTTTTGACAGTAATTATTAATGTAAGAAAATAATAAACATTGATTTTGATTTAATTACACACATGTAATTTTAAGCGTCCATCAGACAATATAAAATGTTTAAAATTTGGCAGAAAATATACATATATCAATTAAAAAGAAGTATAGATTTTGGATTTTTATGAAAAATTACGTACAAAATCATGTTTTTTTCGCTATATCTCGGCTATTAGGAGAGATAGGCGCGTAAAACTCTTCGGTACAACGTTTAGGACGTTGAGTACAATCTGTCCCACCCTTCGGAGATAAAAAAATCAACAAATGTCCGGCTAGCAAATTTTGGATTTTTATGAAAAGTTAGGTAACAAAATCGTGTTTTTTTTTGCTATATCTCGGCTATTTGAAGAGATAGGAGCGTAAACTCTTCGGTTCAACGTTCAGGACGTTGAGTACAATCTGTTCCACCCTTCGGAGATAAAAAATTCAACAAATGTCCGTCTAGCAAATTTTGGATTTTTATGAAAAATTAGGTACAAAATCAAGGTGTTTTCGCTATATCTCGGCTATTAGAAGAGATATCTTTTACACCCATCGGAGATCGAAAAATCGACAAATGCCCGGCTAGAAATTTTTCTTATTTGTGAAATATCTCTGCAATTAAGAGAGATAGGCGCGAGATCTCTTCGGCACAACACTCAGCGCGATGAGTGCAACCTTTTACACCCATCGGAGATTGAAAAATCGACAAATGCCCGGCTAGCAAATTTTGGATTTTTATTTATTGTTTTCGCTCCGATTTTTACCATTTTTTCTCTTCGGAATTGCAACATTCATTTTATTATTACTGAATGTGTCGGCTGACTGTGTCGGCAACATTTTCAGAAGGTTATTTTAAGGCACGTTTTGCTAAAATCTATACCTATTTAATTGTAAATGGTTGAAAAAGAATTCGTTCTGTTAATTCTTTCTTATAAACGTTGTGGAAGTGATGCACACAACATCCTTTGTACATTTACAAAAAAATCTAAGGTTGACGTAAAGTTATGTATGACGTCATCGACCACTGATGGATTTCATTAAATTTTGTTTTAAATAAAAAAACGGATTTACAGCAATTGAGTACAGAAACAAATCGCGGTTTATTTTTAAAACTACTTTTATAACATACCTATAGTTTGGTTTTATGCCGTATTTATTAATAATTTTTGTTGTTTATGGTTTGTTACTTATTTGCGCCATCTATTAAAAAAATGCTACACTATCAAAAACTCTTCATGTCAGCTAATTCTGGCACATCCCGGGATGAGACACTTTTAGGTGAATTGGCCAGGTGACTGATTTTTGATGCAAGATTTTTGTTTATTTGTAACTGATGTAATTTTATTGCCGTAACCTACCTTGTTACCTACCTAGTACCTAACATAAACAGTTTATGAGTCTGATTTGTATTTTTGGTAATATAATGCATTTTCTTACGAAGTACACACAAACATAATAATTTTTTTTTTTTTTTTGAGTGAGGAAAAATGCCTAAACGCACCATCAGGGACGAGACCCGTCCCCGGTGTGTGGGGCTCGCACCCAATAAAAAACCTCACTTTGTCAGGTGTAGAATCCATCCCGGAACCGCTGGTCGCATTACTTCAGGATGGCACCTCGTAGTTAGCCTCAGTCGGCTGCCTCCATTGCTTGGGTCTCTCTCTTCTTCTCCTTCAGCACCTTCTCGACGAACGTGGCAATCTTCTGCCAGCGGTCGTGTCCGGACAGCATCGTTTGCACGACGTTATCCGGAGTTAGAGGTCCTACTTCGTCTTGTAGAGCGTCCCGGTAGTCACTCCACCTCTCGCATTCGAAGAAGGTGTGGTGAGCATCATCTTCCGCAGAGTCGTGATACTGACATGTCGTGTTCTCTGCTATACCCATTCGAGCCAGGTATGCGTTGAAATACCCGTGTCCGCTAAAAAACTGGGTGAGGTAGTAATTTACCTCGCCGTGATCTCGGTCCATCCACTCCGTTAGGTTGCGGATGAGTCCACCGTCCTCTCGTGTCGTTCTGCCAGCGCTCTTGCCAACATTGTCGTGTGAGCGCTTTAGCGTCCGCTCTAGCTTGTCGTGCACCGACGTCTCGTCGTGTCTCGTAGACTCTCTTCTTTTCTTGAGCCAGTAGATCTATCGGGGTTACTCCTGCGATCACGAGCACCGCCGGTTCGGAAACCGTACGGTATGCGCTGGCGATCCTGAGTGCTCCCCGTCGCTGTACTGAAGCCAGCGTCAGCCCAGATCTCGCTTCCATACATCAGTATGGAATGGGTGACGGTCATTAGCAGCCGGCGTTTACTCGCCGTCGGTCCTCCTACGTTGGCCATTAGTCGGCTCAGCGTCGTCGTTACTTTAGCGGCCTTATCGCTCGATGACTGAATCTGTTGCCAGAAGGTCATCTTGCTGTCGAGCCGCAGTCCGAGGTACTTCACGGAAGTTGTAGTGGTTATGACTTCCGTATCCACCGTCATCGCGATCTCCCTAGGGATTCTTCTCCTGGTCAGTAGAACGACCTCGGTCTTCTCCGTTGCCAGGGTCAGGCCGTGTTCGTCCATCCATGTGGCGACTCTTCTCATGACCTGGTTGAGCCTTCTCTGGGCATCCGCCTCGTCACGCGCTAGGATGACTGCCGCTACGTCGTCTGCGTATCCTATCAGATACGCATCTTGCGGCAGCTCCATTCGGAGGATCCCGTCGTAGGACACATTCCATATGTCGGGGCCGAGTATGGAACCCTGCGCCGCTCCCGCTGTTATCTTCTTCGTGCACGGCCCGCCTGCTGTGTCGTAGATCAGCTTCCTGTCGCTAAGGTAGCTGCGTATCATCCTAAGTAAATAGGATGGTGTGTCGAACGTGTTCTGCAGGGCATCCAACATGACGTCCCATCTCGCCGAGTTGAAGGCGTTTCTTACGTCCAATGTGACGAGCATCACCAGGGGTCTCGAGTAATGATTTCCACGTTGAGCGGCTTCGAAGGTTTCCACTACCTGCTCTACGGCGCCGACGGTGGAGTGTCCGTTCCAGAAGCCATGCTGTCTCTCGGACAGGCCTCCCGCGTCGTCTATGCTGCTCTCCAGTCGTGTTTTCAGCAGTCTTTCTAGTAGCTTTCCAGCCGTGTCCAGCATACATAGCGGTCTGTATGCCGATGCCGTAGTCGGATCGCCCTTGCCTTTGCTTATCAGCACTAGTCGCTGTACCTTCCATCTCTTGCAGAACGCTCCTTCTGTCAAACAGCGGTTGTACATGTTCAGAAGCAGATCTGGGCAGACGCGCGCCACAATCTTGAGAGCTTCCGCCGGAATTCCGTCGGGTCCAGGTGCCTTGCGGTTTTGCAGGGAGTTCGCCGCTGTTGAAAGTTCATCTCCGCTAAAAAGCGGGATGTCGTTCAGTAGCTCGTCCTCCATTTCCGCAATTCTCTCCCGATGGGTAGGGAACAATGTGTCAACAATGTTCCGCATCCGACCTCGTTCGAGGACTGGATTCGCCGTCTTCGTCGTAAGCTTCTGCATGACGATCTTGTACCCAAGTCTCACTCTGGTTATTCTCCGCCTAAGCTGTAAGCATTGTTTCCGGAGGGTCGCGATCTCGTCGTTCCACCAATACGCAGATCTTCTATGGTATTTCCTTTTCCGCGGCATAGAGGCGTCGCAGGCGCGCCGTATGAGGGCCATGGTCGCGTCCGCAATTGTCTCCGCCGAACCGGAACATTCCATGACGGCATCCTTTCCCCGAGCGATTGCATGAGCCAGGGCGTCTTCATCCAGCTTCGCTACGTTCCATCGAGGGCCGAGGTGAGCAGAATTTCGCCTGATCGGCTGCTGCCTCGTCACGTTGTAGCTTATGTACTGGTGGTCACTTCCGGTGTAGTCCTCCATGACTCGCCAGTCCACGATGTCCCGCACAATGTCCTCCGAGGCCAATGTGATGTCCGGTATCGTCTCTCCGTAGCCTGGTCTTCTGAACGTGGTGGTGTCTCCGACATTTACCACGCTGAGTCCGAGTCTGGCCGCCATGTCCAATATACGCCTCCCTCGCGAATCGGTGTATTCCATACCCCATTCCACGGCTTTGGCGTTCATGTCTCCTCCTAGAATAATGGACCCTGTCATTTCTCGAAGGTCGTCTTCCAGATTGTCGAGCTTGCCCTGAAAGTCCGCTATCGGCTCGTTGGGTGTGAGATAGCAGCTCACGTAGGTGATGGTGCCGCTCTTTTCCCCTCGTATCCGTTTCGGGCTCCGTGGTTGTCGACGATGACTGTATTCGTGTCCGGGATCCATATAGCTGCAGTGCCGAGTGTGTCCCTGTACCACCCGGTGCATTCCTTATCCCGGTATTGTTCACTGATAAGCAGCAGATCTACTCCGGTGTCCAGTTGTAGTTGGATGAGGAGATCGTCTGCTGTTCTGCTTCGGTGCATGTTGCCTTGTAGGATTCTGGTCATTGACTCTTCTGTGCCTGGTCTAATGCCCTTCTGAAGGAGGGGCATGCGCCGGAACCAGGGATGTGGCTGCGTGTCGCGGTGTCTCCCGTGCAGAGAAAGCATTTTGCTTTGTTCTTGCAATCCTTCCGTTGGTGGCCATTTTCTCCGCAGTTGATACAAAGGCCTTGAGTTCTTCTGTCTGGTCCGGGACAAGCAGCTTGTCGATGTCCGTAGCCGAAGCAGCGGAAGCACCTGACGACTTCTACCCTGCGTCTTATTCTGCTGTTTATCCAGCCGATCTTTATTCTCGGTGTTTCCAGCAACTTAAGGGCTTGACGCTGACTAAGTTGGACGATAGCCATTCTCAGCCCTCTGCTGTTCGCATTGGTGAGGCTGATCTTCACTTCGCCGTCCATGTCTCCTAGCTTTGCTCTAACTGCTGCGCGGACTTCCTCCGTTGTCGTTAAGCAGTCCAGATCTCTGAATTCTAGCGTCTCTTTGGGCTCTAGGTTGCTGATGTTAGCCTTCTCGCCCAGGATCTTCTTCAGCGCGCTGCTCAAACCTGCAGTATCCTTGGTGCTGGGACCTAACTCCAGCAGCATATCTCCGGCACGTGTTTTCCGTACCGCTTTAATCTCGGTGCCTGTCTCTTCTGGTTTCGCGTTGCTGCGCAGCTCTCGCAGTACGTCGGCATACGACTTCCCTTGCGCAGGTTTTACGAGAAGCGCATCCAACCGAGGCTTGGCGTTTCGATTCCTCTGCTTATTCTTCTTCGGCTTCTTATTGTTGGTACCGTCGTCCTTTCTCTGACAACCTGCTATCTTCTGCTGCTGTTTGCTGTCAGAAGCCTTTGCAGCTGCCTTCTTCTCTTCTTGAGCTTGCTTTCTCCTGCCTGCTCGGTCCTTCATCCACACGTTCTCGGAGGGATGCATTTCCTTCTTCTCCACGTTCTTATTGCCCGTAGCAGAAGTAGCCTGCGTCTTGGTTGCAGGCGCGAAAGCCTTTTGCGCGTGCTCTCCTGCTTGCAGCTCGGCCTTCTTCCATCTCTTCCTGCAATCAGAGATCATCTCCACTGCTTCTTCTAGCTCCTTCAAGCCGTTCTTTACGTCCATCGAGACGTTCTTCTGCCTGCCAATAGCTGCCTTCATTGTCTTGATGACACCTATGCACTTCTGCAATTGCTCTTCTTCGCGGCATCGCAGTTTGCAGATAACTTCTTTTGTGGACGACATATCTGGAGCTGATGTGGTGTCGTCACTGCTTCCTCCTGGTTTTACGATGTTAAATGTCGTCAGATCTATCGTGATCGGCGACCTAACGTGCTGCGCCGTTGGTGTCTTGAAGGCACCGTTGGGGCTCTCTTCTGTGCTGTTCTTCGGCGTTCTCTTGTTGGTAGGTAAAGTTGCCATGTTGAGTAGTTCGCCAGCGCTTCGTGTATGGAGGGGCGGGCCGAAAAAATCAGGAGCGGGTATACCCTCAGATCCTCGGGATCCTACCCCAGTTCCCTGAGGCCTGACCTACGCTTCACCAATCCCGGAATACACGGACGGACTGGAGCTCGCCCGGGGCAATGCAGATTCCGACATCTTGCATCCACCATACACTACTTGATCAGGGCCCGAAGTGGCTGGTTCCTTACAATGCATCGCGGATCCTCGTCGGCAGAGCAAGCTCACATCAGCCTACTCCCCAGCCGGATGAGAAGACCAGTCGGTTCGTAGACAATCCCGGAGTCGCCGCAACGCTTGCCGATCTGTACCTGGGAACAGAAAGGAAAGGGAACAGGAAGGGTGGGGGTCAGCGGACAGCTGGCGTCACTGGCTGTACCGTTTCCGCATACGGTAGCGGCACTGGGGCCGGCCAGACACAAATAATAATAATTTTTTTTTTAAGTGAGGAAAAATGCCTTAACGCACCATCAGGGACGAGACCCGTCCCCGGTGTGTGGGGCTCGCACCCACTAAAAAACCTCACTTTGTCAGGTGTAGAATCCATCCCGGAACCACTGGTCGCATTACTTCAGTATGGCACCTCGTAGTTAGCCTCGGTCGGCTGCCTCCATTGCTTGGGTCCCTCTCTTCTTCTCCTTCAGCACCTTCTCGACGAACATGGCGATCTTCTGCCAGTGGTCGTGTCCGGACAGCATCGTTTGCACGACGTTATCCGGCGTTAGTGGTCCTACTTCGTCTTGTAGAGCGTCTCTGTAGTCACTCCACCTCTCGCATTCGAAGAAGGTGTGGTGAGCATCATCTTCCGCAGAGTCGTGATACTGACATGTCGCGTTCTTTGCTTTACCCATTCGAGCCAGGTATGCGTTGAAATACCCGTGTCCGCTGAAAAACTGGGTGAAGTAGTAATTTACCTCGCCGTAGTCTCGCTCCATCCACTCCGTGATGTTGCGGATGAGTCTGGCCGTCCACCGTCCTCTTGTGTCGTTCTGCCAGCGCTCTTGCCAACATTGTCGTGTGAGCGCTTTAGCGTCCGCTCTTGCTTGTCGTGCACCGACGTCTCGTCGTGTCTCGTAGACTCTATTCTTTTCTCGAGCCAGTAAGTCTATCGGGGTTACTCCTGCGATCACGAGCACCGCCGGTTCGGAAACCGTACGGTATGCGCTGGCGATCCTGAGTGCTCCCCGTCGCTGTACTGAAGCCATCCGCTTTCTGTACTTGTCCTGCTGTAAGGCGTCAGCCCAGATCTCGCTTCCATACAACAGTATGGAATGGGTGACGGTCATTAGAAGCCGGCGTTTACTCGCCGTCGGTCCTCCCACGTTGGCCATTAGTCGGCTCAGCGTCGTCGTTACCTTAGCGGCCTTATCGCTCGATGACTGGATCTGTTGCCAGGTCATCTTGCTGTCGAGCCGCAGTCCGAGATACTTCACGGAAGTTCTAGTAGTTATGACTTCCGTATCCACCGTCATCTCGATCTCCCTAGGGATTCTTCTCCTGGTCAATAGAACGACCTCGGTCTTCTCCGTTGCCAGGGTCAGGCCGTGTTCGTCCATCCATGTGGTGACTCTTCTCATTACCTGGTTGAGCCTTCTCTGGGCATCCGTCTCGTCACGCGCTAGGATGACTGCCGCTACGTCGTCTGCGTATCCTATCAGATACGCATCTTGCGGCAGCTCCATTCGGAGGATCCCGTCGTAGGACACATTCCATAAGTCGGGGCCGATTATGGAACCCTGCGCCGCTCCTGCTGTTATCTTCTTCGTGCACGGCCCGCCTGCGGTGTCGTAGACCAGCTTCCTGTCGCTAAGGTAGCTGCGTATCATCCTAAGTAAATAGGTTGGCGTGTCGAACGTGTTCTGCAAGGCGTCCAACATGACGTTCCATCTCGCCGAGTTGAAGGCGTTTCTTACGTCCAATGTGACGAGCATCAGCAGGAGTCTCGAGTAATGATTTCCCCGTTGAGCGGCTTCGAAGGTTTCCACTACCTGCGCTACGGCGCCGACGGTGGAGTGTCCTTTCCTGAAGCCATGCTGTCTCTCGGACAGGCCTCCCGCGTCGTCTATGCTGCTTTCCAGTCGTGTCTTGAGCAGTCTTTCCAGTAGCTTGTCAGCCGTGTCCAGCATACATAGCGGTCTGTATGCCGATGCAGTGGTTGGGTCGCTCTTGCCTTTGCTTATCAGCACTAGTCGCTGTACCTTCCATCTCTTGTAGAACGCTCCTTCTGTTAAACAGCGGTTGTACATGTTCAGAAGCAGATCTGGGCAGACGCGCGCCACAATCTTGAGAGCTTCCGTCGGAATTCCGTCGGGTCCAGGTGCCTTCCGGTTTTGTAGGGAGTTCGCCGCTCTTGACAGTTCATCTCCGCTAAAAGCGGGATGTCGTTCAAGAGCTCGTCCTCCATTTCCGCAGTTCTCTCCGGATGGGTAGGGAACAACGTGTCGACAATGTTCCGCATCCGATCTCGTTCGAGGACTGGATTCGCCGTCTTCGTCGTAAGTTTCTGCATGACGATCTTGTACCCAAGGCCCCATGGGTTGTTGTCAACGTCCTGCCGCAGCTCCTCCCACTTACGTTTCTTGCTCCTGTAGATGGCGTTCTTGAGATCTCTCTTGGCGTTCCTAAAGTCCTCGGACTCTAGTTCTGCCGCGTTCGGATCTCGTCGTCTCACTCTGGTTATTCTCCGCCTAAGCCGTAAGCATCGTTTCCGGAGGGTTGCGATCTCGTCATTCCACCAATACGCAGATCTTCTATTGTATTTCCTTCTCCGCGGCATGGAGGCGTCGCAGGCGCGACGTATGAGGGCCATGGTCGCGTCTGCAATAGTCTCCGCTGAACCGGTACATTCCATGACGGCATCCTTTCCTCGAGCGATTGCATGAGCCAGGGCGTCTTCATCCAGCTTCTCTACGTTCCATCGAGGACCGGGCGGAGCAGGATTTCGCCTGATCGGCTGCTGCCTCGTCACGTTGTAGCTTATGTACTGGTGGTCACTTCCGGTGTAGTCCTCCATGACTCGCCGGTCCACGATGTCCCGCACAATGTCCTCCGAGGCCAATGTGATGTCCGGTATCGTCTCTCCGTAGCCTGGTCTTCTGAACGTGGTGGTGTCTCCGACATTTACCACGCTGAGTCCGAGTCTGGCCGCCATGTCCAATATACGCCTCCCTCGCGAATCGGTGTATTCCATACCCCCCGCTTTGGCGTTCACGTCTCCTCCTAGAATAATAGACCCTGCCATTTCTCGAAGGTCGTCTTCCAGGTTGTCGAGCTTGCCCTGAAAGTCCGCTATCGGCTCGTTGGGTGTGAGATAGTAGCTCACGTAGGTGATGGTGCCGCTCTTTACCCACACGTATCCGTTTCGTTCCGTTTTGTTTAGCCATCGTACACTTCTTTTTGTTGTCTCAGCGAACCTTAGCTCGATGCAGTTAGTGTATGGTTGTGTAACGTGTGAATGTGGAGACAACATTTATTTACCTTTCTCGTTTATGTCTAAATCCTTAATCCATTTTGCATCCTATAACTTGTAGTAATAAACCAGTTTTTAGTTGTCCCGTTTTTTCTCGATCATTGTTCCGCTTCACGGACAGTGTATCTTTTACGCTGACTATTGTCGCTCGTTGCTTCGTGTGTGGGTCAGCGGGAACTCAGTTCTTGTCGACAGTATAGCTTCTTCTTCTTTCCGCCGCTGGAAGTAATGATCCCCTTCCAGTATGAGCTTTTTTCCTTTCATGTATCTTTGCTACGCCTTCTGAAGGATTTCTTCGGGGTACTGTTGCGGGAGCTTGGGAACTTGGCTGTTCCTCATGCGGTGCGGGGTGTGGCTCTAGTCAGATTGCGCTTTTTAGTTTGATTCTCTCCTTAGGTATTCCGGCCGATTTGCCGAAGAGCCGCGTGGTGGTTTGGCTGTATGTTGTCGTGAGTGAATCTGGCATGTTTGGAGCTAAGGGGAGTTGTTTTGCTGTGTTCGCCAGTTGTTGTAGGTTATGCGAAAAATTTTGACGCTTCAACACGTTTTCTTCGGTTACTACGTTTTCTTTTGGGTTGCGGATTAGAAATTTTAAGGAAAATTTCTTTCGGAGGAAAGAGGGGGATTGTTACGTTTTTTTCTGCCGGCTCATCCGTAAATCATGTTATATTTTCTGAAGGTAGTTACGTTGGAATTGTTACCTTGTTTAGCGATTGGCTACGTTAGGCGTTAAATTACGTTTTATTTTCTTGCCTTATTTAGAGTCTCTTAGGCATTGTGTTTCAATTCATTCGTTATTTCATTTAGCTTTCGTTAGGTTCTGAATTACGTTTTATTTGTTCATCTCTTATGTGTGATTTTCCTGGGATGTGGCCATTCGAGTGTCAGGTTAATTTTCATCCTTCTGGCTTGTGTTCTGGGAGTTCATTCTACAATGTACATATTTTTTTTTTGAATTTCTGTGTTACATATCGCTTAACCTACCTGTGAATTTAATTCTCTCATTGTTTTGTTCGTGTCACCGATAGTCTCTAAGTTGAGGTTATTCATGTGTTTACGTTCGTCTTGACAGTCATTCGACGGCTGCAGTTTCAGTGCCGCCAACCTAGCAATGCGCGCGTTTTATGTTGCTGGCTTGTGTAACTTTTCTTTTCTTCCCTATTCTGCGTCTCTAATTATATTATTTCAGTCAATTATTTACCCATTTTTCTAGCGTTGCTCATTTGACGCTTTTCCTTATTAATTTCACACGGGATCCTGTCATGTGTTTTCTCGTGTTTCCGTCTTGTTACTAGAGGGCGTTTTGGCATTCGGTTGTTTTCTGCGCTTAGTTAGGGGGTCGCTTCCTCTTCCGGGGAGAGAGACCACGTTAAGATTTCGTACAGGTAACCGGTGTTGAGTTACAGTCAAGTTAATTTAATTTTGGTGTATATGAAGCCTTTTTGGGATTTGAGACTGTAACCGCCTTTCGGAATTGCTATTTGGTATTTGGATTGGAGTAAATTTCGTATCGCTTTGCGGATTTAAACCGTTATCTGTCGGCGTCTTTTACCAGCCACGTGGTTGTTGGAATCTTAATATCGCCCTTTATCTCTCTAAAGGTAACGTAACTTCTTTTACTTCTCTTTACTCTTTTTCTTAGTCATTATTCTCATCACTTGGTTTGTGTATCAAATATTTTAGGGTGCTAGTATCGAGTTCGATAGTTATATTCGACGCTATGGTGTAGAGCGTCCCGCTAATTTTGAGGTCCTGAGAATCGTTTTGAACAGTGTCTTGATTCTGGGGTATATGGCGTAGGATTGCCCGCTTAGACCGCCGATTTCAACCGTATGAGCGAGTAGTGGTGCAGATCGAGCCAATCAAACGAGATAGCTTTCGAGGATCACGAAATCAGGCCAGTTGTTAATTCCTGCCGGATGATGTATTTTTCGAAAACATGGTGTCGCAGGTTATCCAGATAATCGCCTTCCTTGTTCTCCTTTAACGTTATTGATTGCGATTTTTTTGATGTTACCGTTTTTTCGTTCAAGACGCGCATGTCGGAGAAAATCAATTTCAGCTATTTAGAATGACGTCACAAGTTTGAAACTTTACTTTACGAGTTAATTCCTGTCTTATCGACTCATATTTAATCGACTCATATTAATTCTTGTACTTTTCTTTCGTTTCACATTTATTTTCGCGTCATAGTTTGCTGTATAATATTGAGTAATTTTAACTTGGGGAAGTTTATTAAAATGGATAAAATTTAGAAATTCAAGGTATTCATGTGTTAATGTGGTTGCCTATGTCAACCTTTATTTAGTTCAATCATATTAAAAGAGGCCTTCAGCTCCCTGTTACTTTCTGTAAACGTTTTTTTCTGTATTTGAATAATATTTAATATTTGATAATTGCGAATGAAGAGCCTTTAGCTCTCTTGTGTTTTTTTTTTATGTATAATACTGAATTTTGATATCGTCTGTAGACGTAGGTTAATTCTCTTCTCTTTCGGTTAAATGTCAACCTTGATTGGTTGAGCCGATTTATTTGTGTTTCTTTTGTAAACCGAATTTAGTGTAAGCGCGACGGCTCTCGTGATCACTGAGAAGACGTACGACCTTGACCTGGTTGTCAAGATATAATTGTATTTTTAGTGTGTATATTTTTTTCCTTACGGGGACACCCATGTATTCTGTCTTGTGACGATTTTCCCCTCATTCTGGTATTCTGTTTTTAATTGGGGATTTGCGTATATGATCACTCGATTATATGTATATACAACTGAACACATATGTATGCCTTGGTTGACCAGCTATAGTTATATTTTATAGTACATTTTTTTTTGGGGTTTTGTCAAACAAACGAATATATATATATATATATCAAACTATTTTAACTGTTCACTTTGGCGTTTTCTTTTTCCCTCGAACTCTTTTTTTTTCGGCCTGGCTTCAGACATCCGTCTTTCTCGCTTGGGGCAAAATCCTGGACGGGGTCCCTCTTCTCCACGAGCGAGTGGCGCCTTTTAGTAATTTTACTGTTACCATCGGTACTCCACACCAAGCCGCAAAGCAGCTGGCAACCCAGCGTGAGAGGGAGAACAGGTAGGTCGAAAAACAGAGCTCGTTGTGTCGTCGCCATTGTCTTTTCGTCTAGCTATTCGGGTAAAGGCGTAACACTATTAACCTGGAAATGTAAGAGGTTGTATGCATCGCAGTGGCTTTGGATACAGGCGAACTTCATCTTAGTATACTTCTAATGGATGTAGAACTTTGAAATTTTCAGGATAGATATTACGTGTTAATTCCTTTCGGAATGTATTTTTCGAAAACGTGGTGTCGCAGATTTCCAGATTTGAAATCCCCGGCCTTAGCAATCCAACCCATATAAAAGTTTTTTTTGCCTGAAGCTATTAAGCTGAAAATGTAAGAGGTTATGCGTATCGCAGTGGCTGTGAGTATGGACGAGCTTCATTTTAGTATATTTCTAATGGATGTAAAGCTTTGAAATTTTCAGGATAGGTATTATGGGCTAATTCCTGTCGAATGGTGTATTTTTCGAAAACGTGGTGTCGCAGGTTATCGAGATAATCGCCGTCTTTGTTCTCTTTTAACGTCAGCGATGCGATTTCGTTTGATATTTGAAATCAGCGTGAGAAATGCAATTTTTTTGATCTAGCCTTTTTCTCGTTCAAGATGCGCATGTCGGAGAAAATCAATTTCACCTATTTAGAATGACGTTAGAACTTTGAAACTTTGGCAATAGGTATTGTTTGTATCCCAAATTTAGGTAGATACTTTTCGAGAGCGTAGTTGGTCACATGTCGCCGGAAACGACGCCATCTTGTCTTTCTTAAGTAGCTAGAGAAAAATGTCGTCGAGATTTGAAATCCCCGGCCTACTAGCAATCCAACCCATATAAAAGTTTTTTTAGCCTGAAGCTATTAAGCTGAAAATGTAAGAGGTTATGCGTATCGCAGTGGCTGTGAGTATGGACGAGCTTCATTTTAGTATATTTCTAATGGATGTAAAGCTTTGAAATTTTCAGGATAGGTATTATGGGCTAATTCCTGTCGAATGGTGTATTTTTCGAAAACGTGGTGTCGCAGGTTATCGAGATAATCGCCGTCTTTGTTCTCTTTTAACGTCAGCGATGCGATTTCGTTTGATATTTGAAATCAGCGTGAGAAATGCAATTTTTTTGATCTAGCCTTTTTCTCGTTCAAGATGCGCATGTCGGAGAAAATCAATTTCACCTATTTAGAATGACGTTAGAACTTTGAAACTTTGGCAATAGGTATTGTTTGTATCCCAAATTTAGGTAGGATACTTTTCGAGAGCGTAGTTGGTCACATGTCGCCGGAAACGACGCCAGCTTGTCTTTCTTAAGTAGCTAGAGAAAAATGTCGTCGAGATTTGAAATCCCCGGCCTACTAGCAATCCAACCCATATAAAAGTTTTTTTAGCCTGAAGCTATTAAGCTGAAAATGTAAGAGGTTTATGCGTATCGCAGTGGCTGTGAGTATGGACGAGCTTCATTTTAGTATATTTCTAATGGATGTAGAAGCTTTGAAATTTTCAGGATAGGTATTATGGGCTAATTCCTGTCGAATGGTGTATTTTTCGAAAACGTGGTGTCGCAGGTTATCGAGATAATCGCCGTCTTTGTTCTCTTTTAACGTCAGCGATGCGATTTCGTTTGATATTTGAAATCAGCGTGAGAAATGCAATTTTTTTGATCTAGCCTTTTTCTCGTTCAAGATGCGCATGTCGGAGAAAATCAATTTCACCTATTTAGAATGACGTTAGAACTTTGAAAATTTGGCAATAGGTATTGTTTGTATCCCAAATTTAGGTAGGATACTTTTCGAGAGCGTAGTTGGTCACATGTCGCCGGAAACGACGCCAGCTTGTCTTTCTTAAGTAGCTAGAGAAAAATGTCGTCGAGATTTGAAATCCCCGGCCTATTAGCAATCCAACCCATATAAAAGTTTTTTTGCCTGAAGCTATTAAGCTGAAAATGTAAGAGGTTATGCGTATCGCAGTGGCTGTGAGTATGGACGAGCTTCATTTTAGTATATTTCTAATGGATGTAGAAGCTTTGAAATTTTCAGGATAGGTATTATGGGCTAATTCCTGTCGAATGGTGTATTTTTCGAAAACGTGGTGTCGCAGGTTATCGAGATAATCGCCGTCTTTGTTCTCTTTTAACGTCAGCGATGCGATTTCGTTTGATATTTGAAATCAGCGTGAGAAATGCAATTTTTTTGATCTAGCCTTTTTCTCGTTCAAGATGCGCATGTCGGAGAAAATCAATTTCACCTATTTAGAATGACGTTAGAACTTTGAAAATTTGGCAATAGGTATTGTTTGTATCCCAAATTTAGGTAAGATACTTTTCGAGAGCGTAGTTGGTCACATGTCGCCGGAAACGACGCCAGCTTGTCTTTCTTAAGTAGCTAGAGAAAAATGTCGTCGAGATTTGAAATCCCCGGCCTACTAGCAATCCAACCCATATAAAAGTTTTTTTGCCTGAAGCTATTAAGCTGAAAATGTAAGAGGTTATGCGTATCGCAGTGGCTGTGAGTATGGACGAGCTTCATTTTAGTATATTTCTAATGGATGTAGAAGCTTTGAAATTTTCAGGATAGGTATTATGGGCTAATTCCTGTCGAATGGTGTATTTTTCGAAAACGTGGTGTCGCAGGTTATCGAGATAATCGCCGTCTTTGTTCTCTTTTAACGTCAGCGATGCGATTTCGTTTGATATTTGAAATCAGCGTGAGAAATGCAATTTTTTTGATCTAGCCTTTTTTCGTTCAAGATGCGCATGTCGGAGAAAATCAATTTCACCTATTTAGAATGACGTTAGAACTTTGAAAATTTGGCAATAGGTATTGTTTGCATCCCAAATTTAGGTAGGATACTTTTCGAGAGCGTAGTTGGTCACATGTCGCCGGAAACGACGCCAGCTTGTCTTTCTTAAGTAGCTAGAGAAAAATGTCGTCGAGATTTGAAATCCCCGGCCTACTAGCAATCCAACCCATATAAAAGTTTTTTTTGCCTGAAGCTATTAAGCTGAAAATGTAAGAGGTTATGCGTATCGCAGTGGCTGTGAGTATGGACGAGCTTCATTTTAGTATATTTCTAATGGATGTAGAAGCTTTGAAATTTTCAGGATAGGTATTATGGGCTAATTCCTGTCGAATGGTGTATTTTTCGAAAACGTGGTGTCGCAGGTTATCGAGATAATCGCCGTCTTTGTTCTCTTTTAACGTCAGCGATGCGATTTCGTTTGATATTTGAAATCAGCGTGAGAAATGCAATTTTTTTGATCTAGCCTTTTTCTCGTTCAAGATGCGCATGTCGGAGAAAATCAATTTCACCTATTTAGAATGACGTTAGAACTTTGAAACTTTGGCAATAGGTATTGTTTGTATCCCAAATTTAGGTGAGATACTTTTCGAGAGCGTAGTTGGTCACATGTCGCCGGAAACGACGCCAGCTTGTCTTTCTTAAGTAGCTAGAGAAAAATGTCGTCGAGATTTGAAATCCCCGGCCTACTAGCAATCCAACCCATATAAAAGTTTTTTTAGCCTGAAGCTATTAAGCTGAAAATGTAAGAGGTTATGCGTATCGCAGTGGCTGTGAGTATGGACGAGCTTCATTTTAGTATATTTCTAATGGATGTAGAAGCTTTGAAATTTTCAGGATAGGTATTATGGGCTAATTCCTGTCGAATGGTGTATTTTTCGAAAACGTGGTGTCGCAGGTTATCGAGATAATCGCCGTCTTTGTTCTCTTTTAACGTCAGCGATGCGATTTCGTTTGATATTTGAAATCAGCGTGAGAAATGCAATTTTTTTGATCTAGCCTTTTTCTCGTTCAAGATGCGCATGTCGGAGAAAATCAATTTCACCTATTTAGAATGACGTTAGAACTTTGAAACTTTGGCAATAGGTATTGTTTGTATCCCAAATTTAGGTAGATACTTTTCGAGAGCGTAGTTGGTCACATGTCGCCGGAAACGACGCCAGCTTGTCTTTCTTAAGTAGCTAGAGAAAAATGTCGTCGAGATTTGAAATCCCCGGCCTACTAGCAATCCAACCCATATAAAAGTTTTTTTAGCCTGAAGCTATTAAGCTGAAAATGTAAGAGGTTATGCGTATCGCAGTGGCTGTGAGTATGGACGAGCTTCATTTTAGTATATTTCTAATGGATGTAGAAGCTTTGAAATTTTCAGGATAGGTATTATGGGCTAATTCCTGTCGAATGGTGTATTTTTCGAAAACGTGGTGTCGCAGGTTATCGAGATAATCGCCGTCTTTGTTCTCTTTTAACGTCAGCGATGCGATTTCGTTTGATATTTGAAATCAGCGTGAGAAATGCAATTTTTTTGATCTAGCCTTTTTCTCGTTCAAGATGCGCATGTCGGAGAAAATCAATTTCACCTATTTAGAATGACGTTAGAACTTTGAAACTTTGGCAATAGGTATTGTTTGTATCCCAAATTTAGGTAGATACTTTTCGAGAGCGTAGTTGGTCACATGTCGCCGGAAACGACGCCAGCTTGTCTTTCTTAAGTAGCTAGAGAAAAATGTCGTCGAGATTTGAAATCCCCGGCCTATTAGCAATCCAACCCATATAAAAGTTTTTTTAGCCTGAAGCTATTAAGCTGAAAATGTAAGAGGTTATGCGTATCGCAGTGGCTGTGAGTATGGACGAGCTTCATTTTAGTATATTTCTAATGGATGTAGAAGCTTTGAAATTTTCAGGATAGGTATTATGGGCTAATTCCTGTCGAATGGTGTATTTTTCGAAAACGTGGTGTCGCAGGTTATCGAGATAATCGCCGTCTTTGTTCTCTTTTAACGTCAGCGATGCGATTTCGTTTGATATTTGAAATCAGCGTGAGAAATGCAATTTTTTTGATCTAGCCTTTTTCTCGTTCAAGATGCGCATGTCGGAGAAAATCAATTTCACCTATTTAGAATGACGTTAGAACTTTGAAAATTTGGCAATAGGTATTGTTTGTATCCCAAATTTAGGTAGGATACTTTTCGAGAGCGTAGTTGGTCACATGTCGCCGGAAACGACGCCAGCTTGTCTTTCTTAAGTAGCTAGAGAAAAATGTCGTCGAGATTTGAAATCCCCGGCCTATTAGCAATCCAACCCATATAAAAGTTTTTTTGCCTGAAGCTATTAAGCTGAAAATGTAAGAGGTTATGCGTATCGCAGTGGCTGTGAGTATGGACGAGCTTCATTTTAGTATATTTCTAATGGATGTAGAAGCTTTGAAATTTTCAGGATAGGTATTATGGGCTAATTCCTGTCGAATGGTGTATTTTTCGAAAACGTGGTGTCGCAGGTTATCGAGATAATCGCCGTCTTTGTTCTCTTTTAACGTCAGCGATGCGATTTCGTTTGATATTTGAAATCAGCGTGAGAAATGCAATTTTTTGATCTAGCCTTTTTCTCGTTCAAGATGCGCATGTCGGAGAAAATCAATTTCACCTATTTAGAATGACGTTAGAACTTTGAAATTTTGGCAATAGGTATTGTTTGTATCCCAAATTTAGGTAGGATACTTTTCGAGAGCGTAGTTGGTCACATGTCGCCGGAAACGACGCCAGCTTGTCTTTCTTAAGTAGCTAGAGAAAAATGTCGTCGAGATTTGAAATCCCCGGCCTACTAGCAATCCAACCCATATAAAAGTTTTTTTGCCTGAAGCTATTAAGCTGAAAATGTAAGAGGTTATGCGTATCGCAGTGGCTGTGAGTATGGACGAGCTTCATTTTAGTATATTTCTAATGGATGTAGAAGCTTTGAAATTTTCAGGATAGGTATTATGGGCTAATTCCTGTCGAATGGTGTATTTTTCGAAAACGTGGTGTCGCAGGTTATCGAGATAATCGCCGTCTTTGTTCTCTTTTAACGTCAGCGATGCGATTTCGTTTGATATTTGAAATCAGCGTGAGAAATGCAATTTTTTTGATCTAGCCTTTTTCTCGTTCAAGATGCGCATGTCGGAGAAAATCAATTTCACCTATTTAGAATGACGTTAGAACTTTGAAAATTTGGCAATAGGTATTGTTTGTATCCCAAATTTAGGTAGGATACTTTTCGAGAGCGTAGTTGGTCACATGTCGCCGGAAACGACGCCAGCTTGTCTTTCTTAAGTAGCTAGAGAAAAATGTCGTCGAGATTTGAAATCCCCGGCCTATTAGCAATCCAACCCATATAAAAGTTTTTTTGCCTGAAGCTATTAAGCTGAAAATGTAAGAGGTTATGCGTATCGCAGTGGCTGTGAGTATGGACGAGCTTCATTTTAGTATATTTCTAATGGATGTAGAAGCTTTGAAATTTTCAGGATAGGTATTATGGGCTAATTCCTGTCGAATGGTGTATTTTTCGAAAACGTGGTGTCGCAGGTTATCGAGATAATCGCCGTCTTTGTTCTCTTTTAACGTCAGCGATGCGATTTCGTTTGATATTTGAAATCAGCGTGAGAAATGCAATTTTTTTGATCTAGCCTTTTTCTCGTTCAAGATGCGCATGTCGGAGAAAATCAATTTCACCTATTTAGAATGACGTTAGAACTTTGAAACTTTGGCAATAGGTATTGTTTGCATCCCAAATTTAGGTAGATACTTTTCGAGAGCGTAGTTGGTCACATGTCGCCGGAAACGACGCCAGCTTGTCTTTCTTAAGTAGCTAGAGAAAAATGTCGTCGAGATTTGAAATCCCCGGCCTATTAGCAATCCAACCCATATAAAAGTTTTTTTGCCTGAAGCTATTAAGCTGAAAATGTAAGAGGTTATGCGTATCGCAGTGGCTGTGAGTATGGACGAGCTTCATTTTAGTATATTTCTAATGGATGTAAAGCTTTGAAATTTTCAGGATAGGTATTATGGGCTAATTCCTGTCGAATGGTGTATTTTTCGAAAACGTGGTGTCGCAGGTTATCGAGATAATCGCCGTCTTTGTTCTCTTTTAACGTCAGCGATGCGATTTCGTTTGATATTTGAAATCAGCGTGAGAAATGCAATTTTTTTGATCTAGCCTTTTTCTCGTTCAAGATGCGCATGTCGGAGAAAATCAATTTCACCTATTTAGAATGACGTTAGAACTTTGAAAATTTGGCAATAGGTATTGTTTGTATCCCAAATTTAGGTAGGATACTTTTCGAGAGCGTAGTTGGTCACATGTCGCCGGAAACGACGCCAGCTTGTCTTTCTTAAGTAGCTAGAGAAAAATGTCGTCGAGATTTGAAATCCCCGGCCTATTAGCAATCCAACCCATATAAAAGTTTTTTTAGCCTGAAGCTATTAAGCTGAAAATGTAAGAGGTTATGCGTATCGCAGTGGCTGTGAGTATGGACGAGCTTCATTTTAGTATATTTCTAATGGATGTAGAAGCTTTGAAATTTTCAGGATAGGTATTATGGGCTAATTCCTGTCGAATGGTGTATTTTTCGAAAACGTGGTGTCGCAGGTTATCGAGATAATCGCCGTCTTTGTTCTCTTTTAACGTCAGCGATGCGATTTCGTTTGATATTTGAAATCAGCGTGAGAAATGCAATTTTTTGATAGCTTTTTTTTTTGTCGGAGATTAGCCTTTGAAAGCTCCCAAATTTAAGATACTTTTCGAGAGCGTAGTTGGTCACATGTCGCCGGAAACGACGCCAGCTTGTCTTTCTTAAGTAGCTAGAGAAAAATGTCGTCGAGATTTGAAATCTAGCAATCCAACCCATATAAAAGCCTGAAGCTATTAAGCTGAAAATGTAGAATGACGTTAGAACTTCATTTTAGTATATTTCTAATGGATGTAGAAGCTTTGAAATTTTCAGGATAGGTATTATGGGCTAATTCCTGTCGAATGGTGTATTTTTCGAAAACGTGGTGTCGCAGGTTATCGAGATAATCGCCGTCTTTGTTCTCTTTTAACGTCAGCGATGCGATTTCGTTTGATATTTGAAATCAGCGTGAGAAATGCAATTTTTTTGATGTAGAGTTTTTCTCGTTCAAGATGCGCATGTCGGAGAAAATCAATTTCACCTATTTAGAATGACGTTAGAACTTTGAAATTTGGCAGATAGGTATTGTTTGCTATCCCAAATTTAGGTAGATACTTTTCGAGAGCGTAGTTGGTCACATGTCGCCGGAAACGACGCCAGCTTGTCTTTCTTAAGTAGCTAGAGAAAATGTCGTCGAGATTTGAAATCCCCGGCCTACTAGCAATCCAACCCATATAAAAGTTTTTTTGCCTGAAGCTATTAAGCTGAAAATGTAAGAGGTTATGCGTATCGCAGTGGCTGTGAGTATGGACGAGCTTCATTTTAGTATATTTCTAATGGATGTAGAAGCTTTGAAATTTTCAGGATAGGTATTATGGGCTAATTCCTGTCGAATGGTGTATTTTTCGAAAACGTGGTGTCGCAGGTTATCGAGATAATCGCCGTCTTTGTTCTCTTTTAACGTCAGCGATGCGATTTCGTTTGATATTTGAAATCAGCGTGAGAAATGCAATTTTTTTGATCTAGCCTTTTTCTCGTTCAAGATGCGCATGTCGGAGAAAATCAATTTCACCTATTTAGAATGACGTTAGAACTTTGAAATTTTGGCAGTAGGTATTGTTTGTATCCCAAATTTAGGTAGGATACTTTTCGAGAGCGTAGTTGGTCACATGTCGCCGGAAACGACGCCATCTTGTCTTTCTTAAGTAGCTAGAGAAAAATGTCGTCGAGATTTGAAATCCCCGGCCTATTAGCAATCCAACCCATATAAAAGTTTTTTTGCCTGAAGCTATTAAGCTGAAAATGTAAGAGGTTATGCGTATCGCAGTGGCTGTGAGTATGGACGAGCTTCATTTTAGTATATTTCTAATGGATGTAGAAGCTTTGAAATTTTCAGGATAGGTATTATGGGCTAATTCCTGTCGAATGGTGTATTTTTCGAAAACGTGGTGTCGCAGGTTATCGAGATAATCGCCGTCTTTGTTCTCTTTTAACGTCAGCGATGCGATTTCGTTTGATATTTGAAATCAGCGTGAGAAATGCAATTTTTTTTGATCTAAGCCTTTTTCTCGTTCAAGATGCGCATGTCGGAGAAAATCAATTTCAGTATATTTCTAATGACGTTAGAACTTTGAAATTTTCGGATGTAGGTATTAGAATGGTGTATTTTTCGAAACGTGGTGTTGGTTATCGAGATAATCGCCGTCTTTGTTCTCTTTAACGTCAGCGATGCGATTTCGTTTGATATTTGAAATCAGCGTGAGAAATGCAATTTTTTTGATAGCCTTTTTTCGTTCAAGATGCGCATGTCGGAGAAAATCAATTTCACCTATTTAGAATGACGTTAGAACTTTGAAATTTTGGCAGGATAGGTATTGTTTGGGCCAAATTTAGGTAGGATACTTTTCGAGAGCGTAGTTGGTCACATGTCGCCGGAAACGACGCCAGCTTGTCTTTCTTAAGTAGCTAGAGAAAAATGTCGTCGAGATTTGAAATCCCCGGCCTACTAGCAATCCAACCCATATAAAAGTTTTTTTGCCTGAAGCTATTAAGCTGAAAATGTAAGAGGTTTATGCGTATCGCAGTGGCTGTGAGTATGGACGAGCTTCATTTTAGTATATTTCTAATGGATGTAGAAGCTTTGAAATTTTCAGGATAGGTATTATGGGCTAATTCCTGTCGAATGGTGTATTTTTCGAAAACGTGGTGTCGCAGGTTATCGAGATAATCGCCGTCTTTGTTCTCTTTTAACGTCAGCGATGCGATTTCGTTTGATATTTGAAATCAGCGTGAGAAATGCAATTTTTTTGATCTAGCCTTTTTCTCGTTCAAGATGCGCATGTCGGAGAAAATCAATTTCACCTATTTAGAATGACGTTAGAACTTTGAAATTTTGGCAGTAGGTATTGTTTGTATCCCAAATTTAGGTAGGATACTTTTCGAGAGCGTAGTTGGTCACATGTCGCCGGAAACGACGCCATCTTGTCTTTCTTAAGTAGCTAGAGAAAAATGTCGTCGAGATTTGAAATCCCCGGCCTACTAGCAATCCAACCCATATAAAAGTTTTTTTTGCCTGAAGCTATTAAGCTGAAAATGTAAGAGGTTATGCGTATCGCAGTGGCTGTGAGTATGGACGAGCTTCATTTTAGTATATTTCTAATGGATGTAGAGCTTTGAAATTTTCAGGATAGGTATTATGGGCTAATTCCTGTCGAATGGTGTATTTTTCGAAAACGTGGTGTCGCAGGTTATCGAGATAATCGCCGTCTTTGTTCTCTTTTAACGTCAGCGATGCGATTTCGTTTGATATTTGAAATCAGCGTGAGAAATGCAATTTTTTTGATCTAGCCTTTTTCTCGTTCAAGATGCGCATGTCGGAGAAAATCAATTTCACCTATTTAGAATGACGTTAGAACTTTGAAACTTTGGCAGTAGGTATTGTTTGTATCCCAAATTTAGGTAAGATACTTTTCGAGAGCGTAGTTGGTCACATGTCGCCGGAAACGACGCCAGCTTGTCTTTCTTAAGTAGCTAGAGAAAAATGTCGTCGAGATTTGAAATCCCCGGCCTACTAGCAATCCAACCCATATAAAAGTTTTTTTAGCCTGAAGCTATTAAGCTGAAAATGTAAGAGGTTATGCGTATCGCAGTGGCTGTGAGTATGGACGAGCTTCATTTTAGTATATTTCTAATGGATGTAGAAGCTTTGAAATTTTCAGGATAGGTATTATGGGCTAATTCCTGTCGAATGGTGTATTTTTCGAAAACGTGGTGTCGCAGGTTATCGAGATAATCGCCGTCTTTGTTCTCTTTTAACGTCAGCGATGCGATTTCGTTTGATATTTGAAATCAGCGTGAGAAATGCAATTTTTTGATCTAGCCTTTTTCTCGTTCAAGATGCGCATGTCGGAGAAAATCAATTTCACCTATTTAGAATGACGTTAGAACTTTGAAATTTTGGCAGTAGGTATTGTTTGTATCCCAAATTTAGGTAGATACTTTTCGAGAGCGTAGTTGGTCACATGTCGCCGGAAACGACGCCAGCTTGTCTTTCTTAAGTAGCTAGAGAAAAATGTCGTCGAGATTTGAAATCCCCGGCCTACTAGCAATCCAACCCATATAAAAGTTTTTTTGCCTGAAGCTATTAAGCTGAAAATGTAAGAGGTTATGCGTATCGCAGTGGCTGTGAGTATGGACGAGCTTCATTTTAGTATATTTCTAATGGATGTAGAAGCTTTGAAATTTTCAGGATAGGTATTATGGGCTAATTCCTGTCGAATGGTGTATTTTTCGAAAACGTGGTGTCGCAGGTTATCGAGATAATCGCCGTCTTTGTTCTCTTTTAACGTCAGCGATGCGATTTCGTTTGATATTTGAAATCAGCGTGAGAAATGCAATTTTTTTGATCTAGCCTTTTTTCGTTCAAGATGCGCATGTCGGAGAAAATCAATTTCACCTATTTAGAATGACGTTAGAACTTTGAAATTTTGGCAGTAGGTATTGTTTGTATCCCAAATTTAGGTAAGATACTTTTCGAGAGCGTAGTTGGTCACATGTCGCCGGAAACGACGCCAGCTTGTCTTTCTTAAGTAGCTAGAGAAAATGTCGTCCCCGGCCTACTAGCAATCCAACCCATATAAAAGTTTTTTTAGCCTGAAGCTATTAATTAAGCTGAAAATGTAAGAGGGTTATGCGTATCGCAGTGGCTGTGAGTATGGACGAGCTTCATTTTAGTATATTTCTAATGGATGTAGAAGCTTTGAAATTTTCAGGATAGGTATTATGGGCTAATTCCTGTCGAATGGTGTATTTTTCGAAAACGTGGTGTCGCAGGTTATCGAGATAATCGCCGTCTTTGTTCTCTTTTAACGTCAGCGATGCGATTTCGTTTGATATTTGAAATCAGCGTGAGAAATGCAATTTTTTTGATCTAGCCTTTTTCGTTCAAGTTCAAGATGTCGGAGAAAATCAATTTCACGCTATTTAGAAATCACGATTTTAGATGACGTTAGAACTTGAAATTTTGGCAGTAGGTATTGTTTGTATCCCAAATTTAGGTAGATACTTTTCGAGAGCGTAGTTGGTCACATGTCGCCGGAAACGACGCCATCTTGTCTTTCTTAAGTAGCTAGAGAAAAATGTCGTCGAGATTTGAAATCCCCGGCCTACTAGCAATCCAACCCATTAATAAAAGTTTTTAAGAAGCTATTAAGCTGCTGAATGTAAGAGGCTGCGCATCGCAGTAGCTGTGAGTGGACGAGCTTCATTTTAGTATATTTCTAATGGATGTAGAAGCTTTGAAATTTTCAGGATAGGTATTATGGGCTAATTCCTGTCGAATGGTGTATTTTTCGAAAACGTGGTGTCGCAGGTTATCGAGATAATCGCCGTCTTTGTTCTCTTTTAACGTCAGCGATGCGATTTCGTTTGATATTTGAAATCAGCGTGAGAAATGCAATTTTTTTGATCTAGCCTTTTTCTCGTTCAAGATGCGCATGTCGGAGAAAATCAATTTCACCTATTTAGAATGACGTTAGAACTTTGAAACTTTGGCAGTAGGTATTGTTTGTATCCCAAATTTAGGTAGATACTTTTCGAGAGCGTAGTTGGTCACATGTCGCCGGAAACGACGCCAGCTTGTCTTTCTTAAGTAGCTAGAGAAAAATGTCGTCGAGATTTGAAATCCCCGGCCTACTAGCAATCCAACCCATATAAAAGTTTTTTTAGCCTGAAGCTATTAAGCTGAAAATGTAAGAGGTTATGCGTATCGCAGTGGCTGTGAGTATGGACGAGCTTCATTTTAGTATATTTCTAATGGATGTAGAAGCTTTGAAATTTTCAGGATAGGTATTATGGGCTAATTCCTGTCGAATGGTGTATTTTTCGAAAACGTGGTGTCGCAGGTTATCGAGATAATCGCCGTCTTTGTTCTCTTTTAACGTCAGCGATGCGATTTCGTTTGATATTTGAAATCAGCGTGAGAAATGCAATTTTTTGATCTAGCCTTTTTCTCGTTCAAGATGCGCATGTCGGAGAAAATCAATTTCACCTATTTAGAATGACGTTAGAACTTTGAAACTTTGGCAGTAGGTATTGTTTGTTGCCCAAATTTAGGTAGAGATACTTTTCGAGAGCGTAGTTGGTCACATGTCGCCGGAAAAACGACGCCATCTTGTCTTTCTTAAGTAGCTAGAGAAAAATGTCGTCGAGATTTGAAATCCCGGCCTATTAGCAATCCAACCCATATAAAAGTTTTTTTAGCCTGAAGCTATTAAGCTGAAAATGTAAGAGGTTATGCGTATCGCAGTGGCTGTGAGTATGGACGAGCTTCATTTTAGTATATTTCTAATGGATGTAGAGCTTTGAAATTTTCAGGATAGGTATTATGGGCTAATTCCTGTCGAATGGTGTATTTTTCGAAAACGTGGTGTCGCAGGTTATCGAGATAATCGCCGTCTTTGTTCTCTTTTAACGTCAGCGATGCGATTTCGTTTGATATTTGAAATCAGCGTGAGAAATGCAATTTTTTGATTTTTTGACTAGTTTTTTCTCGTTCAAGATGCGCATGTCGGAGAAAATCAATTTCACCTATTTAGAATGACGTTAGAACTTTGAAACTTTGGCAGTAGGTATTGTTTGTATCCCAAATTTAGGTAGGATACTTTTCGAGAGCGTAGTTGGTCACATGTCGCCGGAAACGACGCCAGCTTGTCTTTCTTAAGTAGCTAGAGAAAAATGTCGTCGAGATTTGAAATCCCCGGCCTACTAGCAATCCAACCCATATAAAAGTTTTTTTTGCCTGAAGCTATTAAGCTGAAAATGTAAGAGGTTATGCGTATCGCAGTGGCTGTGAGTATGGACGAGCTTCATTTTAGTATATTTCTAATGGATGTAGAAGCTTTGAAATTTTCAGGATAGGATATTATGGGCTAATTCCTGTCGAATGGTGTATTTTTCGAAAACATGGTGTCGCAGGTTATCGAGATAATCGCCGTCTTTGTTCTCTTTTAACGTCAGCGATGCGATTTCGTTTGATATTTGAAATCAGCGTGAGAAATGCAATTTTTTGATCTAGCCTTTTTCTCGTTCAAGATGCGCATGTCGGAGAAAATCAATTTCACCTATTTAGAATGACGTTAGAACTTTGAAATTTTGGCAATAGGTATTGTTTGTATCCCAAATTTAGGTAGGATACTTTTCGAGAGCGTAGTTGGTCACATGTCGCCGGAAACGACGCCAGCTTGTCTTTCTTAAGTAGCTAGAGAAAATGTCGTCGAGATTTGAAATCCCCGGCCTACTAGCAATCCAACCCATATAAAAGTTTTTTTGCCTGAAGCTATTAAGCTGAAAATGTAAGAGGCTATGCGTATCGCAGTGGCTGTGAGTATGGACGAGCTTCATTTTAGTATATTTCTAATGGATGTAGAAGCTTTGAAATTTTCAGGATAGGTATTATGGGCTAATTCCTGTCGAATGGTGTATTTTTCGAAAACGTGGTGTCGCAGGTTATCGAGATAATCGCCGTCTTTGTTCTCTTTTAACGTCAGCGATGCGATTTCGTTTGATATTTGAAATCAGCGTGAGAAATGCAATTTTTTTGATCTAGCCTTTTTTCGTTCAAGATGCGCATGTCGGAGAAAATCAATTTCACCTATTTAGAATGACGTTAGAACTTTGAAACTTTGGCAGTAGGTATTGTTTGTATCCCAAATTTAGGTAAGATACTTTTCGAGAGCGTAGTTGGTCACATGTCGCCGGAAACGACGCCAGCTTGTCTTTCTTAAGTAGCTAGAGAAAAATGTCGTCGAGATTTGAAATCCCCGGCCTACTAGCAATCCAACCCATATAAAAGTTTTTTTAGCCTGAAGCTATTAAGCTGAAAATGTAAGAGGTTATGCGTATCGCAGTGGCTGTGAGTATGGACGAGCTTCATTTTAGTATATTTCTAATGGATGTAGAAGCTTTGAAATTTTCAGGATAGGTATTATGGGCTAATTCCTGTCGAATGGTGTATTTTTCGAAAACGTGGTGTCGCAGGTTATCGAGATAATCGCCGTCTTTGTTCTCTTTTAACGTCAGCGATGCGATTTCGTTTGATATTTGAAATCAGCGTGAGAAATGCAATTTTTTGATCTAGCCTTTTTCTCGTTCAAGATGCGCATGTCGGAGAAAATCAATTTCACCTATTTAGAATGACGTTAGAACTTTGAAACTTTGGCAATAGGTATTGTTTGTATCCCAAATTTAGGTAGGATACTTTTCGAGAGCGTAGTTGGTCACATGTCGCCGGAAACGACGCCAGCTTGTCTTTCTTAAGTAGCTAGAGAAAAATGTCGTCGAGATTTGAAATCCCCGGCCTACTAGCAATCCAACCCATATAAAAGTTTTTTTAGCCTGAAGCTATTAAGCTGAAAATGTAAGAGGTTATGCGTATCGCAGTGGCTGTGAGTATGGACGAGCTTCATTTTAGTATATTTCTAATGGATGTAGAAGCTTTGAAATTTTCAGGATAGGTATTATGGGCTAATTCCTGTCGAATGGTGTATTTTTCGAAAACGTGGTGTCGCAGGTTATCGAGATAATCGCCGTCTTTGTTCTCTTTTAACGTCAGCGATGCGATTTCGTTTGA
>CM043015.1:91882020-92148306 GCA_023690525.1 Holotrichia oblita
TCCCTGAGGCCTGACCTACGCTTCACCAATCCCGGAATACACGGACGGACTGGAGCTCGCCCGGGGTAATGCAGATTCCGACATCTTGCATCCACCATACACTACCTGATCAGGGCCCGAAGTGGCTGGTTCCTCACAATGCGTCGCGGATCCTCGTCGGCAGAGCAAGCTCACATCGGCCTACTTCCCAGCCGGATGAGAAGACCAGTCGGTTCGTAGACACTCCCGGTGTCGCCGCAACGCTTGCCGATCTGTACCTGGGAACAGAAAGGAAAGGGAACAGGAAGGGTGGGCATCAGCGGACAGCTGGCGTCACTGGCTGTACCGTTTCCGCATACGGTAGCGACACTGGGGCCGGCCAGACACACGAATAATAATAATAATAATAAACGGTCGAGTATTTCTTTCAATTGTTAATAATAGTAATAATAATAATGGTTTATTGTCCAACAGAAGTAACTCCAATAACAGGACAAAAATAATACACATACATATATATATCCACACATATATGTATATACATACAACAAAAAAAGTAAATAAATCTACATCTCATTAATGATACCAAAGAAGATATCATTGTAGTGGAGGTCCGCAGAACGACACATAGTGGCAAGTGGTGAAGCATTAAGGAGGTTAGATCTAGAGAGAGGAATAGAAAATGAAGTGAAGGAACGTGAGGTAAATCGGGGAACACGAAAGTTAAGGGAAGAAAGAAGAGATGGGCTATCAATAATTCCATAGACCAACTTCCATATGAAACGGGCACCTTGGCATTTACGTCGAAGTCCCAGAGACGTCATATCATGTCTATGGAGTAGCGATGTATAGTCAACCCCACGTTCCGCATACACTCCATCGGCTTTGAAGGATAGATATTTAAGAAAGTGACGTTGTACTTTCTCAATTGAAAGCTGAAGGTAGATGTAGTGTGGTGACCAGACTTTTGACGCATATTCCAACTTACTAGCAACGAATGTAAAAAATAACATCTTTAGTAGTTGGTCGTTTTGAACAAATCGCGAAGAGCGTATAATGAAGCCCAGTGTTCTTGATACAGACAAGGAAAGATCTGTAATATGTGGAGAAAAGCTCATCGTAGAATCGAAGAATATACCCCAACGTCGTTGAAGGTGCCAACTCTCTTCAACAACTGACCATTTACACCATAAACAGATGCAGTTGGATTCCGTTTGCGAGCGTACGAAACAAAACAGCATTTGGCAATATTCAACTTCAACCTATATCTAGTACACCAGTCGATAATGTATTGAATATTGTTCTGTAAGTGCAGAACGTCATCCCAACTAGCTATAGACGCATAAACTTTAATATGGTCTGCATACGCAAGTACAGGACACGATAGGTTTTCTAAAAGATCGTTTATGTATAAAACAAAGAGTAGAGGGCCTAAGCTTGAACCTTGCGGCACACCAGAAGATGGAAGAAAGGCGAACGATTTATAGCCATTACAGTGGATATAATTACATCTACCTATTAAATAAGACTCGATTAATTGTAAAAAGCAGGAGCTTAAACCAAAATCAAAAAGCTTCTGAAGTAAAATTATGTGATCAACAGTATCAAAGGCGCTACTAAACAACGTCAACTTGTCCTTGTTTGTCCAATTCTTGACAAATGTATTGGCAGACCGTCATGAGGTTAGTGATCCTTGAACGTCCACGTACGAAGCCATGTTGATGAGGCGATATAAATGATCTAGTGTTTTCATATACGTAGGAAAAAATCACATTCTCATACACTTTGGCAAAATTGGACAAAATGGATATGGGTCTGTAGTTGTTAATTTCAGATTTTGCACCTTTCTTGAACACAGGACAAATCCTGGTTCGCTGCCATAAATGAGGAAAGGAAGATGTTTTTATCGACAAGTAAATTAACATAGTTAAAGGCTTGGCAAAAACCGTTTCAAGTTTGCGTAAAATAAAAGACGGTATCAAATCATATCCACCTACAGCGTTGTTAGGAAAGGAACCCATAATTTTAATTACATCCTCTTCAACTATAATGGCAAAGAAAATGGTATACGACTCAATATCAGTCGAAGATGACTCGGAGAGATAGTTAGAACAAAATTTAGCAGCAAAACTATCAACAATTGCCTGAGGCGTATCTACTACAGTACTATTGAATCACATAATACCCGGAATTCTAGTTGTGCCCTGTCTATCGTGGATGTTATTAAATATCGGCGTCAGTAGACTCCATATACGAAGTATAAGCCACAGAAATCATAGCATAGTTTACAAATAAAAGAAAAACAAGAGTTTTGTGCTTTTGTGTTTTAGATATATGTATAATATATAATTGATTTGATAGATTTCATAGCAAAGTTTTGGTGGTGATATATAAATAATGAATATCAAGGCATAGCTAAGGACGTCTGGTTTAGCAGCAGATCGTATCGTAATGTGCCTTCACTATAGCACTGTAATTGTATTTTTTTAAAGTCGATTGTTACTTATAATACAGTATTGTTGATAATTTTTGGATAAAATAGTTATTGTGTTGCCTTAATTCTGTGCGCGCAAATCAGTACTCGTATTTATTATTATATGCTTTGATTAGATACATTCTTGCACAGAAAGAAGAATTTAAAGAAAATTATAAAGATGTTGGCCATGTTGGGTATGCCTATCATCAAACAACAAAAGAATCATTTTTGTGGAATCTCTTTCGGTGCGATATAGAGAGTATTCTAATTTTTCATATACTATTTACTACAACATTGGTAAGAATTTAGAAATATACAGTGTGGTCATAAAGTTTGGAACCAAGCTTATAACCGCATTATTTTACATTTTTAGGAAAAACGCTCGGACAGGTAAATTTTCTATTTTAAAACGCCATCTTTCGACATACAATTTGTTCTATGACGTCATTGGTTTTTTGAGTGATGACGTTATCAACCCCTTTTTTAAATGGCAACCATATTATTTTTTTATCGTTTTTGGTAGATTTTTATATCCTCCAAATAGTGATATAAAACAATTGGTATGTTGCATCACAATTTTTTTTAATAATATAAATTTAGAAAGAAATAAGAAAATTTTATTTTTGTACAAAATTAAAATTAAATTAAAAAAAATACATCTGAAGTTAAATTTATTGTAACAGTTAACGTAAATTTTCAAAATGGACCCCACCAACCAACTGACACTGTCCCAGCCGACTGTAAATGCTTTGCGATCAATAGTAATCTGCGTTATTCGCTCCAGATCAAAACAACAGAAAAAACAACCAACAAACAAAGCGGATCGTAAAAAGCACATGTACTCAGATTACTATGCAAAAAATTTACAAAAACAAAAACACGCACTTTTTTCCAAGATATTTCTTTATGACATTAGCCCTTTTCCTTTGCTAAAAAAGTGTAGCACGGTGCAGCACTGAACTACACTTTACGCCATATTCTCGTTCCTTTGCACGGTGTAAACAAAACCAGTGCTGCACCAGGATTGTTTATCTGCACCAGGGTAATAGCTGGTGTAAATTACACTATTTTAAATGTCAAGCATATGTCAAAGTGATTAATGAAGGTGCTTTTATTCATGCCGTTTACTTTATACTACGAATGTTATTTATTGGAATTTGTGCAGTATACAGACTGTCCCGTAAAAAACGCCAACAATCATAATTCCGTTATTTATTGTCCGATTTTATTTAAACAAAAACTAAATTTAATGGCATCAAAAGTACTATAGAATAGCAGCGTTTTATTTGTTTTCAGTTGTTTTCATTAATGTCAAACGATAGTCAATTTTTTTATTTTAAATGGCAACATATATATTTTTGACTATATTCGGATTGGATTTCTTTTTCTGAATTCAACGATGTATAATATGTCTATTTTTCATAAATGTTTACTAAAGAAAAAACCATTTCTCAAAATCAACTTTGTTTTTAATAAATTATGTGTAAATTTTCGAATGTACCATGAAACATTGGAAATGTAACTATTATAAGAAACAAAACAAACCATTTTACAATAGTTGTTCAAATTGCCCGCCACCTTGCTCAACACACATCGCACATCTCCGAATTACTCCACGACTCGCATTTAAAAGACAAACGGCAGGTATTTCTTGACAAGTGTTCATAATTCTTTGTCTTAAAATGTTAACATTTTCTGGATTTGTTAAATAAACTCGATCTTGTAGATAAGCCCACAACCAAAAATCCAGGGGAGTAAGATCCGGTGAACGCGCAGGCCACGCGATAGGACCAGATGTTCCTATCCATCTATTTCCAAATTGAATGTTCAACCAATCAGTATTAACCCTGGCATTGTGCGTGGGAGCTCCATCTTGTTGATAAAATATTCTGTTTAAATTTATCAAAGCTAATTCATCTAAAAAGTTTTGGAGATTTTCGCTTAATAAAGTGTGATATTTTTCTTGATTTAAGCAACCATCTATGAAAAATGGCCCAATTATTTGATCGCCTAAAATGCCACACCAAACATTTACACTGAAACGTCTTTGAAAATTATTTTCAATGACAAACCTCGGATTATCTTGGCTCCATTGCCGATGTATGTTTCTATTGAAAATACCATTGTTGGTAAAAGTGCATTCATCAGACCAGATTATCATTCTGTAAAAATTCGGGTCTTGTTCTAGCGCATTTAAATAAAAACGACAAAACTGTATTCTTCGGCCAGGATCATTTTGTTCTAATGCATGAACTTTTCGAGCTACGTACGGTTTAAATTTGTGTTTTCTTAATATACCATGAACTGTTGTTTTTGATACTCCAATATTATGTGCAATTTCGCGAGTCGAAGTTTGAAAATTTTCTTGTACTGCAAGAAGAACATTTAATTCCTTATCTTCGGAGAATTTACGTTTTTGCGTATTTGGTTTCTTAAATGATCCATAATTTCTTAAATTCGTTTCAATTCTCTGAAATATTTTCGAATCTGGAATTTCTCTGTCCGGAAAACGAACACTGTAACGACGAACAGCTTCAAGACGGTTTTTATTACATTCAAAGAACACTTGTAACATGTCCGTTAACTCATTGTTATCCATTTTTACGTGTTGTAGCAAAACGTTCAAACAGGACAATAAAAAAGATTTAATAAAGTCACATTGACACTTATCAATGTTTATAGCATTTTTGTTACTTCAGGGCATACTCAAAAATTTATAAATAATAGAACACAAAGATGAATTATATTAAATGTAATTTTTTTTCAATAAATGTTTATCGAAAATAGACATGTTATACATCGTTGAATTCAGAAAAAAAAATCCAATCCGAATATAACCAAAAATATATATGTTGCCATTTAAAATAAAAAAATTGAATATCGTTTGGCATTAATGAAAACAACTGAAAACAAATAAAACGCTGCTATTCTATAGTACTTTTGATGCCATTAAATTTAGTTTTTGTTTAAATAAAATCGGACAATAAATAACGGAATTATGATTGTTGGCGTTTTTTACGGGACAGTCTGTATATTGATCAAAAAACGTTAAATATCTATAAAACGCATGTAAAGAGAAAACAAAAAGAGGTTGTGTATTGACTATAAAGTAAAAAAATTGTTGTGTTTTAGTTGAATTACAGCCGGCATATAGCCGGCAATATTATTGGAATTGACGGTTCACAAGCAATTTTCTTTTAAAAAATGCCATTGAATAAGGTAATTAAGTATAATTTGTAAATAAATTAATGAAAAATATTTTCGAATTAATCCATATTGAAATTTTCATGCTTTAACGCATAATTTATAATAACGGGAATTGACAGTTGTTTTATAAATATATGCAAAGAGACTGCGAAAAGAGTTTATCTTAACTAAATTTGTAAGTATGCTTGTACATAATAGCTATTATAGCATTATATAAAGGATTAGTAAAAGTGCTACTCGTTTCTTCTCAAGTCAGGTTATGATAAGTTGATTGTTGAGGTTATGTTATAAATCCATCTTCACTCAATTCGTTCCTTTGTATTGTCGCCTTCGTTACAGCACTGTAAAAATTGTAGTGTAAATTGCACTACACTAAAAAGCAAAGGAAAAGGCCTATTCTTTCTTCTTTTTATACAAATATGTACAACACTAATATTTTGAAATTATTTCTATGGCGACAACATTGTTGAATTATTTACTTCTATTTTTGACGTTAAATTTGTTAGACATTGCATAGAAATTGTTCATTTTCGCTAATATAAATAATAACACATTTATCTGGGCGAGAAAGAACCGAAATTTGAATTATGGTTGGGTATGGGGACAGACAAAGAACGCATGCAGAAGCATGCGAATTGTTTAACCATGAACATCCTGATAGACCTCCAATTGCCAGGTCTACGGTGACAAAACTAGTTGGAAAGTTTACCGGAATTGGATCCGTAATAGATCGAACACGGCAAGGTAGACCTCAAGTAGGAGAAGATGTGAAATTAAATGTGCTTCTAGAAGCAGAAGAAAGGCATCATGTTTCCACCAGACAACTTGCGTTAGCCAATCAGGTGGCTCAGTCATTTGTCGTCAACTTATTTAAAAAAGAACACTATCATCCTTACAAAGTTCAACTTGTACAGGAATTACATGGGGATGACGAAGATCGTCCACTGCAGTTCTGTGAAGACGTAATGTTACGTTGTGACCAAAATGCAAATTTCTTGGAAAACATCGTTTTCATTGATGAAGCTACGTTATGCATAAATGGATCTGTTCACCGCCATAATTGCAGATATCGGTCGCAGACCAATCCGCATTGGACTCAAGCGTGTCATACTCTGCGCAGAAAAAAAGTTAACGTATGGGTTGGAATGATTGGACGACGCATTTTAGGACCATACTTTTTTGAAGGAAATTTGACTGCTGTGCAATATTTAGAATTTTTAAGATTTGAACTGGTTCCAGCGCTGGCTGTTATTTCCCCAAATCACGAGGATGGTGATGTAGCCCATCCAAATATTTGGTTTCAACAAGATGGGGCACCTCCCCATTATGGTGTAGAGGTTCGCCACTATCTTGGCGAAATATTTCCTAATAAATGGATTGGACGGAGAGGCGCCATAGAATGGCCACCTCGTTCTTCTGACCTGACTCCGTTAGACTTTTTTTGTGGGGTTATTTGAAATGGAAAGTGTTTTTTATTTTAACAAGCGGAACAATTTAGAAGATTTGAAACAACGAATTCGCGTAGAAATTACACAAATATCCCGAGGCATAAGTGAGGCGAATATACAAAGTGTTTACACTCGGCTGGGACAGTGTCAGTTGATTGGTGGGGTCCATTTTTAAAATTACAATAAACTTAAGTTCAGATGTATTTTTTTAAATTTAATTTTAATTTTGTACAAAAATAAAATTTTCTTATTTCTTTCTAAATTTATATTATTAAAAAAAATTGTGATGCAACATACCAATTGTTTTATATCACTATTTGGAGGATATAAAGATCTACCAAAAACGATAAAAAAATAATATGGTTGCCATTTAAAAAAGGGGTTGATAACGTCATCACTCTAAAAAACAATGACGTTATAGAAAAAATTTGTATGTCAAAAGATGGCGTTTTAAAAAAGAAAATTTACCTGTCCGAGCGTTTTTCCGAAAAATGTAAAATAATGCGGTTATAAGCTTGGTTCCAAACTTTATGACGACACTGTATGTAATGCCTCTGTGGCCGTATCTTATAAGAAATAACTTAAACTTGTTCTAATAATGTTAGAGCATGTTAATCACGCTGCAGTGTGCTTTAATTAAAGAAAAATTATCTTATAGAACTTATACAATATTATATTATTCGATAGATACTAAAAGTAGGCTGTCCAAATATGCAGAAGAAATAATTTCCACTTATCGTTTGTACAGCATTTAATGCTTCGTTTAAATCTCTCTTAGACCATTCAGATTGAATGTTTAAATATGATTTCATTTTTCTCGTTTTAATTCTTGCTTGGTTTCCCCAATTCTCTACGAACTATTGCTCTTTCAATTATAGATCTCGCTTAACTATAGATGCAGATACAGAAGTAAGTTTAACTAAACTGTCTAACTATTTTATATGATCAAATATAAAATTTTACCTACTAGAGAGTACCTATAGATTTTTAATTAAATGAACTTTCAGTAATGCATCTATCAATCATATACATGAGCGTTAATTTTTCGAATAATGTCAATATTGAGACACGTAAGGGAGAAAAAAACACTCAATAAGTTAATTGATCCACAAATAACAGGTGCAACTGGAACAGCTAGATTTCAATTTAACCTTTCCATTTACTATTGAGGAGTGTTTTATGACATGTCGTAAAGAAACACCTCTGTGTACGCTGCAGTAAAGTAACAGGGTTCCATTGTACACACGGGATGACGGCTTTAAACTTAATGTTTCGAACTGTACTGAAATTACTTGTTTTATTTTGTGGATTCATCACATCATATAGAAATACTTACTTTTAATCACATGTAAGGCACTATAGAAAATATAGGGATATAGGAAACTACAAAAATGAATACTAGAAATTTTATTTGTAATGTTGTTTACTTGATTAATACAGAAACATGTCTATATCCGCTGATATCGCGTAATACTACTGCTTACATTTTCATTGAAAAATTATCCTACATGCCTGTTGATAACCTTGCAACAGAAGAGATTGCCTGACTTACTATTAGCCTTACTAATATTGTTAGTTTTGCTTCTAGTAACTCTGTTAAAAATGTTCATAATTAAAATGTATGCATTCCGCAGAGGAAATACATTAGTGATGAAATTGTGCCTGATTAAGATAAAGGTGAGTTCTTATGTTGAAAATATTTTTTATAAAAATATGTTAGTATGTTTATGTTTAACGTTTGTTATTTTGTTTCGTGTTTTTTGTAATTGTAAAAACTCAAAATAGACGTATAAAAGGAGGAACTAACTTTAACAAACAGCTTTCTTTTACTCTACCGAAACACTATTTTGAAAACTATAAGATCTGCTTCCGTCAGTAAATACTCCTGCCGCATCACATGCCCATCCATATTAAAATATAGGATGTATGATATATAGTGAATGGGATGACATAGCTTTTATAAAGAAGATGGACCCGGCAAAAAATTTAAATGGTTTTTCAGAATATGCAAATCTTCAGGATTTATTTTTTTAATATAACACACCTATGCAATTTCAGCTAACAGAAAATTGAATGCACTAATATGGTCCTTTGACTCCTTGAATTTCGGTTTGGTTTTAATTTATAACTGTACATGAATATAGGTCAGATATACATTTGTAGGTGTATTACTATGTCCTCTTTTCATGTTCCGGTTCTTTTTTAAGCGTAAAGTTAATTGCTGTCTTGTCAATAAATTTATGATAGCGCATTAATTCATAATGAAATTTTTTAAAAATATCAGAAAATGCTGTAGTATATAGTTTCTACTGTATAAAAGTGTATAACAGTCAGTTTGTAAATCTTGTTCAGTTTCCTATTCAGATATGTTTTTGAGCGAAATTCAATTTAGAGTCATAAATACCCATTTCAACCTGATCAAGTTGCGAGAAACGCTTTGTTAACAATGTAGACGGCTATGTGCTTTTAGATCTGAAAATTGAACCCAATTTATATAAATGTTGTTGCTTTGGCGTCTAAAATAACGTAAACTATGGAATCTCACGGGTAGGGTTACAAAGTTATATAACGTACGAGCCAATATTGTTACCGTTAGCATTAACATTGTAACAATAGGAAAGTTTGAGTTTAAAAATAGTTTAAAAAGTGGCAAGAGATAAAATTGCAAAGCAGCAGAGACATATTTTCACAAGATTGGTATTTTATATGATAATAAAAGAAAGTGTGTATAAAACTGGAGAACTATTTGTTCAGTACGATAATTAAAGTGAAGACGTTGAAATATAAGAAATGTAGAAAAATTGTGTAGCTTTTCATGAATACGCTGAGAAAACAGTATAAAAAATCATCTAATTATAGTAGCAGTGTAAAGATTTCTACATTTCAAGACCGGGAATAAATATTTTTAGATCAATTCTCCTACAATGGATTTGGTAAAATGAATAAATGCTGCATAATGTCTAGTGTGTATCGTGAACTTAAATAAGATATTAATTCTAATAAACAATTATTATTCTACTTAAGCTTGGAACTTATAGGAATGAATACTAAATTAAATGTGAACGTTCTTTTTGTATTCTGTGACCAACATTAAATCAACACACATTACCACTTTACTATTTCAGAAAATCTTAAGACGGGCGAGTTTAATAGTACCTGCGAATAAATTAAATATTCCCGACTTAAAATAGACTTTGTATCCAGGACACTTCTCTCCTTCCATTTAGAATCCTCTAACACACTGTCTGTAGATGACTGAACCCTCTTAGGTCATATTTCTTTTACTCAAACCCAAAACACTTCAGAAATCATTACGGAAATCCATATTCGCAAATTTGAATTGTTTTCCCAAAATAAACCAACCATACACAACACATTCACAAACAAAAACAGTAAAAAATCTATATTCACACGTCTTGTCAGAAGCAAAAACATTCAAGTGTTTAAATTTCTCCATGGCTCTTAAACGTATTCGAAAAGAAGATATTATATACTTAGTAGAATCATTCATTTGCATATTGTCAAAAGAAAATGCAGACATTTGTTATGAAAGAGCCAAAAGTCTTTCTTCGACGAAGCCTTCTGAACAGAACTTATCTAAAATAGAACGTGTACAGCCCTAAGTTTTTTTCGCTCTATCTAAGATATAGTTATTCTTCCTGATGATAAAGGAAGGGCAACTGTCGTTATAATCAAATCACAGTACGCCGCCAAAATATCAGATCTTTTACGAGCTGGTAATTACACTCCCATGTCGCGTGATTCCACCTGAAAATTTGGTCGACAAATCACTTCGTTAATTAAACGCCTAACATTCCTTCACGCATACAAAAACGGGTAATACCCAAAGAATTATTTACTGCGGACCACCTGAAAACGCTCAAATTCTTTGATTGAAACTGGAGCCTTGACTACAGTTTAAGTAAACAGATTCGTACGATTCGTAATATGTCGTTGACTGTGACTGCATTTCTATAGTTGTTGTAGTAGTATCGGCTCACCTAGTTCAATGTTGCTAAACTACATTTTAATCAGTTCAACGTAATATGAATATCCCCTGCAAGAGAGAAAGACACTAGTGGCGCCTCCTTGCAGGTGAATCAGACCACACTGGAGGAACTAAACATTCTAACACCAAACACTCCAACTGGGGAAAGTGGTGCTGACAATCAAATTGGCCAGCCCACAGACTTAGAAAATAGGCAGGACAGGCAGCGAGTCAAGTGGTCATCTGAGATGAACGGGAAACTGTATCGCTCTTACCTGCACATAACTGAAATGGAGACCACTTCACGACCATACAGTGAAGAACTATGCAACATAATGTCAGCCAAATACCCAATTCTGAGAGACAAGAAAGTACAGAATCTCATAGATCAGAAAAGAACAATTATTACGAAACGTCGAATATCTGACGAAAGAGCCGAACAAATTCGAAGAGAGATTGCGAGGTAGCTAGGTATTGGAGTAGAAGACGAGCCCGTAGCTGAGAATCCCACAGATAATGCTCAAGTGAACAGCGAAGAGGAGAACGAAGTTGAAAAATGCTACCAGAGAGATTGGATTTTATATGGAGAGATGGCGCCAACGAAACAACCAAACTAACCGAGGCTACAAGAGAAGAAGGGAATCAAGCATATAATACAGGAGGTAGATAAGGTACTTGGCCGGATAAGCGTTGAATGCAAAAATATAACAGAGGTACAACAATTACTATATGTGGGCGCCGTAACGGTATTAGAGACTAATAAGCAAAGAATAACAAAAGACCCAAAAACTACGAATAAGAACAGAAAAAGGTCATGGGAGATACGACTTGAGAAAAATGTTGAGATATTCCGTAAAGAAATAGGGGCTCTAACACAATATCTACGGGCGCACACACACAGTAATAGATTAAAGAACAAAGTTGTTTATATAATGCGTAAATACAAAAACCCAGAGAACACCAACGAAATGGAGGTGCTAGACTTACTTAAGCAAAAGCTAGCCGTAACGGCTAATAGAATGAGAAAATACAAACAAGGGAGACGAAGAAGAATGCAGAATAAACTTTTTCAAAGCAATCAGAAACAATTCTATAGGAGTCTGAATAAAGACGAACTGAACCGCCAGAAAAGAACAGAGGCCCCTTTAGACGGCGTTATAGACTTCTGGAAAGAGATCTGGACAGAAGAGAAGACGCATAAAACTAATGCGAAATGGATAAAGAACGAGGTGCGCGAAGTCGACATAGTCCCTAACATGATATTTGATGAAATGAGGATGGAAGATTGTGACGAATCCGTCTTTCCAGAAGTAAAATGAGAAAATTTATATTTCTTTTATGTATGTATTTTTCCGCGTTTTCATTTTACTTGTCTTGTTTATTTAATTTTCTTTTCCGACTAGTTATGTAGTAGTTTGATTTTCTTTAATTTGATACTTAGGTTAATTTAATTTCATTTTTTTTTTTGAATTTATTTTTAATTACGAGCAACCGGTCATTTATTTTAATTTCTATTGTACAAATTTATATGTGTCAGCGTAATGTGCGCGCGGCTATCTTCCCCCGCTAGTCTCTTTTATGGAGGGGACGAGCTAGGCGAAGAGAGATTCCGAGAGTCAAGAATTATTACTAGAGTCTTCCGAGCCGAATAAGTAACTAGCACTAGTATTCTTTCCGTACCGTCTCATGCAATTTTTCCGACCGAACACTTAGTTTTTTTAAATAATTTTGCCTTTGTTTTAGAAATATTATTTCAGTCTCCATAAATCTATATTTGAAATTTTGCGAACCGAATAGAGTCCAGGTAATGTGCTAACAAGCGTTTAAGATCTTAATTTGAATATTTTTGATTTGAATTCTATATTATTTTATTTTATTTCATATTTTCCCGTCAATTATACTGGGCACGTCAAGATCGTTACGATGGTCGACCCCTTTCCGCGACTGGTAAACGCCATGTCGAGTGCCGTCCCGTAAATACCCTGTTTGTTTTCACGACCAGCCCGAAGGCAGGCCGAAATTCAAGCCCTTAACCGTGAATTCTATTTTCAAAACCAGTTCATGGTTGCCGATCACGTTCATTTATAGCCGCCATTTTGTACCTTGTACACGACCAGCTACGGCTGAGTTGAAAGCACGACCCTTTCATAGGAGTCGAATTTCCCTTGTAAATATTCATATAGTTGCGTCTTATACGCCTTCCCGAGTAAAATTTGTATCCCTGTGGACCAAATACCTTGACCGTGAATTTTATGAACATAATTTAGTCGTAATGTGCACTTACCTGAATTTTATTCCGTCAAATGTCTTTATTAATATTTGCCGCTAATATTACGAGAAGTTTCACCCGATCACATAGATTGATTCACTATTTTTTTTACGCGCGAACTGTTACAGACACATATAAGTTTCAAAACCGCATTTCTATCATTTATGTTGTAAATACATTCCGCAATCTCATATTTTTGTATGTAAATATATTATGCACATGTTAATGTTTTTGTTGTTGTAAAAAAAAAGCACCGTATTTCATTTTATGTTCAATATACGTATTTATTCGTTCACCCATTTTTTATAATTTCAATCCCCATGTACCCTGGACAAAAGAGCACCCGTGGGTTTATGTAATTTTCCCTAATTACTAGCGAATACAGATTTCACAAATCACCTTCCGAAAGTTCAAGTTTTCACTTCAAACAATCATTCTTTAAACAAACTATCATTTGACATCATGTAAATATTGAAGCCGATAAGGAAGTCACCTGTGGTAAGTCACGATCACGGTGGTGAAACAAAGTTCCGTTTATCGTTACCAGATGTCACCAGCATTTTCCGAGCGACGTCCGAATTGATAAGATAGTTTACCCCACAAAAGGTAATTGCCACCCCAGACCCAACGCTAGTAAACCAGAAACCGGAAAGAAAATATTACATTGGCGCCCGAGAGCAGTGACTTGACCGTTGATTACCGAATTACAATTTCTTTTCTTGTAAACATTCCGACCAGACCAGAACGTTTTCGTTTACCACAATTTCCATGCCGAGTCAACAAATTGTTGTACTTCTCCCGACACGTACCGTTACAAAATAGCCAGTTAGAATACTTTTCTGATATATCCCTTAATTTTCCGTAAAATTAATTTCTTTAATCTACATCCGTGGCAAAACGAACAGATCTCGTGTGCTACACTTGTAGCAAAAGAAGTTGCCTATCTCTTCGTATACCCGCAGATGTAACTCAGAATACGTATAATACTTTATTTTCCAGTTGTACATAGATAAATTTTATTATTTACAGTTAGATTTAATACAATTTATTTTACAAATATTCCGACATGCCTGGAGATGATGAAGACACCTTTCCTTTCGCACCGCAAGGTACTTCAGCCGGTGTATCATGGATATATCGACTGTCCCGTGAGAATTTGGAAGGATTTGCACAAGGATTAGGTTTGGACTCATCTGGAAACGTAGATGATATCCGAAAACGTTTAAGTGCCTACTTAAAAGCTCGTGGGGCACAAGCAGAGTCTTCACAGCCGCCACCGACGCGCGAACCGAATCCAAATATTCCGACGACCGTTAACATTTGCGAAAAGGTACGTAAATGGAATTTAAACTTTGATGGAGTTGGCGATGCTGTTTCATTTTTGGAACGCGTCAGAGAACTTCGCGAATGCTATGATGTAGCAGATCGAGACTTATTGCAAGCGTTACCGTTGCTATTCAGCAAACAAGCCATTTTATGGTACCGAAATAATAAATCGTCGTGGAACACTTGGGATGATTTTATTGACGATTTTAAACTACAATATTTGCACCCCCGTCACGATTATTTAATCGAAGAACAGATACGTTCCCGTCATCAAAGTCCGCGCGAATCTTTTAAAGATTATTTGACAAATATTTTAACTTTGATCCGGCGTGGTAAGAATATGTCTACCGACGAAATTGTAGAGCGCGTATATCATAATATGAAACCGGAGTACAAGTTTTATGTACGTAGAAACATGGTTACTACGTTAAGAGAACTGTCTACGTTAGCCGCCGAGTATGAATTGATACTGAAGGAGCAGCAAACCGCTATCAGGATCCCGGAAGCATCCAGACAAGCTACTGGAGGTACAAATCCTCCGGAAGAAGCCGCTGTTGCCGTCTCGACCCCAGGAACCTCCCGGGACTCTAGTAGTCGCCCGCAAGCCGCATCAACGCGTTCTTCATCAACCGGTACGAATACAGGAACGCAGCCGAAGAAGTTGAGCAACCCCGAACGACGCCGTTGGCGTTGTGGCAGCGAAGGACATCGCCGTCCGGGCTGCAGAAACCCCGTTATGCTTTTCTGTTCTAGGTGTGGAACTGTAGGGATCGCCAGCAGAGATTGCCGCTGTCCGGGAAACGGAGCTTCGAGCGTCCCGAGGGGCTGAGTCGCTCGAATCGTGGTAACAACCAGTCCGAAGTTAGAACTGCCGTCGTTACCAAACGTCCCGACAACCGTTTATGGATGAAAATTTGCCTTTTTGAGGTAGAAATTGATGCACTCATCGACACCGGCGCTACTTCATCGTGTATTAGCCAGAACTTGGTGAACCGGTTACCTCCAGATCGATTACCTGCCGTTACATATTCCCGAACCCGCTTAGCAATGGCTGATGGCAACATCACTGAATCTCCGGCCAGTATAGAACTTCCTCTGTCAACTGACAGAAGAACCTTGAATATATCCTTTGTTATTATGCCTAGACATTCTTATGATGTTATTTTAGGTATAGATGCCCTGGAACAAATAGACATCGTTATCGATGTATCAAGAAGAGAAATTATTTATCGCGAACCAACTGACCGTATACCTACCGATAGTGTGTCGTCCATTGAAGCATTGACCCCCGAAGATCAACAGCAGGAAGTTAAGAAGTTTCTTGACGTTGAGCTAGCCAAGTTTTCCCGAGTACCTGGCCGTACTAACCTCGTTCAGCATGTAATACGTTTACAACCTGGTACCGATCCGATCAAGCAAAGATATTACCCCTGTAACCCGAAAAAGCAGGCGGTCATCGATGCCGAAGTGGATAAGATGCTCGCAGAAGATATTATAGAACCCAGTCACAGTCCGTGGAGTTCTCCTGTTGTCCTGGTGCCTAAGAAAACAGGTGAACAACGATTTTGCATCGATTTTCGTAAGGTAAATGCCGTAACATTAAAAGATTCTTACCCTTTGCCGTATATTTCTGGTATCTTGGATAAACTCCGGAACAGCAAATATTTTACCACCTTGGACTTGAAACATGGATATTGGCAAGTACCGTTAGCGCTAGAAAGCAGACCGATTACAGCTTTTACAGTGCCCGGAAAAGGCTTATATCAATTTAAAACTTTACCTTTTGGTTTACATTCCGCAGGAGCGACATTTCAGCGTTTCCTTGACCGAGTTATAGGTCCCGAGTTATCCGACATAGCCCTTGTGTATCTGGACGACGTGGTAGTCCTTGGACGTACGCTAGAGCAGCATTTGAACAATCTACGTGTCATTTTCGATCGACTAAGACATGCAGGACTACTGTTGCAACCGGCGAAGTGTCAATTCGCGAAGCAAAGCATCAAATACTTGGGACATGTTGTAACTGCCGAAGGTATTTGTACCGATCCAGATAAAGTGACCGCCATAGATCAAATTTCCCCTCCGAAGAATGCTAAGGAAGTTAGAAGCTTTCTTGGTGCCGCATCGTGGTACAGAAGGTTTGTACCAAATTTTGCCAGTATTACCGCCCGTTAACGCACCTGGTGAAGAAGAACCAGAAGTGGACGTGGAACTCCGAACAAGAAGCAGCTTTCAAGGCCGTAAAGAAGGCGCTTCAACAAAGCCCGGTATTAGTATGTCCGGATTTTTCTCTTCAATTTCAGGTACACACCGACGCCAGCGAGCTAGGCTTAGGCGCTGTTCTCATTCAAGTCATGGATGGAATGGAGCGAGTCGTCGCTTATGCCAGCCGAACCTTACATCCGAACGAAAAATCGTATTCCGTGACCGAGAAAGAATGCCTCGCAGTAGTTTGGGCTTTGAAGAAGTTCAGGTACTACCTGGAAGGTTACACATTCGAAGTGGTAACCGACCATCAGTGTCTACGTTGGCTGAACGAACTAAAGAATCCGTCAGGTAGACTTAGTCGTTGGGCCGTAGATCTTCAACATTTCGATTTTACCGTCCGGTACCGAAGTGGACAGATGAATAATCTGGCCGACAGCCTCTCCAGGAACCCGTTACCCTGCGTTGTCGAGGATGATGAAGAAGTATTCGCCATTTTCCACGACAGGACCTGTAATTGGTATGACAAAATTTTAAATTCCGTTATGCTTGATCCCGACAGTCATTCTGATTACCTGGTACATAATGATATTTTGTATCGACGATTTCCCGGTGCACATGATGAGTCATCATGGCGTTTGTGCATCCCCAAACCCGAAAGACAACGAGTATTGAAGGAAATACATGACGTCCCGGAAGCAGGTCATCTAGGTGTGACGAAGAGCATCGCTAGAGCAGCCGGCATGTATTATTGGCCTGGAATGTTTCGTGAAGTCCGGAATTATGTCAGAAAATGTGTATCCTGTAACAGACATAAATTCAATCAACAAAAGCCGTTTGGTAAAATGTTATACACACCTTTAGATCACTCTTGGCAACAAGTGTGTGTGGATCTAATGGGTCCTTTTCCCCGTTCCCGTAGAGGTTTTGTTTTTCTCTAAGTGTTTCAGGATCGATTCACGAAGTGGACAGAATGTCAACCGCTCCGACAAGCCACCGCAAAGACCGTCATCCAGTCTTTAAAGGAGAAAATTATCTATCGCTTTGGCGCCCCAAAAACCATTATCTGTGATAATGGACCGCAGTTTGCCAGCCGTCTATTCCAAACCGCAGCCGAAGACTTGGGAATTAAAATTCGATTCACCGCGCCGTATTCCCCGCAGCAGAACCCCGTAGAGCGAGTAAATCGAGTCTTAGGCCCCATGTTATCCCAGTACATCACCGATGACCAACGCGATTGGGATCTTTACCTGCCACAGTTTATGTTTGCCATAAACACCGCCCGACATGAAACCACTGGTTTTCCGCCCTCCTTTTTAAATTTTGGCCGACAATTAGTTCCCCCAAAATCCCTTTGGAGAGACGCTCAAGATGTGGAAGATAATCCAGTTCAACCCGAACCCCAAGAATTAATTCGTGAGCTGGAAAAGTTGAAGGATTTTTATGAAATCACCTGGACAAGATTAACTGAAGGTTTTCTGAAGCAGAGCCGCCATTATAACCTCCGCAGTAGACCCTTCCGCCCAAGAATTGGACAGATGGTGTACAAGAAAGACCACCCGCTCTCCAACGCTGGCAGGAATTTTTCTGCTAAGCTGGCACCGAAATACACCGGACCTTGTAAGGTAATCCGAATAGAATCACCCTCGATTGTTATTTTACAGTTACCTGGTTCTCGCAAGCTGGAACGTGTTCACGTCAAAGATGTGAAGATGGCTCCGCCCGATGAAGAAATCCCCACCATCTCTCTACCGACGATCTCTTCTCCGGAAGTGAGAGGGGTGTGTGACGAATCCGTCTTTCCAGAAGTAAAATGAGAAAATTTATATTTCTTTTATGTATGTATTTTTCCGCGTTTTCATTTTACTTGTCTTGTTTATTTAATTTTCTTTTCCGACTAGTTATGTAGTAGTTTGATTTTCTTTAATTTGAAACTTAGGTTAATTTAATTTCATTTTTTTTTTGAATTTATTTTTAATTACGAGCAACCGGTCATTTATTTTAATTTCTATTGTACAAATTTATATGTGTCAGCGTAATGTGCGCGCGGCTATCTTCCCCCGCTAGTCTCTTTTATGGAGGGGACGAGCTAGGCGAAGAGAGATTCCGAGAGCACAGAATAACCAGAAGGGACACGACCCGATCATGGAATTTATGCGCATGACCGTAAATCGCCATGTTGAAAACTCACAATTGTTTATGTTTACGTATCGTGTGTTTACTAAGGCTACAGTTATTTTTAATTTATTCTAAATTTCTATAAAATCTGATCGCCGGTGGTGTAGTGTTCGCTCCTGCAAAAACAATACGACATTAACAGAGGGATATAGCTTCTTCCTGTACCCTAAAAATGATAAACTGTGTTTTGTTACATTGGACAACTATTTCAATTTTTGGTCTTTTGCAGTGCTTTGGAATGGCTAAAAATATGTAAGCGTGAAGATTTGTTAGAAAGAGGTATTAATTGGAGAGCTATATAATACCTATCTATGTGGAAAACATTTTGAAGATAGAATGTTTTTAAATTTCACGAAAAATCGTTTGAAACCGCATGCTAAACCAACATTATTTATTTGTGATCCAGTGAAACCATTAATAGCTATAAAATTAGGTGTGAATTATAAATAATAACTGTTGAGCAATTTATGCTTAATGTTACTGAGCGATGAAAGTATACCAATTTATTGTAAAATATTACAGTCGATGCATCACCGACAAAGTGTATTGTAGAGATGGATGAGACTGTACCTATTAGAGCACTTATAATGTTTTCAGATTGTTGTAATAAATATGTTACGTAAATAGCCTTTGTTTTATTATAAAGAACTAAGAATTCTCAAGTGTGCATTATAAGTTCAAGTAGTTTTCATCTATCCATTCTTACAAGTTACGATAGTTATAATATCCACGTACATATGTAAATACATATGAATTTACTAATTCATATTCCTTTTTCTTTCGCTTATTCTTAATTTGAAATACAAAGCAGTTAAATGCAAAGCGTTGGACATTGGACGTTAAAAAAACTAAAAATTGTTTCGTATATTTGCCTATAAAAAAATTGAATACACCATTTTTATGGTAACTGTCAACTATCAAAACATAAACATTGTGAGTTTACAATATGGCGGATTCGAATACAATGAATTCAAGGTCCTCAAACGACGCACCCTCGATAACAATAGAAAAATCAGCTGTTGTCCTTTCTGGTTATTCTGTGCCGAGAGTCAAGAATTATTACTAGAGTCTTCCGAGCCGAATAAGTAACTAGCACTAGTATTCTTTCCGTACCGTCTCATGCAATTTTTCCGACCGAACACTTAGTTTTTTTAAATAATTTTGCCTTTGTTTTAGAAATATTATTTCAGTCTCCATAAATCTATATTTGAAATTTTGCGAACCGAATAGAGTCCAGGTAATGTGCTAACAAGCGTTTAAGATCTTAATTTGAATATTTTTGATTTGAATTCTATATTATTTTATTTTATTTCATATTTTCCCGTCAATTATACTGGGCACGTCAAGATCGTTACGATGGTCGACCCCTTTCCGCGACTGGTAAACGCCATGTCGAGTGCCGTCCCGTAAATACCCTGTTTGTTTTCACGACCAGCCCGAAGGCAGGCCGAAATTCAAGCCCTTAACCGTGAATTCTATTTTCAAAACCAGTTCATGGTTGCCGATCACGTTCATTTATAGCCGCCATTTTGTACCTTGTACACGACCAGCTACGGCTGAGTTGAAAGCACGACCCTTTCATAGGAGTCGAATTTCCCTTGTAAATATTCATATAGTTGCGTCTTATACGCCTTCCCGAGTAAAATTTGTATCCCTGTGGACCAAATACCTTGACCGTGAATTTTATGAACATAATTTAGTCGTAATGTGCACTTACCTGAATTTTATTCCGTCAAATGTTTTTATTAATATTTGCCGCTAATATTACGAGAAGTTTCACCCGATCACATAGATTGATTCACTTTTTTTACGCGCGAACTGTTACAGACACATATAAGTTTCAAAACCGCATTTCTATCATTTATGTTGTAAATACATTCCGCAATCTCATATTTTTGTATGTAAATATATTATGCACATGTTAATGTTTTTGTTGTTGTAAAAAAAAAGCACCGTATTTCATTTTATGTTCAATATACGTATTTATTCGTTCACCCATTTGTTATAATTTCAATCCCCATGTACCCTGGACAAAAGAGCACCCGTGGGTTTATGTAATTTTCCCTAATTACTAGCGAATACAGATTTCACAAATCACCTTCCGAAAGTTCAAGTTTTCACTTCAAACAATCATTCTTTAAACAAACTATCATTTGACATCATGTAAATATTGAAGCCGATAAGGAAGTCACCTGTGGTAAGTCACGATCACGGTGGTGAAACAAAGTTCCGTTTATCGTTACCAGATGTCACCAGCATTTTCCGAGCGACGTCCGAATTGATAAGATAGTTTACCCCACAAAAGGTAATTGCCACCCCAGACCCAACGCTAGTAAACCAGAAACCGGAAAGAAAATATTACAAGATGAGAGGGAAGCTGTTAAAAAACTAAAAAACTGGAAAGCCCCGGGGGTAGATCGACTCCATAATTATTGGATCAAGCGATTCTCTGCGATGCATCCAACTATAGCAGCCGTGTTCAACAAAATTATGAGAGAACCTGACAGCACCCCCCATTTTTCACTAGAGGTTTGACGTACCTGATGCCAAAGATCACCGAATCTAACCCGGGCCCAGATCATTATAGGCCAATAACATATCTAACAACTTTGTACAAACTATTTACATCTATAATATGTAACAAAATATATAGCATGTAGAAAACAATCACATACTGCCTGTAGAACAGAGGGGATGCCAGAGGTATAGCTATGGGTGTACAGATAACTATTGACACCTTTATCACGGAACATGCAAAGAAAACAAACTGAAATCTGTACTGGGGGTGCGTAGATTATAGAAAAGCTTTCGATAGTGTCCCGCACACATGGCTACAAAAGGTCCTTGAAATATATAAAGTTACCCCGCAAATAAGGCAATCAATATCTGAGCAATAACGAACAACATCCTTTTGATGGGCCTAAACCGATTGCGCAAAAAATTCTCGAATGGAAGAGTAAGCCACTCCACGGAAGATACCCCAATCAACTAGAAGCACCGTACATCGACAAGGCAGGGAGTTGTGAAAGGTTAAAACAGGGACAAGTTTATGAAGAAGCCAAGGGATTTATGATTGCAATCCAAGAGGAGGTGATACCAACGAAATCCTATAGAAAAATTATTGTTATTGTTATTATTAATCAAAATATAAACGACAACTGCAGAATATGTAAAGCAAAACCAGAAACCATCGACCATATAGTTGGAGGCTGCACCCTGCTCGTTCCTGAAGAATACACCTGTAGACACAATAACGTAGCTAAGTTAATCCACCAAGAACTGGCGCACATGAACTTCCGCATCGACAAAGAACCTTACTACAAGTATACTCTCTACAACATGATTGAGGACGGCAACACAAAACTCCTGTGGAACTGGAGTATACAAACAGACAAGCCCATACAAAATAATGTCCCGGATATAGTGCTCACACTAAAATGAAAGAAAGAAACAATAATAATAGATATAGCCATCCCGCTAGGACATAACACTGAAAAGAAAAACTCGCAAAAGATAGAAAAATACCTGCCTCTCGCTGTTAAAGAGAATATGGGACCAAGACCGGGTCACTATAATTCATATCATAGTAGGAGCCACCGGAGAAATCCCAGCACAACTTGGGGAAAACCTAGAAAAGCTATCCATAACAAGGCATATTTACAAACAACTCCAAAAATGCGTAGTACTTGACACCTGTAGAATAGTACGAAAGGTAAGGAGACAGAAGAACTGATGACCTAAATCAAGCAAGCGGCTAAAAACGAAGAACTATGTATTGTTAATATATGTATATATGTACATGTTGTATTATCTATTTTATTTTACTATACTTACCGAATTTACTGTATATATTTGCCAAAGGCCGTGTATACATATAGGTATTGTTAACCATTTTATATGTGAATAAAGGAATAATACTAATCCCCGATGCAGCAAACTTGTCAGTGAAAAAATGACACAATGAAAGAATAACGAAATCTCTACCACTGGCAATAGATATCAAGGATATGTGGCAGCAGGACAAAGTGCATATAGTGCCAGTCATCATAGAAGCACTGGTGAAATTCCGCACAACTTACACCGTGCTATAGAAAAATCGACCCTTAATACGGCTATCTACAAGAACATGCAACAATCGGTCATCATACAAACCTGTAGCATCGTTAGGAAGGTTCTTGGCAACATGTGACCTGTCGGAATACATAACTCAATTGAACATGTATCTGTAAAAAATATTGTAAAAATTAACCACGAAAACTTATACCATAATCCTTCTGGTTGGCACTCTGCCCCGAGATCCTTCCATAGGCGCACACAAGCCAACAATTGAAATGCATGCATCCAAGTATGCAGGGCAATAAAACTCTAACAAATACAAAAACGGTCGCCTACCCGCCAGTCTGCTGCGTCGCAAACAGAACCGAAAACAACCTCTTTTTAAATTGAAATATATGTACATAGATGGGGCTAGTTTTACGTTAGTTGATTGTTATCATATAAACGTGCGTAATTTGGTACGAGAAACAACGTTTAAATTGTTCCAATCTGTGTAGTGGTGGAGTTAATGTGCCTTTGAAACGGATACTCACCTGATGAACATCCGTTCTAAACGTAATTCTGTAATGCAGGTACGGAGGTTTCTCTGTGGAGATAAAATTGTGGAACAGTGTACCAGAGTGCAACAATCTCCTATTTTTCGTATTAAGCCATTTGAGATCCCTCAGTTTGTGAGATATATATTACCGTCTTCTTATTTCAAATATCAGTCCAAGACAAGAATTCTGTATCTTCTGACATTTACGTGCATTATAAGTGGAAATGTAAAACCCGTATAATGAATCACAGTAATTAAAACGCAATAGAACAAGCGACTCGCATAGAAGTTGTTTTGTTTTTCTGTCAAGAAACATCCTGTTACTGCGTTGAGTACAGAAATATTATATATTCAGTAGTCTAATTCATCTTTCAGAATAATACCTAAATTTTTAACAGATCTCTTTAATTCAACCTGCACACCAACGAACATTTTTATAGTAGTTCGAAAGTCAGGATTTAATCTAAACTTTTTTGGACCAAAAACTATTAGCTCAGTCTTTGATGGATTTATACAGAAAGAATGTTTCCTCGATACAGTACAGAGACGTTCTATATCCTGATTCAATCTATCGCAAGCTTCAGTCACTTTGTGAGGTGGCAATGAATAGTAGAGCTGCGTATCATTGGCATAAAAATGACATTTAGCAATCTGCAGGTAGTTAACAAAATGACATTGTAAATAGAATACAGGAGAGGTCCCAGAACAGAACCTTAGGGTACACGTTTAACAATTGGAGGAAATGGGAAAACAGCCATCAACTGACACAAATGATGTATGATGACAAATGTTTAATCAATTGTGGTAGTTAGCACAAAAATGGTGCCACAATGGTTAAAAAATGGCCTAAGTATAAGTCCTAAGTGTTGCAGTTTCTAAGAAGTAGTAAGAGAAGGAGTAATTGTAGTTCATTAATATGCTCTCTATTATTTTAAAATTTCTTACTCTTAAGATCCTTGTTAATAGATTTTGTTAATGCAAGTGGAACGTAATTACAATTTAGCATCGGATATGGATTTTCAAATTTTTGGATAACACATTCACGTATATAAAATTTGTGCTTCATTATTTTTATTCTGTTCTAGCATTTTTTTTAGCCTTTTTAGTGTATAGTTTGGGTAGATTCCATATAGATCGTATTCAAGAATATGTATGTAGGTATGTAATATTAAATCTTATTCAATAAATTTTATGAAAATAACCAGCTAAATTTATTCTCTGAGTAAAAATGTACTCATTTTCTGGATTTCTTTCCTTAGTACCCTGGGATAAGAAGAGCAGATTTAATGTGATACTAAAGAAAATATTTTTCAAACAAAATTATATTTCATTTATGTATCATGCATTTCCTTCGAAATACACACGTTAAAATTGACCTTATGTGCATGACTCTTATAGAAACTTCCACAATTTATCATTAAATATTAACTTTCTGAGATGATAAATGTCGGATCAAATTTCTGGTATTATTCGCGAAATTTTGTTGTCGCCTGAGGAGTAAACAATGCTAAATTTAATAACGAAGTAGGTCAAAGGACGAGAAGTACATAAAATTACCGTTCCTCCCTTCATTATAATTTTCCGCGTAGAGATTATACGACTACTTGGCTTATCTGCGAATACGTAACAACCGACATACTTGGGATAATTCCCACACTGGCCCCAAATATAAGATGAACTTTACGCTGTTCAATAATTGAAGCGACCTCAAATTATCTGGCAATAAACGTATTTGCTACTTAATTTCATAACGCTCTGGTTATGGGCTGACTCTCGAGTCTGGCTACGAAATTCGAGGTGATTTATTTTTATTGCGAAATTTGAACAATTCGAAGATTAAATAATTAATCGGGTATGTCAAATTAACACAATCAAAATTGATGCGGGAGTGCCTTGGAGAGCTTCGAAAGTTGTAGGTAACAAGTATAACAAGATAACACTATTCCCTAGACACTCACTCTTAGGTGAGCCGTAAGTTTGGAATTTCCACTTAAACAGTTATAATGTAGTTGGTTATAGCAGTAATAGAATAAGACGCTTCTAAATGCTTATACATCGAGCTAAAAAACTTTGCATCCACTTTGTTGGTATTAATATGTTGTCATACTGGTATCTGTTTTGTTATACTGGTACTACAAATGACACGTAGTAGCACAATGGGAACATCTTATAATTATATTTAAGATAATATTAAATTTGTGAGTTAGTAAACGAATAGACATTCCTCATTCAAATACTTGGTTTCACTTTTTGCATTATTATTATTCTTCAGTACTTACTTCTAATTTATTTGTACTAATAGTGAAGTAGTAGATATGAAGTTTGCTGTTAGATTAATCTAACTTTTCTGGTTGATATTAAACTTCAACTTTTCCATTATTTGAATTATAATCTTTGTGGTATAGAAACTGTGTATGATAGAAAGAGAAGAAGAGAGAGAAAAGTCGGATTGCAACTTGGCATTTAAAGTAGAGCAGCGGAAATAGCCAAATATTAGAAATGGATTAACCGATGTTTCTTCAAATCGCTTTCGTTGAAATCTATTAATCAGTTTTAAGTCAAAATGGATTTTAACCTGAAATGGGATTTTCGGAAAACTATCGGACACAAATGCTCAGAAAACTAGTTCCAACAGTTTCCCAAATACATATCGGCTCCGCTCGTCGTGAAGGACTTTGTATGTAGGTATACAGATATATGTACCGGGTGGCCAACTAAGAATGTCGGTCGGCCATATCTCAGGAACGGTTTACAGTACAGGTTTGAGAAAAAAATATTAGATACTGACTAAAGTGATACCGAGAAACATCTCGAAATTATTTAGAAAAGCGTAGGATTACCTCTAGAAGGCGGAACTGATCACCAAAAACTTTCATTCTTATTTTACACAAAATTTACCAACTTAAGGTCTATCATAAATATGAAAATCGGAATCTACTGAAAATTTTGCATATTTTACATCCGATAGTTTGTTTGTATTTTGTCAAATAAGGGGAAGAGAGGAGGGAAAGATTTGTGTTGAAGGAACGCTAATAACTCCGGTTCTGTTAAACCGAATTTTGCAAACTTAATCTCGTTGAAAACACCATTACTCCTCCAATTTAATGCTTACAAATTGGAACCAATCTAATAAGTGGCGTGCATGCTAGAGGGCGCTGTTTAATTTTTTTCGGTAATTTTGTTTTTTCTCGAAAATATAATAACAAATCAGCGAAAACCGGGCATTGCTATCTTGTACCAATCTGAAGATATCTTCAGAAACGTGTGGATGGTAAATATTTCTTCTGTAACTTTAAATTATTCTGCTTTCCGTCAATGGAATTTAGCAAATTTGGTCTTATTAGAAAGGACTTTCATTGTCCTATGTTCAGCGATTGAAGCTGTTTAATTTTATCTTGGCCATCACCGTTAGAGGGCGATAAAGAAATTAAAACATGTAAATTTTATGATTTTTGAAAAGAACAGTGCGTGGAATGCTTGGCGGCAAAAAAATAGACCATCATGGATTTTCCTAAACCTATTGCTAGTGATTCAAATTGTTTAATATTGTCTTTATTTCTGTCACCGCTAGAGGGCGTTAAAGAGAACAGAATAGAAGACATGTCGCTAGCAATTCGCAGCAATATGCTTTTTTTTAATGTGTGGTGGGTGCTTAGTTGCAGTGATTCCGTAAGCTGTATCGCTTGTCTGGCTATCACTGCAACTCTCGCAGTGTAGTTTTGTGTGTATAAATTATATTTTTTTCAATATGATGAGCCTGCTGTATATTTCTCCATAAATGTTCGCAATTTTCTGGTCCCTGATAGATGAATATAATACGCCAGTCTATTTCCATAGCCACCCAGGACCCCAAAATTGACTAGTTTAGGTTTTTATTTGTGGGGGCAAAACAATATCTTATTTTTGCAACGCGATCTACCGCTTGTAACAACTTGGTTGTGGGAATAGGAAATATCGCTCAAAATATTTCTACAGACAGAGATAGAGGTTCGTTGTAGAGTGAAAGTTTGCATCAAAAATAATAGGAGACAACTTCAGGATTTAGGTTGCCACTAATATTAACTTTATTACGCTGTTTCCTTTTTTGTTGTTGCATTGTTTATTTGAATTTTACCGTTGTGCTTTTCACTAAAATCTTAAGCTTTCAATTAATTATTTTATAGTATGAGCATAAATATAACCCTCCACGCCCTCTAGCGGTACTGGACACACAATATTAAACAGTTTGAATCACGAAACATACGCAAATGAAAATCCTGTCTAATAAGACCAAATTTGTTAAATTTCGTTCACAGGAAGCAGAATAATTTAAATTTATACGTTTCTAAAGATATCTTCGTAATGCTAAAAGATAGCGTTACTCGGTTTGCGCTGATTTGTTGTTAATTCAGCATACTTTTTTAATTTGTTATCAAAAATCTATGTTTCTCATTTAATATTTTCGAGAAAAAACAAAATTCCCGAAAAAAATTAAACAGCGCCCTCTAGCATGCATGTCACTTATTAGATTGGTTCCAATTTGTAAGCATTAAATTGGAGGAGTAATGCTGTTTTCAACGAGACTAAGTTTGCAAAATTCGGTTCAACAGACCCTCCCCCTCCGCCCTTATTTGACAAAATACAAAAAAGTTGTCCAATGTAAAATATGCAAAATTTTCAGTAGATTCTGATTTTCATATTTATGATAGACCTTAAGTTGGTAAATTTTGCGTAAAATAAGAATTAAAATTTTTGGTGATGGAGTTACGCCCTGTAGCGGTCATCCTACGCTTTTCTAAATAATTTCCAGATGTTTCTCGAGGTCATTTAGTCAGTAATATTTTTTCCCAAAGCTGTACTGTAAACCGTTCCTGAGACATGGCCGACCGACATTCTTAGTTGGCCACCTTGTACATATTACATTAAGCTAAGCGATAGATAATTAGTGTATAAAATGAAACCTAACAACAAAGCATGAAAATTGTTTTCTAGCAATAATACGCTATTAATCTGGCTTATTGTTACTATATAGAATAGATGTTATATTGGAATGCATTCTAGTGCTGTAGAAATTACTAAATATGACAAATCGATTGACTAGTTTTTCCTCAAACCATTTTTATTGAAATCGATTAATCAGTTTGGAGTCGAAACCGGTTTTAAAAATCGATTTAAAACCTGAAAAAGAGAAATATTTTGTGAAAACAATGTGTAAAATTTACGAATGTGTAGCTTACCTAATAAAATATATGAATAGTCTGGTGTGCAGACTGTACTATTATGCTCCTTTATATATTTTGTTTTCTTCACTTTTCCTGCTCCTTTCTCTGTAAGAGCATGTTAGGTAAGTATGGAGATAAATGGACGAACAGATTTTGTTTCCATTTCAATACTTATGAGAGGTATTTATTTCTTCAAATTCATGTACGAATGGAAATGAAGAATTTCATTATTAAGTTTCCCAAACTTTATTTTATTATGTAAAAGTTAATTTACATTTTGGAAGAATAGCATATCCCCATGTAAAGTAAAACAGCAAAGAAGGCACTGAGAATCGTTCTCTAAGGAAACATTCCATAAATATTTTATCCCTTTCGCCTGGTAAGATGCATATCACTTGCAACAATAGAACAACTTTTACTAAATCATTTAAAGTAACATCTTTTTCGGATAGAGTATGAATTTGTGTTGGGATGATATCGATTTGTTTCTATTTTTTAAACAAATTCTCCTTCAGACGGTAGTTTTGTATGCGAATACTACACAGATGAAATACGGAATTCACTTAGCAACCCCCTTCCAGAGGAATCGCCGGCTTGGAGTTAAATATTTTATTGTTACTACACTAGAGAAATTATACCATACTGCATTGTAGTATACACTTGATGCAGCAAAAATTACGTACAAAGAGTGTATCATGGTAAAATTCAGGCAATCTAATTTTGCTTATTTTGCATTTTGTGGCGGAGAATAAGTAAACAATTCAGCTTATATAATATAATTACAATTTCTCCGTAGCGGAGACTCATAAACACTTCGGTCACTACGGAAGTCCGTGTTTTCACCTGTATAACATAGATATGCTCAAGAAGATGCTGTCAAAACCCAGATTAATGGTGTTTTATTGCTAGAAAATAATTTTTATGCTTTGTTGTTAGGTTACATTTTGCACACCAATTGTCTAGTACATAAGTATATCTGTATATCTAGCTACAGAGTCCTTCGCGAGGAGCGAAGCCGATATGTACTTGGTAAACTATTGGAAGTAGTTTTCTGAGAATTGGTGTCCGATAGTTCTTCGAAAATCTCGTTTTGGGTTAAAATCCGTTTTGACTTAAAACTGGTTAATAGATTTCAGCGAAACCGATTTGAGGAAACATCAGTTAATCCATTTGTAATATTTGGCCATTTCCACTGCTCTACTTTAAATACTAAGTTGCAATCCAACTTATCTTTTTCTTCTCTTTCTATCATACACAGTTTTCATGCCACAAAAGTTAGGTTTGCAAGAGTGTATCATCGTAAAATTCAGGCAATCTAATTTTGCTTATTTTGTATTTTGTTTCGGAGAATAAGTAAACAATTATTCAGTTTATACAATGTAATTACAATCTCTCCGTAGCGGAGACTCATAGACACTTCGGCCACTAGGGAAGTCCGTATTTTCACCTGTATAATATAAATATCCATGCTCAAGAAGATGCTGTCAATTTGTTTACGTCGCGTCGTCAATTTTAAATTACTTCGAAGGTTGTACGTATCTGGATGTTATAAATCTGAGCGAGTAAGATGGAATGCATTTCTAGCAAATACTTTGTTGAAAGCTTCTGTCGGATGTCAGTGAATTGAATTGAAATTATTATCCGAGCCAACGAACCAGTTTTAATGCAAGAAATAGCATTTCAATTTGAATATATTTTTACCGTTAAACACCTTTACAATGAGATGCTTTTATATACTTTTGAAATCCGTCAATTAAAATGCATCAATATCAGAACTTTTAGGGGTAACAGGTAATTACAGTTTTGTTTTTCTTCTGCGTTTAATCGAACGATCGGTTCTGGAATTAATAAGCTTTTGTACAAGAACAATTGAGTTTATATTTACATTTTACATTTAGCATCCGATGAATATACATATATTACGAATTCAGTGATTTTCGTTTAGATTTTGTGTCAAAATAAAATATGTACAGTGTTTTCACTCCTCATAACACATGACTAGAGTTGTCTTTATTTAATCGCAAATTTGGGTATTTAACTATTTAAGCAATTGTTTATATTCCGAAAAAATGCTGATCAGATGCCTTTGTTTCAATTGCTATTAAAAATTTAAAGTATGTGTAAATATGCAATTTTGACTGTACGCAATTTCAAAGTGCGAAAATATGATGTCGTTCAATTCAATCTGAGACTGCTACCGTATCTCATAATTATACTTACTTTTTATAGAGTCAGTATGTTACTTAGTTCTGATAAGCTAAAACATTTCCCAACCTTACGGAGCACATGTTAGAATGTCCTGATTGCACTTTTTGTGACGTAGAGACGTGGTGTGACGAGATTATACGGCTATCTTAGTAACGAAAGAGATGATAATGAATGTAGTTTTATATGCAAAACTAACGAATTAAAAACGATTTAAGTAGGTTTTATAAATACTTATATCGTAATATAGTACTAGAATGCACACATTTATTAGTTGCATAATATAAAAAGGAAACTCCACCAAAGCATATAAAAGGCTTGTTTGAGCTCTCTATGGCTAATTAATAATTAGATCTTAGTTCAATTTGCATTGTAGCGATATTAACGTTACCTAATTAATCCAAATAACGAAGTCAATATTATAAACCTACTGTACGTTTCTTGCTTTTGTGTAGAAGCGACATATGTACATACATGATGCGTTTAATATTAATTGAAAATCCTTTGTTTGCTGTTATTTTGATGAGCTTATGTTGTATCAAACACACAAATCAGGTTTCATGAAATACAGGCATTTTTGTATCCTGGTAATGCTAATTCTTTGAGTTTGCTAGTGATTATCCTTCTGGTCTGATCAATGCGAATAATGTATTAATAGTAAGTGCTTTCATTGTCACCGATAATTACTATAGATTATATATTTAAAGTATAGCAAGTATCGAGATTTCTATTGTGTTTGTTAAATTCTGCTGAAAAAGAAATAGTCGGCAATATATTAGTTACTAATTTCAGATTCCATTTCTTACAGCTGTATTTAATTCTATCACAAAAAGTTAATAGCTTGAAAATATCTATTTGCATATGCACAGACCAACTGTTTACTCAGTACGCAAAAACATCGAGCTGGATCGAGAATATTTTCTATGTGTTTAGTCGTATCTTAGCAACTAACAGGACGCTCTTTTTTATTTTATAGGATGAAATGCAGACTGCAAAGTATACAAACTGCCTCCATAGAAGGTTTCTGTGAGCACACATACTGCGTGTTCCCTGATCGACGTATGCATAAGACAAGAAGTTTGAAAAATAAAATATGTCATTTTCTGGAGTTCAGCCATGGTTGAACAGAAACTAAGTTGTGCCATAATTTTCAAAAGATTTAGTATCACTTTGAAATTTTCAAAATAGTTGTCGATAAAATGTTATCAAGAAAAGTTGTTTGAATGATAAATTATGTAAATGTTTAAAATTTTAACAAGAATCATTGTTCTTGGGGATATGAGAAAATGAGAACGTCTTGATAGTGTTGTCAAGAATAGTTATTCCAATTAGTTTTAATGTTTTCTATCTTGGAAAACTAATCTGAATAAAACTGTCAAGTATCACAGAAATTGCTGAAAAATGCTTAGTATACAACAGATATTATATAATTCGAATTATCTATTGCCGCCGTTATTAGACTATTTAATGTCAAATGTTCGAATACAGTATTGATGAAAATGATGTAAGCGCTATGATAAGAATGTATTCAGTACGTGAACATCCCAAGATTTCACTAAGAAAACTTTGCAGAGAAATTCACATTAGTAAATTAGAAGTTTGGAGTTATTTTTATTTTGGGTGTGAAAATTTTGAAAGATCGAAATTTTAATAAAAATATTACTTTCTCATATGAATTGACTTTTACTATTAGTGGTGTATCTTCCTCGCAGAATTATCCGACTATGTAATAAATTCTAAATGGTAGTATTAAAAACAAGTCAATGTCTAGCGTTCTTATCAATGTTGCGTAATTGTACTAAATTTTATTGAGGGAGGACTTAAAAACCATAATTATTTAAATATTTTGAGTCAGTGTGTGGACGAACTTCCGCCAGATATCTTTCATATTTCCAACTCGAAGATTATCTTGTCCACTTGACTATGTAAGTGTGGGATTGAATGAACATCTTCTAGGAAACTGGATAGATAAGGCATCCAGTTCTCCGGGCCTAATGATTATGGATTTCTTACTTTTGGTATAGAATACAACAATTCGTTTATTTAATAGGCCGCCAAATTAATAATAAAGAATAAAAATGGCGGACTTGTTAAATAAATGAATAGCTTGTAAATTAACAAAATAAATAAATTATTATTCCGAACAATTTGTCTTAATAACATTTTGTCGTATCTTCTACAGAACATTTGTATTTTACGGGTGACAAAAATTACTTTTTTGAAAACTTCGAAGGCATATTTGATTTTTTGGAAGTAAAATTCTAGTATAACGTAGTTTCTGTTCAAACGAATTTCATCTCAAATTTTTCTAGTCTTTTTGTCCTACTTATGCGTCGATCCTGGGACACACTGTATACACACGATTATAAACTAAGAATATAGGAAAGTAATAAAAACTGCGATTTAAACGTTTGCAAATAGTAATTTCAGGTGACGTTCTTTCGATACAAAATAATTTTAAATATTTGCTTCTCCCAGATACATCCGAAATGCGTACAAACTTCCTAATTTTAAATGAAGTTATCTAATTCTTCCTATTGATTTTTTTGTCGAGTAAAATTGATTAGTCTATGGGAGTTAGCACACATAAATAAAAACAAAAAAGAAACGGATTATTTTTCATTAGTAAAACTTCTAGTGAAGTTACGGTCTAGCTAATGAGTCTCAGTGGGTATAAGAAAATTACTGGGCAAGAAACACAGCACTATGTTAAAGAGTAATAGTAAACAAGACAGCGTATTTCGTTAATGGTAGGAGATAAGTTTCATAATTGAAAAGTACTGAAAAGTACTAATTAACGAAATGATTAAGTACGCTATCTACAGAATATGTATTGTGGGCAATGTGTGATAATAAAGCTCTAGATCCTAGGAACAAAATCAATTTATCCCAGACTGTACCTAAGCGAAAGAATATGTTTCATTAACTTATTTTTTGCGAAACAAGTGAACAAACAGCTAAGAAGCTCTCTAAAAGTTGTTTTAAAAATGTAAATAAACTTATTTTCTAAATGCAGTCAATGACAAATGTCACGTTGTTAAAAATGACGAGGGCTGAAATGTAATGACATATAAAGATCATCAACTGTTATAATCATAATAGCAAATACTAGATGTAGCTTTCAAAATTATTATCAATGGTTAGTAATTGAGCATGCATATATTAAAAATAGAATACATCAAATTTCGGACAGAGTGAACATTAAATCATTTATCGAAAGTAGAGGTATAACTTATTGAGCAAAGATACTGTACATATGTTGGATTGAGTCGGTCTTTACTTGATGTAAATCCATTTTCAATGTGAAATAAAACAAACAAAATGTTTCAGATTTACACTGTATTTGATAATCACGACAGCTGTTTCGCTACACTGTAGCTTCTTCAGGTTTAAATATACAATAATAAGTATCTACATACCCTTGACTCTTATATATAGTGTGTGGTTATTAGGAATTCTAAGAACGAAAATCTAAAGAACAATTTCTTGTCTAAAAGTGACGGGTCTATACCGAAAGTACGTGTAACTAGATATACTGCTAACAGATGTTGTGTGTGAAATTAAGGAAACTGTCTTACTGACTAAATATATTTAACAATGGTGATGAGTTTAAGTCCACTTTATCGTTTAATAAATTATCTGAATTTTTATATTTATTAATTTCTAATGTCTCTAGTAAATCTAGTTTCAAACTTTTATTTTCTACATGAAGAATATCAAAATCTATATTAAAACTATGATTATTATCTATCAAATGATTCGCGTAAGTCGAATCATTTTTCCGGTTAATGTAAGCGGAGTAATGATCAGCGATGCGTGTTTTAAATGCTCTTCCTGTTTGACCTATATATCCCTTAGTACATGTACCACAAGTTAACTTATAGACTCCCGATTTATTGCTGTGATTAGTTTTCCCTTTATTGTTCTTGATGTATTTTGCAAGGTTATTGTTTGTTTTGTATGCAATATTAATATTCTGTTTTCTAAGTAATTTTGTTAGTTTTGCTTGGTTCTCCCCTAAATAAGTGATAGATTTAAACTTTTGAATTGTAGTGTCTTTTATGACTGGATAAATTTCTTGTAACGTTTTGTTGAATAATCTCTTAGAAATTAATTTATCTATTAACTTTGGGTCGTATCCATTGTTATAGGCAATTTGTTTAATAATGTTATATTCTTTATTATAATCTGCAGTGGACATTGGTGTGTTAATCAATCTATTGATCATGCTGTGGTAAGCCGCTAATTTATGTTGATGGGGATGGTTGGATTTGCTATGAATAGTTATGTCAGTATGTGATTCTTTGTGGTAAATGGAAAATTGTACTTGGTTATTGACTCTTTTTAACGTAAGATCTAAGAAGTTGATACTGTTGTTCACTTCTTTTTCTAATGTAAAAGTAATATGGGAATTAATAGAATTAATAAACTCAAAGAAATTATCCAATTGTCTGTTTGTACCTATGTATCCTACCAAAATATCGTCAACGTATCTGAACCAAAATAATACGTTCTTCGTTAATGTACTATTTCCAAAAATTATTCTTTCTAAATTGTCCATAAAAATCTCTGCTAATAGAGGTGACAAAGGATTTCCCATAATTAAACCGCTATTACACTTATAAAATTTATCATCGAATGAAAAGTAATTCTGTTCTAAGCAAACAGATAATAATTGCAAAATCTCGTCTTTTATGAAGATGTTAGTTTTGTTACATTCTAACATCCTTTTAATTAATTCAACTGTTTCAGTAGGTGGGACACTCGGGAAAAGGTTTTTTACATCGAATGAAATTAATTTAGTGTTATCAGGTAACTTAAGGTCTTTTATGTTATTAATTAATTGAGAACTATTTTTGATACTATATTTAGGTTTGAATTTCGTATACTTAATTATAATATCTATCAAGCATTTTGAAACTTTAACTGCTGGTGCTGTAACATATGAAACAACAGGTCTAATTGGATAATTTTCTTTATGCAATTTGATTAAAGAATATAGTTTTGGTGGTTGTGGATTCATTACCTTTAATTTCTGTCTTTCATAATAATTATTGATATTAAACAGGCTAGGTGAATTACTAATCGTCTTAATGATTTGTTTTTGAAAGGCTATTGTCGGGTCTTTTTCGATTACGATATATTTTTCTGGATCTAGGAATTGATTAGTTTTTGATATGTAATCTACTTTATTTAATGCTATCACTGTTTTTCCCTTATCTGCGCGTGTGAAAATTAAATTATTATCTTTTGCTTTACTCTTAATATTCCTAGCTATTTGACCATCATTGTTAACTGTCGTGGCTCGATTTAAATGTTTAATAATATTACTTGCTTGATATTTAGTATTAAGGTTATAACTATCCTTTAATGCTAACTCAGTTTCTACTGCTAATAGTTCTAAATCTTTGTTTCTAATATCTGTTTTTATGTTGTAATTAAATCCTTTGCTTAATACATCAATTTCTTTTTCGTTGAACTCTGTGTTGCTGAGATTGCTAAATCTATTAAAAAACTTATGTTCTGAAAAATTGTTGCAAGAATGTTCTACTTGGCTTAATTTGTTATTGATTAATGACTCTATTTTTCTCCTTTGTATTAAGTATTTTTTATGGATTAATTCACTGACTTGAGTTCTAATCTTAGTGTCTATTAAGTCGAATTCTATCGGGTTAAGTCTAGAAGAAGAAGAATTAGAATTCCTAATAACCACACACTATATATAAGAGTCAAGGGTATGTAGATACTTATTATTGTATATTTAAACCTGAAGAAGCTACAGTGTAGCGAAACAGCTGTCGTGATTATCAAATACAGTGTAAATCTGAAACATTTTGTTTGTTTTATTTCACATTGATACTGTACATAGTAGAAAGTAGTGAGTTTCTTTTTATAGTTAACGCTCAAAATAATCACGTCATAATTGTTGGGATGTTCATTCCAACACGATCGTTGGTACAAGTTGAAGGCATTTTTTTCACATGTTTTGCGGTTGGTAGAGCATGTGCTGTTCGAATGTGTGACTTTGTGTTGCTTATTGCTAAAAGGAAACAATTATATGTATGACAGAAACTCTATTCCGCTATACAAACTAATAAAGTTGTACTTGATGGTGATTACACCGTCGGGTGTCCGTTCCGCCATGCACGCATGCGGTAACGATGTCATTGTCACAACATGACTATTATATATTCAGGTAGAACATAGATTACAGCACGAAATATGGCGAAATAATTTGTTCGAAACTGCGTTTTACAAGTTCTTTCAAATGAAAAATCCATAGGCACCGAGTAAGTGCGATAGGAAAATAGAAATCAGTTGTAAATAATTGACAAGAAGAAATGTTGAACATATTCGAATGAGAGAAACATCAACGTTTTACTCTTTGGATCATTGTATTGGACTTATAAAATGTCAGAATGGGGTCAAGTATACAGAACCATCACGAGCGATACAATTATCTGTTAAGTGGCAAGTTTATTGTATTACATAGTGGCAATACAACTTGAAGTGTGTATCCATTTGTTCGCTATTTGAATAGGAAGTATTGTGTACACACTATTTACAAAATAAAAGAACCGTAATTTATTATGTAGTAGGAGATTATGTAGAAGAGTGGATAGATAACTGCCAATACAACGTTATAACAAACAATTTTGTAAAATTTATATATATATATGTATTTTTAAACTCGCTTATCGCTATTTTATCGTTTTGGATATGTATTTAGATTATAATACTGTGTTCTCTTCTGCGCAAACCTCAAAATTCTTCCTATAGATGACTGTGAATTTTTAACTGGTTGGAATAATTTACAGGATTAGTAATTGGCGAGGATATTTCCAGAGAGATAATGATTGTAATGCTTTTAAAATATTTTTTAATGCTACTGCAATGGTGTAAGCATTAGGTTATTTGACTTTTCATTACTGACACCAGACAGTAATGATATAAATATCTTGTATGCACAGACGTTATTTATTAACAACCCCACTATTTCTAAATTTGTAGAATTTATAATTTATGTAGTAATTTTCAAAAATTCTTTTCATTTACTAATATATTTAGTACATACATACATAATCAAAGACCTCTTATACCCGAAGGTGTCGAGGTGTAAAGTTCTCTTAATTTTGTTCTACAGATTCAACAAATTCACGCCACTCTTTTTTGTTTCTGGCCTCGTTCCATGTTTTTCCTCTTTTTTTTTCAGAAGTTCATTCATCCTGCTGTTCCACGTTTTTCTGGGTCCTCCTCTCCGATTTTTCCCGATTTTCCTTGCCTCCCATACCCGCTTCACCTGTCTAGCTTCATTCATTCTGATCAAGTGCCCCCACCATTTCAGTTTTTTTTCTTCTACTTTAGTTCTTAATGGTTTTGTTGTCAGCATCTGTCTAATGTTATCGTTTCTTTTTTTGTCTGTTCTTCTAGCGCCTAATGTTTTCCTCAGAAACTTTATTTCACTGGCTTGTAGTCGTTTTGTTTGTCTTTCATCAAGTATCCAATTTTCTGCTCCATAGGTTAAGACTGGTAGGTATACTGCTTGATACACTGTCATTTTTGTTCTGTTATCTCTTTTTTTATTCAGAAAGTTTTTGTAGAGTGCATAGTACAATCTGGTTGCTGAGTTTATTCTGGCGCTTATCTCATCTTCCTGGGTGCCTTTACTATTTAAGTTTATCCCTAGATATTTAAAAACGTCTACTTGTTCGATTCTATATATTTCAATGTTAATGTTGGCTGTATTATTTGTTACTGCCATCACTTTAGTTTTTCCAGTGTTTATTCTTAGATTGTATGCTTTTAATTCTATCGTGAATACACATGCTTCTACTCTTACTGCTTGCATATTTTTGTACCCTGCAATATACTTTCTTGCTTTTGTCCAACTGACTTTTATGACTTCATCCATCACACTTATAAACAGCAATGGCCTCAGTACTCCCCACTGTCTCACTCCATCATTGTTTCTAAAAGTTTTTGAGGTTTTATTTCTTGTTCTTACTTGGTTAATTCTATGTTCATATAAAGTTTGTACTACCTCCGAAAGTTCTTCTTCTACATTCTTGTTCTTTAAGCTCCGCCAAATACATTCTCTGTCAACGATATCAAATGCTTTTTTCATGTCTAAAAAAGCTAAAAAAATGTGTTCGTTTTTAACTAGTGCTTTCTCTGTTATTTGTTGCAAAGTACAGTTCTGATCTTGTACGCTGTGTGCTGGTCTGAATCCACTTTGTGCGCGTTTCGAAGTTTATTTTCTATTATTATCTCGTAAACTTTCAGTCCCGAGCATAGTAGAGAAATTCCTCTATAATTATCGCAGACCCTTGTATCTCCTTTTTTATATGTATATAGGTAGGATTGTTGCTATATTCCATTCCCGCGGTATTCTTTTAGTTTTCCATGCAATATTTAATTTTCCAGCAATTCTCTCTTTCCATCTGGACCAAGGTATTTTATCAATTCTGTATCTAATTGATCGCATCATGGTGCTTTACCTATTTTAAGTTTACTTATCGCTTCCTCTAGTTCGTGCAGTTGTATTCCAGTTTCCTGTACTCCGTTTATGCTTACACATACATTTTGCTTTTTATTTTCTATTACTGTATTTTCGCTATTTAATAACTCAGTAACGTATTCTTGCCATCGTTCAATAATTTCGTCTTCGTCTGTTAGAATATTTCCATGTTGATCTTTTATTTGATTAATCTTTACTCTATTTAGATTTCTCATATTTCTCAATGTTCTATAAAATAGCTTTTTGTTTTCTACACTATTTTCTTGCATTTTCCTTCCAAACTCTTCCCAAGATCTCGCCTTTGCCTCTTTGATCATTACTTTAACTTTATTTCTTTGTATTTTCTACTGGTCATATATTTGCTGATTTCTGTTTTGTAGATAGTTTTTCCACATTTTTTTCTTTTCTCTGGCCTCCTTCTTAATACCTTCGTTCCACCAGTTCGTTTGTTTCTTTGTATTACTACTTCCACTATATCCACATGTTTGTTTTGCCACTTTAAAAATTGTCTCTTTGAATCTTTTCCATTTATCCTCTAGATTACTCATTTGTTCTTCCCTGTTCTCCTTTTGGATTTGCGCTTCGGTTTCTTCTATATATTTGGTCCTAATTTGTGGGTCTCGTAGCTTATAGCTCTTTATTCGTTCTGTTATAACATTGTTTTTAACTTCACCTTTGCTATTCATCTGCGTATTCATTTTAATTCTAGCTTCTACTAGGTAATGGTCACTGCCTACTTCAAAGCATCTTTTGACCCTTACGTCTTTAACTGTTCTCTTATAATGTCCAGGTGTTATTAAAGAATCAATTATCGAGCGTTAATTTCGTGTGTGTACTTCTGTTGTTATTTTATGTATCCACTTGTGCTCAAAAAATGTGTTGTTTACAGTTAAATCGTTATCAATGCAGAACTGAAGCAGTCTCTTTCCATTTGTGTTTATTGTGCTCTCTCCATGTTTCCCTATTGCTCTTTGCCATTTCTTATATTCATTTCCCACTCTCGCATTATAATCTCCCAGCATAATCAGCACACCCTGATTATCTATCACTTCTTGTAATTGTTCCCAGAATTGGTTTTTTAATCAGCCCTGTCATCTTCTCCTGGTGCGTATATTATTACTAGTGTAGCTATATTTTCTTTGTTTTTTTTGCATTGTTACTTTTAATATTTTATCGTTTATACATTTCCAGCTTTTTAATTTCTTTACTTTATCCTTTGGAATCAGACATGCAACTCCCGACTAAGCCCGATTCCTTTCTTCCACTCCTATATATTTAGTAAAGGTAAAATAAATAATTCAGAATAAGTTAACAACTCAAAATTTCACTGGAATACTACCGTGTTCTGGCTATATATTTTCTTAATATAATAGATTTTAAATACTATAAATAAATGGACTTAAATGAGCAACAACTAAAAATGTATTATTATATTATCCTATCAACAATCTCGACACATACATTGGTTTGACAGAAACTTGGACCGTTAGATGTTATAGAGCTACATGTGTTGGAAAACTTTCCAGTTGATGGATCGATTACCCGTGTCTTCTTTCCGGTCTGAACTTTCCCCAGATTGTTCCAGATTTCCGTTATCCTTTTCAATAACCGATCCTTTTCGAGGACCTGTACTAAGGACGATGTATACAAAGCGATGTCTGCACATCATTGCATAATTTTTGAGAATAGAATAGATTAAAAATGGTTGTGAGTGTAGCAATAACAGTAGCAATTATTATTATTACTATTATCCTAAGATTTTTAATTACATCAGTTTAACAATCAGTTGTTAGTTTCAGTATGAAATGGATTTATTCTGTCTTTATCTTAATTTACAACGCGTGTAGCGATTGTTTCTCCTGTAGCAACTTTTGTAATGATTATAGTCAGGCACTTTTGTCTTGCACTTTTGCTGGTGCAGGGACAATTTTAATCCATTGTGTGGATTACCATTACTATCTTTTAGGTTTTAATCATTTCCATGGAAAATTTGTTACTTTTTGTATTGTTCTGGCCAATTATAGTTCAAACGGAACCGTTTAGAGAGGCTGTTTCAAATTCGCGGGCATCTCGCTTATTATAAAAGATACGCTATAACTTCATATTTGCTGAATTTGTTAAATTTTAATCTGCCAAAAAATCTTAGATAGATTCGAGGCGTATTCAGTTGCATCGAAAAATAAGAATTTCTTGATTTTAATTTTTATATATTTTTTGAAGTTTTCAAAAATAAAAAGCACTCTATTAAGGTAATTTATTGAGTTAAATGTACTGAAAATGTTTATTTGTTATTTCAACGCTTCCAAACGCTGAACAATCTTCAAATTTATTTTTATAAATAGAAAATTATTTCCTTTATTCTCTTCTTAAATAACTTATTTTCTTCTGATTTCAATAATATGATATATGTACGGTATTTAGAAAAAAGAATTTGAAAATGGTTCAGTGTTTGTACAACGTTGAAATAGTGCCTCAAGAAATTACCTCTACAAAGTGCTTTTAAATTTTTTACGTGTTAAAACTATGTAATATATAAGTAACAATTAAAAGCAGAAAATCCTTCAGAAATTTTTGGTATAACTAAGTACCTACGCCTTAAACCTGTTCAAATTTTTTTGTCAGATTAATATTTAGACCAAAATTTAACAAGTTTGCCCAATTTAAAACTTTTATAATACCTAAGCGAGATCTCTAATGTGACCCTCGAATTCGAAACATCTTGTACATTGAAATTGTAGCATTTCTTTAATGAATCATTTTCTTACTCCTATGTGTGTCCGCAAATAAATTGCAATGGTAGATTTTGAGATAGTAGAATCCAGTTCTTATTCTTTTACTGTACACATGGTACGTTCTGCAAACCATTTTGTTACATTTCCCATGAATATATTTGAGAATTGTATTTGAGAAACTCGAAAGTTGTACTAAAAAAACAATTAAATTAATTAATTTCCTTGACTTTACGATCACCAAATCGAATGGTAACCTTGAATTCAAGATGTTTCGCAAACGTGCTACTCCACGCTAGCCATATTTCTTCCACGTTTGAAAACTGGACTTGATAGAGAAATTAAAATCATTAAACAGATCGCTGCTAGTAATGGTGTCAACACCAAAATCATAGATACCGTTTTACACAAGAAACAAACAAAGTTAGCAATAAAATCAATTTATCCCATACAGGACCAAAACCAATCACAGGAATAGGTACGTGTCTGTGACTTATTTTGGTGAAATAAGTGAATCCCTGGCTAAATATAATTCACCACTAGCTTTTAAACCGAATATCAAACTGCGCAATGTTTTATTTAATACCAAAGATACAATCAATCCCTTGGATAAATCCAGTGTATATCAGCTACGATGTAGTCAGTGTGAAAGTGTATACATCGGTCAGACAGGCAGAAGTTTGAATATTAGATTAAAAGAATATTTCAGATCATTTAATTTAAAAAATAATCATTCCACATTTGCAACACATCTCACAGAAAACAGTCATAAAATAGACAATAAAAACATACAAATTTTACGCATAGAAATAGAAAAGAAGCTTAATTTTCGCGAATCGATAGAGATTTTTAAAGCACGTAATAAATCAAATGTAACAGTTTTAAATTAACAAACTCACCTGATATAAACACCCACTTTTCCTATCTTTCTAAAAAAAATTATTCTAATTTACTTTAGTTTTGAGGATGACCAAAAAAGATTGAAACTGTAGTCAACTATATAAAATAATGTGGTACAACAAAGTAAAAGTATTATTTCATTTACATTAAAAATGTAGCATAAAGTAACGGTTAAAACCATCGATTATTTGATAATATTTTGTAACATGTTGAATATATATGGCGTATTTCTGTTAACTTTCACGTCTAACGCTGAAATTGGGACACTTTTTTTCGAACATCCAATAAATAATCCTGCAGAAAATGTGTCAAATAAGAAATGCTCGTAATTGGGTTACGTCACGCTAGTACTAAATTACAAAGATATCTGTAAGTAACAGGTTTTTCTTGTTATCTTTCATTGGTGTCGTGTTTCGTGTCCTCTAGAAGGGACATCGTTTTGTGTCCCTTTTCGGGCTACTGATGTAACGTTAAAAAAGATGGATAAACTGGGTCATACTGCTTTTAGTTCGCAATCATTGATTTTATAAAAAAGGTCAATTATACTGCGAGTGTTTGTATTCTAATGTAGACACATAACATAAAAGCAGATAACGTTCAATAAAACACTTCTCTCGTTATTTATTTTGCGCCGCAGGAGTAGTTTATATTGAATTGTATAAGCTGCATTAAGTATTTCTACCTATATATATATAAAATTTTCAAAAAGTTTTTTTTGATAAACCTTTTGTAAAGGTATTGTTTATTCATCTTCGTGTTATGTGTCACCAGCTGTTTTGATGTACTTACCTACATAGGTGTACTTGATTACCATAGATTAATTATGTTGATCCTAGTTGTTGTAGCATAAGACATTTTTTTTTTTTAGGCAAGTGTGATTTTACTTATCAAATTTTACAGTTTTTAAAAATGAAACATATCACTCTCCCAAAGACCTACAGAATCTTTGTGAAGGATTATTAAACTCATTTTGTTGTTGTTCATTTAGTTCATGATGTTCACTTTTTGTTTTGGTTGTTGTTGTTATATCTGTTTTTTTATAATGTGCTTGTATTGATTTTTTCTTTGGACTCTAGCTTCTTATGGTCTCTTCGTGGACAGATACATGCACACAATACAGTTATGAGATTTTTCAAATTTCTTCCAGCACTCGCTTCCTGCACAGGCTGCAAAACAACTAAATTGCGTCACTAATTAAAGTTAAGAATTGCGGCACATGGTGTAGTTTCTGGTTTTAATCCTCATAAAACGGTTCCTTTCTTAATCTTACACTAATATAGTGCGGTTAATAAATCCTTCAACTAACAAAAGCTCTGTATGCGTTTCTTCACAAGGTGATGAGCAGGTTATCGTCGTAATTGAAACTAGTACGTTCGACACTTCTGAGAACTGAAGTTCAATTAGATAGCTGTTCTATTATGAAAACAAGAACAAATATTCCTCAACTAATGTATTAAATTCGGTATTAGTATGTCAACCGCATACAAGATAACATAGATTATGTACTACTCTACTGCTAGTTATAAGTTTTAAATCAGAAACCAATACAGCGTGGGAAAATTAGTCTTTACATGAACCACAATTTATTAGACCCATGAAAAATGTATAGTGTAAGATAAAGTTAAAAATAGGATGTAATATGAACACATTACAGAACCAAATAAATAGAATTCTAAACTAAATTTGTTACTATTACCATGCAAACGTAACATTCTATACATATTTGTAGCTAGAACTGGCAAATTGATGCTGACCGGAAATATTTCGAGCTTTATCGGGTTCGCGATAGGCAGTTAGCCATGTGAAAGAAAGAAATCTTGAATTGCAAATTAGTGTGCACTTGTGTCAGTTGTAAGTAGGTATGCCACGCGTAAAATTCCGCTTGTGAATATAATGCTTACTGTATTCGGGGATTGTGTAGGGACTATCTTTTATGGATTATCTGGCGAAAGATACTACAATTAACGCAGAATATTATTCGAACTGATTATCTGGAGCACTACTGCAGGTAGTTATCAGGAAATGGCATCGGAAGTTGCATAAGCGTCCGTTATTGCAACAGGATAATGCAAGAAAAATGGAGGATACTTTGAACGATTTATAATGAAAATTGCTTCCACGTAAGGTGGATGTGAAAGCAATTTTCACTGGATTTCGTACTAAGTGATTTTCATCTCTTCCAAAGTTTTAAAAAATTTTTATAGGATGTTCGTTTTGAGAATTTAACTGACGTAAAACGTTACATAAACAACATATGTGGAGTGAAGAGACACTGAAAAAGTTCCTTGAGGACGGCTTAAAAACATTACTGTGTCGCTGGAATAAAAATGTATTCAATTAAATGATGATTATGGTGAAAAACTACCTTGTAATATTGATGAACATTGACAAAATAAAAAGAATTATAGCTAAATTCTCAGAACTTTGAAAACATATCTGGTACTTTACTGTGCTTTTTTCAGATTTCAGTTTAGGCATGAAGAGAAATTAAGGGTGGTCTCAAATTAAAGATAAAATAAAAGGAACAAAGATTCAGCCGACGATGTCTTTATCTCCACGAGGTATATGGCAATTAATGCAATAATGCAGAGTTCTCCCGGAACGACGGAAGAATAGGGAAGGAAGCTGAAAAATTTTGAGGCAAAATTTAAGCTTCAATCCTACTTGAACAGAATCTAAGCTGTACCATAATTGTAGCTTAAAAAATCGACTATGTCTTGGACGTTTTCAAAAAAGTAATTTCTTCCACAAGTAAAGTATATATTCTGTAGGGGATAAGATCAAATGTTATTAAGTTATTGAGAATGATAATTTATTCAAGTTTGTGAAATTTTACCAAAATCGAATAACGTTTATAAAATGTAATACTACACAACATATCAATATTAAATTTATTTTTTAACTACGATATTAATTTATTTAACCTTTATTCGTACATTCCTCAATATTTGTCCTAAAGGCTTTTATCTTCTAATACGATTATTCAATATTTCTGCATCATTGAAGAGTCTATTTGAATAAATTATTTGGTTTGGTACTCTACCCCAAAAGTAACAATCTAAGTTTGTTAGATCAGGAGATCCGAGTGCCCACAAAATGGTATCAGCATTGTCTAACAATTTTTCTTGAAAAAGCTCATTAATTTACACACTTGCATGTCGAGCTAGGACAACCGTGGTGTTGATGTATGAAGAATATTTTGCTTCGTATGGGAGTTTCTTCAGAAATCAGTCAAAATATTTAAATGATTATACTAGTTAAGTCGTCCTTCAATAAAATAAGGTCCAATTACAATGATAATATATGTCACACTTTAACTTTTTTTAAATATTGCCGTTTAGAATTTGTTACGAAATTTATTACATCATTCTAAGACCAAAATCGACAATTCTGTGGAAAAGTACATCAGTAATGGTAAAAGTTGATTCGCCTGAGAAAATAAGGTTTTTACCGGAACTTCGATCACTTAGAACCTTTTCGTCCAAAATAAAGCAAAACTGCAACCTTCAACATTCATTTCATTCTGCCAAAGTATATATAAAACTCTAATTTTATATTATATTATATGGATTAGTTATTTGGTTTATAAATGCTTTGCAAATATGATTCACTAATCTGAAATACCTTCCTAGCGAAAACTGTACACTGCCGGTAGTGAGAAATTTTTCAACAAATTTGAATATTGTATTCGAAAACTTTACATTAAATAGTCTAACACCCGGGGGAATAAATAATTCGAATTAACTGTGATGATGTCCTTTTAACAATTTTTTGAATTATGATATGTCGATATATTTATTTTTATGTATAATATAATATAGTTACGCATGTCGATTGTTAAGAAAAGTTAGAGACTTTATTAGTTCACTTGTATAGATGTTTGTCAATGCTATGCTTGCTTGCCTAACTTGGTAATGGGCGGCAGGTATGTTCGGTTTTGTTTTTGTTTAGGAGAATTGAATTAATATGACAGATGTAAAAATGTCAATGTAGAGCAAGTCTTTTAAAATAAATAAAAAGAGTGAATAGAACGAATACAAGTAGTTTTTTCACGCAATTAAATAAAAAACGTTACAACAAGAGTATTAAGTAACATCGATTCTGTTATACTCGTATCCTATATACAGTTATCCTGATAAGTTTATTTACAAATAAGCTACCAATAGAACATTTGAACTAGATATTTCACACACAGACACATACATACAAATATGACATAAGAATTTTAAAATAATTCCACTTATTTTACTTCTGAAAGAATATATTTTAACGTCAAAGTTGGTAACTTAAGAGCACATTTTACCATTATCGATTCTCAGCTTAAAACTTTAAAGTAATAGGGACTGGCATTTTATTTGAGATATCCTTCAACTCCCATATTATTCTTGGATAAAAGTTTGATTAATCCTTTTTGTTATCTTTGTATTATTTGAGATAATGAAAGGCAAAATTACGTATAATAAAATACGTGTAAAATTAGTAAGTTGATCAATGGAAATTAAAAAATGTGTTAATCTTTCTCCGTAGTGCTAGTGCAGTTTTGGCATGCATCCGGGAGTATTGCAATTTAATTTTGTGTCAGAAAAGTATGCTCTCATTTTAAGTACTATTAGATATTGCATAATATAGAAGCAATTACAAAGAAGAGGCTGAAAAATTCGTTGAATCATGAATAGATGGGGTCACGTCATCCATACACTGTCTCCCTAACGCGAACAACTGTGAAATTTCAAATCGCTGCTTTAATTTTTTTGTGGTGGATATTACTGAATTCATGCTGTCACTAAACACGTCTTCTTTTTTTCCTGTAACAAATATTGAAAATGAGGTGAAAGGTTCGAAAGACCTTTATTGATTCATTGTTTACTATTGATAAATAGGTTCGTGAGGTTAGATGTCGTCGTACAACAATTGAAATTGCACTACTTCTAAAATCTGCTATTGTAGTGGATATTGTTGACAAAGTTGTAATAATATTCAAATAGCATAACACTTATTTTGAATGAAGAGTTGACTATGATAGAAGACAGAAATATCTAATATCTTGTCATATTCCTTACCTTAAATATAGGCACCAGAAGTCGGGGACTTCTGTGATACGTTTGGGTGATTTGGTGAACCAGTTTGCCTTGAAACAACATTTTTCCCGAATGTTTTTTGTCCCATTGTAAAAAGCATGTATAAACAAGTTCCATGTATACACTCTGATTCAATGGTTTTTTTGAAAATTCGATTCCTAAATGGGTAAAAGTTATCTATTAATATCTCTGTAAAAATTTAATGAAAATTGGTATTTAGATTTACTTTTAAAATGAAAATGAAAAGATGGACGAAATCTTTTATAACAGAATACAAATTTACTGTAATAATTTTGGGCAAGCGGCTATGTTCATTACAGCAGTGATTATATTCGATTCGAAAATGTAAACAACAATAACGTTGCAAACCGCTATCGTCAACAATCGTTTTATATGTATGTATAACTATTTTGCAGCAGCTTTGCCAGTGCACCAATACATACGTTTACATCCTTTCAAAACAAAATTGTTTGTGCAGTGTGCGATTGAATAATAAAGGTTTTTAATTTTCCATCATTAAATCCATATTTTACCGTGAGCCATACTTGTACATGGGTTCAAAATATTAGTAGGTATGTAAAATGTAGGACAGTAAAAAAAATCATAAAGTTTTCACACTCACATTGATGTCTACACTTTTTTTTAATTTCAGTTATTCGTTGCATTCATGTACAATTTTTATTTTATTTGCTTCTGTCTTTATATTGTTGTTTGTTGTAACCTTTATAAAGTACAAACGAGAAAATTATGACAGCGTGTTCTTGAAAAGTAGCCAGCCGCGTGTTGAAGATTTCTGGGTGGCGAAATGGGGTACTACTGAGTGTACCCTTAACGTGTATGTATACATATATACTGAGATACTCTGACACCCTGACACAAGAAAAGCAGCGAGTTCAGATAGCTTTTTATGTCATTCTATTTTTAATATCTCTTTTTAATATATTCAATTACTAAGCGTTGACGGTAATTTTGAAAGCTACATCCAGTATTTGCTATTAGGGTTATAACAGTTCTTTTATGTATGGTGGATGCTTAGTTGCAGTGACTCCGTAAGCTGTATCGCTTGTATGGCTATCATAGCAACTCTCGCGGTATAGTTTTGTCTGTGTAAATGTGTTCAAATGACTTTGTGAAAGCAACATATCACCGTTTATAATGCCGCGCTGTTAATCACCTTGCTGCCAGCAGCGAATGGTAAGTCGATCCGGATTTCAACTATGAAAAAATGTCACCGTCCCTTCCGAAATTTGAAACCCGTCTCCTATCGTCCCGCTACAACTATAGTCAGCTGCTTAACCACTGCGGCTATTGACCCGTATAACATATGGGAAGTTTTGCATGAATTTAATATCAAAGTTGACGCCAGCAAACACAAACACGTAACACCAATGTATGTACGACATAACAATCTTACATGTTATGTAAAAAGTAAATCATGCGTATGTGTAAGAATAAATCAAAATGTCCGCATCATGTATATCTAGATATAATATATAAAATATATGTCAGTAGTGATGTATATGTGACTTTGCTTATATGGCATATATAGAGATGTAACATAACATCTGTGTAAAGTTACTTACAATTCTACATGAGAGCGACTTTAACGTTACGTATTTGATATGTCTACGCAACAGGACAATAGGCTTCTACATTGCGGGTGTTCTAGAGTGTTCTGAACCAAAAGTGCAGTTGTCCATCTGTACTTTCGGTTCAGAACGGTCTAGAACAATCTCAATATAAAAACCTATATCAGCACACATTACATCACATAAATTAATTATTTAAGTTTTCAAAATTTATGAAGTTCACTACGTAAAATATCAATAAAAGACATTATAAAGATGCACTTCTATAATGAATTTATGGTGATTTAACAAGTTGTCTATTACCATATAGTATCTTATAGTCATTGCAATCCTTGCACGAAGAGAAGACACTATTTAAGGTACTCCTCATTTCTTTCTTGAGACAATGACGATCATTTCTATATTACCTCCTAGTTTTCCTAATTATTGTTAATCTGCTCGCCACACCAGTACTAAGATTCGTAATAAGTGAGCGGGTTAACAGTGAGTACACCTCCGTATTCTCGTACCAGCTCTTAAACTTTTTTTACGAATGAACAATTTATTCGCTGCGTGACAATGAATATGATATTATGAGTGCAATTATCGGTTTTAATTAATACAATAAAATAGCAAATAGTCATTGCAATCCTTGCACGAAGAGAAGACACTATTTAACGTACTCCTCATTTCTTTCTTGAGACAATGACGATCATTTCTACATTACCTCCTAGTTTTCCTAATTATTGTTAATCTGCTCGCCACACCAGTACTAAGATTCATAATAAGTGAGCGAGTTAACAGTGAGTACACCTCCGTATTCTCGTACCAGCTCTTAAACTTTTTTTTTACGAATGAACAATTTATTCGCTGCGTGACAATGAATATGATATTATGAGTGCAATTATCGATTTTAATTAATACAATAAAATAGCAAATAGTCTAAATGTATTTATTTCCGAAACTTACTTAACATATTTCATTTATCTTTCTTTTCCCTTGTTAATCTTTGTTTTGACAAACGAAACCATTCTGAAGATATTCTTTCAATATCACTAATGGTTACTAGTTTATGCTATGACATAATTACAATTATATACTACCGAAAACACCACTACGATGAACTAGCGTGACACCATGACACTTCTTGACCAACTTGACTATTAGGACGCCGCACATTACACTCCACTGAGCTTTTTAATTGGTTGTAAACAAAAAAAACATTTTACAAAAAGGCGCCCAATTTAAAATCACTGAATTAGATAAGAATATTGTATCATATCTGATGTAGCCACTACATCTGAATTAAAATTACGAGAAACGTACTACTCGTATTTATGTACATTTGATGTTCTGTTATGTAAACTGCACATAACTCATACCGGTAAAATACAATTTATTATGGATGGAGTTACCACATATATTTTACATTACTCACTTACATAACAGTTGTGCTTTTATTGTGACATAGATTAGATGTAACAGTTGCACAAAAGTAATAAGCACGACATAAAGTATTTTTGACACCGAAGTGTATTATTTCTAATCTGATCTAAATTCAATAAGAAATTTTTCCCAAACGCCAATTATTTAAACATATTTTTACTTGCTAGTTTCATAAGTCGAAATGTTTATTTTCGCAACGGTTTCGGTAGAGCATCCGATATTTTACAAGGTGGTTCGACTCCACTTCGGGACGAACTTTATTTTTAGAAAAACATTTTAAATAAATGCGTTTGGGAAACTTTGCATTATTGTAACGACATAAAGTTATTAAATTCATTTGCGCTAGAAACTTCCTAATCTTGATCTTCGTTCATCAGAAATTATTTATCGGAGTATTCAATATTTATATACAGGGCGAGTCATAACTCGAAATGTTTATTTTCTCAGCTATTTCAAATGGACATCCTATATTTTATTATTGCAGTAAACTTGTCTTCACGAACTTTATTATTAGAATTAAACATTCTAGCTAAATGCGTTACTTTTGCCGCGTTATTTCATTTTTATAAGTCGAAAACATGATTTCGATAAATAAAAATAATTCCTGATGAAGGGAGATCGCATTAGAAATGATTCTAGCGCAAACGAATTATTTCACCGTCCCTCCAGTAGAATTGAACCCCGGCAACTTTGTTATTAAATTCATGCAAAACTTCCCACTTCAGGCCATCGTTGCAACTAAACTAACTACAATATTGTACAATAGGGCAGGAATTGTAATATAAAATGTGTTCCTATTGTACAATATTGTAGTTAGTGTAGGTGCAAAGAACAAACCTTTCTAAAGTAAACTGAACAACATACCAAAACTTTATATTATAATAAAGGTAAGACCTAGAAGAATCGTAAACAGTAAAAAACATACAGGCTGTTCCACTTCAAATAAAGCAAGTTTAGTTTGCCCTATCTTTATTTGATATTCTGTGTAGTTACAAATATTTTAGGTTATAGGCTCCCATGCGCTTCAACTTTTATCTCATTCAACATTTTCTCATTTCTCTCATAATACAGGAGTAATTGGACTTCCTCGCACTAATGCCCCACCCTGTATGTATCAATTTAGATATTTTTACTATACACTATGCATATCGTCGTTGCACATTTCAAAAAGTTAGTTTGAAATTTTTTTTTGAATTTTTTGTCTTATTTATAAAAGGTCGTGTTTACGCAAGAAACGGTGTATAACACTTAGAGAATTGATAATGACACTAATAAAATAAAGACTAAACTACATATTCAAAATTTCCTTTGATCTGGTCTATTGATATAAAGCAAATAATAAACTAGTGACAACTGCATTTACTAGTTTTTTTGTTGTTACTAACATACGATGGTTAAATTTTTGGTTTTATTTGTGTGGTAAATTTGACTTGCATTCATTATCATTATTTGGCGCTGTATTAAGTGTTTTGCAACAAAAAAGAGTTTTGCGAAAGAAGAATATCCTGATCCCCATGCACCACCATTATTCAATACACGTCAGAGAAGTACGGTACCGCACAGTAGATGATACGTATGGTTATTGTTCAAGAAACATTCAGGTTTGGGCTACATAATATGTATGTATACGTATGTAAGTTCGAATTCATACATTCCACGAGTGTAGTTTAATTGAGTTGGACCACCTATCATAGTGCCGAATTGTCTTCGCTTGTATATATAAAAAATATTGTCTTCAAAATAAAATTATCATAATAAATTCTATATTTTAAATTAAATTTCTAATACCAAAACATGCTGGCTGAAGAAGCTAATATAACCAGATACATAATTTCTCTCTGTTTTTAACGATGTTACTAGTATGTACAAACGGAAGTGTGTATTATGAAAAAATTGTTTCAAAAATGGAGTTAACTTGTACCAAGCCTATCTTGTGCACTTAGGAATAATCTGGAGAATTATTGTTCACTTATAAAACAACCTAGCGAGCGTTGTTTTAAATAAAATACGAGTATAGCATTAGCTACAGAGGAAGTTCATTTCCGGTAGCAAATTGAAATTTATGGAAGTTTTAATAAGGCGTTGGAAGCCAAGATTAAAACGTATAGACACAAGCCTACTAAAGAAGGGAAAATTATTTTTAGTTAAATAATTATTCGACTAAAGATAACTATTATTATTATATATCTGACGGATTGTATTTGAGGAATGGCAGACTGGTTTCGTTGAAACATTGTATGTTATGAAGCTTATAATTTACACAACAATATTCTTAAAATAATACATCGTTAAAAGCGAATATCAGCTATTTATATAGGAAAATTAAACATCAATTTTTTTAGAAAAATAATTTTTGTTTGCTTTACATAAGAAACAAGGTAGTTAGACTATGCACAAAGTAGTCTTTATTGTAGAAAACTATTTATGAACAGTCTTCATTTTATAAAATAAAGTTTTCATCTGGTTTGAACAGTAAAACTGTTTAACACGGGTAAGTAAAACGCTGTGAAGTACACCAGTGATAAAGTCATTCAAATGATTGTGATTGTACTTTATATAGCTGGTGGCTATCGGGCTGGTGGCTTAGTGGCTTGCACACTTGACTAGCAGTCCGGCAGTACCGGGTTCGAACCCCGGTGCTTCCTTTCTGAGTTTGGTTTTCTGTAGTTTTCCAAATTCCACGGCAAATGCGGAAAGGTAACATCTTAAGTCGGTCTACAGCCGCAGGCGTAATAATAAATGGCCAGCCGATGCCCCTGTAATTGGCGCAAGCTGTTGGGGGATGCTAAGGCATGGATTATTATTATTATTATTATTATTATTATTATTATTATTATTATTATATAGCATATGCTGTGATATATGTACTTTAGATCGTAAAAAATTGATACATAGTAGAAACAGATTAAATATAATTAATTTTATCGACAATATTTCGTGATTAGTCGTCTAGTGCTTTAGATAACTCATTATAGACTAATTTAATTGCCCACGCATAGCTAAAGTTTCGACAAGAAATTAATATTTTAACCCAAGTTAGTAATAGTGAATCTATTGGGAATAAAAACGTGTTGGTTAAGTGAAAATAAGAACGAGTACAACTATAAATATTGTGATAAAGAACTTTCTGAACAATTTAGCAAACTTCGAGACGATGTAAATCTATTTGTAATAAGACAATAATGAAGTCTTCCCTTATATGTACTGTAATTCTGTAATTGTTCTTTGTTTTTTTTTTCAGGAAAAGTAAGTGACAGCATACATAAATTAATAATAACTGTTAGAGAAAAAGTAAAAACATATCTCCAGTCCCGAAGAAAAGAACTGGGCAATAAATTGTCACCAGTTCTATACATGTGGACAGGCTAATAAGAAATTACAATCTAACGTATTACGAAAAGAGGTTCCGTTTTATTTTCGAATAACCTTGTTAGAAAATAACTACATAAAGTATTGCTGAGATTACAGGCCATCATTTTTTAAAACGTTTCGCAAGTAATTGAATAATATTTTTTAGCACGTATTTTATTAATTTTCTAAATAAAGTTATATGATGATAACATCATTTGTAAAAGAGAAATGGTTGTGTAACAATCCATTTCACTTGGCATTCAACAACTTACTTAAATATAACTACAAGTGATTTCTTTAAGTTTGCTGGCTTTCTATTTACGTTTCTGTAATTACTCTTTCGCAGTCTGTCAGCTAATAAGTGCTGGGCGTATTCAAGACAAATACATATACCACAAGTATAAAGGTTTCATTTAAATAAGAGAAAATCTAATTTTCTTGGCAATTTAGTTTTAATAGAAGGGTAAAATACTAATAACCCCACTTTCAATTTCCTCTTGATTACACCACCAATCTTAATTTTAAATGAGCTCGGTTCTGCAAAATTAAACGTAAAATATAGGATGTAGTAGTGCCGTTTTAAGAGTACCGAGGGATCTAAGATAGTCGTTATCCGCTTGAAAAATTGTTTCATACATTTTCTTGTTTGACACTAACAAGAAGAGAAGCTAATTCTTAGTTGAGTGTAGGTTTTCACAACCGTCGTTTACTGCATTATAAGGTCTTTCGGGTGTTGTCGCGTAGATAAGTTTACACTTGTTGTCTGCTGCTCCTCTTTATATACGTTATTTCTTCTTCGCTTCTCTGTTTCGTGACAGTTCCGCATGAGCTGCATCCTTTCTGGTATTGTCGTTAGATTAACGATTATTCGCCAACCGAAATCACCGGAAAGTATCCAAGTAACTACAATGTAGAAGACGGGTACAAACCGAGCAACACTTGACGGATAAGTTTACAAGATCGTTGATTATTACATGTAGCCATAATACCGAACGAAGTAACGAATAAGCGAAGCGAAGAAGAAATAAGGTGTATAATATGGTACAGAAGACAAGAACATTAGTCTTTAGAAACCTTCTGAAGAAGCTGCAGCAAAACGTCAAGTGTAAACTTATCTACGCGACAACACCCGGAAGACTTCAACCAAGCTAATTCTTATTCAATTCACGAACGATGATTATGATATGAGAATGTCCTGGAATCTTATAGAACGTTATGACATTATTCAACATGGTTTTTGAAATTGAAGTTTCTCTAAAACGTGTCATTTAGTGAAAGTTTCATTGCTAGCGCTTGTACTTACTGACATGTAGGGAAAGACGCTTTTTAACTCACCCATGCCCCGTAAGAAATTCTTTCTAGAGGACCTTTGTTGGAAGTCCTCAGAGTAGCAGACTTGCAAGATCTCAATTAGTTCTTTAGGAAATTCACTTGAAGATTCTATGAAAAGGAGTACGCGAACAGCAACCCGATGACGAGCCGTAGAATCACGTACAAATTAATGGGTCCAATCAACTGGAGCATCATAGATTAACATGATCTGATAATTGGTAATTGAAGTTACTTAAACAGCGATAATCGAGGATCATCAAGGAGATATTGCAAGAGCAAGTGAAACTGGAGGAAGAGAGCTGGTTGAAAAGGAGGAAAATGAGTTCTTTGTCTACTCGTGGCATGTCACTTGACTCAGCCTTAGTGAAAACAGTGTCAGCTCAGCAGGTAAGAGAATAAATGATGAATAAACCAATAAATAATAGTATTCCATTCAGAAAAGCGAAATAAGAATGAATTCTTGGCAATAGTGGTCACAAATAATAAACAGTTCACGTAAGATACGCAAATCTCATCGCTTTAATACGGAAGTTAAAACGCATGCGCAAAGTGCCCAATTCAATAAGATTTGATGATATGATATTTCCGTACATCAATGAACCATTCAATTACTTAACAAAGTCAAAAAATGCAACGCCTGGATTTGCTGGACAGTTTCTATGTATCGCCACTAAAATTGATATTGAAACACAAAACAGAAATTGTGGAAACCATTGATAGAACTTGGCGGTAGTAAATCTATAAGCTCCAGTATATATCACAATATTTTCGATTAGCAATACTAGAAAGCTATTGGGCTAATCTAGATCCAAAATATTTAACTTGAGATGTTAGTAACATGAATTAGGTAAGTAAAGAATGAAGAACCTGTTGATCAGTTGATTGGATGTTAAGGACTTGAAGATAAAACTATGTGTGTTTCCTGTAGTGATTTGTACGCGGCAATTAATGAATTCTTTAATTTGATGGAATCATCTTATGGTATTCACTGTTGATGTGGAATAAGCATAAATACGCTTTTTTCTACATAACTCCCTTCAACACTAATACACTTATTCCATATTTTTTCCAATTGCCCCATACCCTCAGAAAAAAATTGCTTCGGTAGCCCCGCAAAATATTCTTCAACAGCTTCTTTGAGTTGTTCATCAGACGCAAAACGCTTTCCCCTAAGATGCTTTTTTAATTTTTTTAATAAGAAGAAGTCTGACGGAGCTAGGTTGGGGCTATAAAGTAGATGCCTTAACTGATAGATACAGTCAGTGATTATCTGCTGAACTTTGTTTTCCTTATGAACTCGGCAATTGTCGCGCAGCAACAAGTCTTTTTGTGGATAAGAATACGAGCGTTTTTCCTCTAGAACAGTTTTGAAATTTTTAATTGTGTTTCCGTAGGTCTCCCCATTTATGGTAGACTCCTTCAACATCCCAGAAAACAGTTGCCATTAGTTTTTTCCAGAAAATGGTGTCTTAGCCTTTTTGGTGGTGGAGAACCCACTGCATGGATTCTTGGTTAGTAGGAGGGTCCCAATGATGCACCCAACGCTCATCCCCGGTGATAATTCGAGATAAAAATGTTTTGTCCTTCTCCAACTCGGCCAAATTTTCTTGAAGCACTTCTTTTCTGTACAGTTTTTGTTCAGGTCTAAGCAATCTGGGTATCCACCATGCAAACACCTTCTTCATACTCAAATCGTCATGCAAAATTTTGATTTCATTGGCAATAACAGAGATCTTTACACGCACGATCTTTCGGTACCAAATTTTCGACTTTTGGCATGTCTTCAGTTCGAGCTTCAACAGGTCGTCCGTACTTTGGGTCATCATTGATTGACTCTCGGCGCCATCGTAAAAGTTTAGACCAATATTTTACTTGAAAATAAGATGGTGCATTTTCCCCATGCACAGCAACCATTCTTTTATGAGTTGCTTTTGCACCATTAACTTTTTTGTCGGGAACTTTCTTATGCTAATTTTACCCAGAAGTAGACCGTCTCAAATCTCTGTAAACAGCACAAACGAAACACAACTTAGCACATGTACTTCTAGCAGTGACAGCAATTTTTCAATAATTTGTTTGACATCGTCACTCTTTTGTTTCATAGCCTACGTAGATAACATAAAAATACACCCTCGTAGTTGTAGCGGTACATTAATTCCATGCAAGAATTGCAATATTTTCTCGTATTGTTTAATTACACAGTATTTTTTAATGATACTTATTATTGCCTTAGTATTCTTGTATAAGTCTTGAGTGTATAACCTGACTTGCTGTTTCGCTTGCATAATATCACACATAAAACAAACGACTCGGCCGTTTCTCGAGTGTCATTCTCAAATTTAAGCTCCCTGACATAAATCATCCGAACAGAGAAAATAATTTTCCCTACTTTATAGAGCTTACGTCTACATGTTCTGAAAGTCATGTGCGCTAACGCCTTATTAACATCTCCATACATTTCAATTTATTTTGAAAATACACCTTTCTTTCTTTTGTAGCTAATGGTATAGCATCATTCATTTAAAATAACGCTCGGTACGTGGCTTGAATAAGTTTTCAAATTATTCTAAAGCTTCCAGGATAAGCTGGAGTCCGTTTCTTATGTTACATAAACGAAAGACTTTATTGATAATGGATTTTTTTAAATTAAAGAATTAATTAAGGAATACTTTTATAGAATTAGTGGGGGAATAGTTTTGGGTAGGTAATTTGTATGTTTCTATTTAATATTTTCGATAAAAAACAAAATTTTCGAAAAAAAAAACAGCATCCTCTAGCATGCATGTCATTTATTACATTTGTTCGAAATTGTAAGCATTAGATTTGAAAAGCAGAGCAGTTTTCAATGAGATTAAATTCAGCAACTCAAGTTCAATAAAACCTTAGTTATAAGCGTTCCTTTAAAACAAAGTTTCCCCTTCGGCCTTTCCCATTTTTCACAAAATACAAAAAAATTATTCGGTGTAAAATATGCGGAATTGTCTTAATTCTTTCATACTTATAATAAACGTTAGATAAATTTTGTGTAAAATAAGAATTTAAGATTTTGGTGTTTGGTTACGCCATCTAGGGATCATCCTACATTTCCAGAAATAATTTCCAGATGTTTCTCGGTGCTACATTAGTCGGTGGTTCTAGTGGAGTATCATTTAAATAATTAGTTGATTATCAGCCATTAATATCCTACTCATGTTAGGATTAAACTGTTAATTAATATGGTCTTACCACTAAATGCAGATTTCAATTCATGGTTTAAAGGATTATTTAACAAATAATACAAGAAAATTGCGTAAGTTGTCTTCTAATGTTTACATCACAATGTAACATCGATTACTAAATTAATTTTATATTCATTTACTTTGTTGAAAGTCTATAAAATTATTTGCGCGAGTGGCGTACAATATATTAACCCAGTAGTTGTCATAATCACTGTACCTACTCTCTACTTTTTTGAATTCACATGAAAATTTCTGTATAGTGACTAAAGAAGGAGCAGTGTCACATTACCTTCAGCATCTCTCCTCTTTAACTGATGAGGATGTCAATTCGATACCATTTCATATTTCCTTCTTCAATAGTATAGTCAACGATATTTTTTTTTGGTAAATCATCTCCTGGAATATAAATCGATAATGTTGTTGTAGTAGTTCCTGTATACAAGAATAGTATTTGACATGTTTTAGTTGTAGTTAAGAATAGCACAGTTACGCAAAAAAGTTAATATTTTTTCATACATATGTAAAAACTACAAAATGTAAATAAAATGAATTTGAACTGCTAGTAAAGAACTCATTTATATTCCGAAATATATTAAACTTTGGTGTATTACATCAGGTTGTACAGAATTTGGTTTACAGGTTTGAAGGTATATGTATAATCGGTCGTCGGGCTGGTGGCTTAGTGGCTTGCACACTTGACTAGCAGTCCGGCAGTACCGGGTTCGAACCCCGGTGCTTCCTTTCTGAGTTTGGTTTTCTGTAGTTTTCCAAATTCCACGGCAAATGCGGTAAGGTAACATCTTAAGTCGGTCTACAGCCGCAGGCGTAATAATAACTCATGGCCAGCCGATGCCCCCTGTAATTGGCGCAAGCTGTTGGGGATGCTAAGGCATGGATTATTATTATTATTATTATTATAATATACGTATGTAGGTATAAGGTGCCGGTTTCTTTTGTATAGTAGTATAAATTTTAACGAATAAATAAAGAAACATTGGTTTACCCAGGTGAAGTAAGGTCTATGGTGCTTTAATTCTGACATTTAGCTATGTACAACGTATAAAGCCAAACGCTTCGGATGAAAAATAACTGTTTATACATATGTATGTAATATTCAGAACATTTACATGTTCTACAGCAAAAACAACTATTGTATATTGTTTTATTTATTTATTTTTGTGCTGTGTTGTATTCTCAAGCTGGTTGTAATTAAATGTAATATCTTGACTTTTAAGAGTGGTCATTGTGTGCCTTTGATTGTATAATGTAGTTAATATGTACATATATACATATTTATATGTATTTCTATGTACATTTCTTATTGTTTTGTTAGTGGTTCTGTACAGGATGGGCCATTAAGTGAGGTAAGCGGCTGTATCTCGGAAAGTATACGTCCTAGGTTCTGCGGGAAAAATATAAATAGAAAAACTGGTCACGAGAATTACTGGAAATTAGATAGAAATTAGAAGTTCCAGATTTTACCGCTAGGGTTGTTTAAAGTTCAATATTTCCTTTCTTTGTAAGTAGTTGAGAACAAATAAAGGTATCGCGATACGGTTTTTAGTCAAATATAGGTGACATAAGCTGCTTAAGAACATACTCCATTTAATTTTTTAGACTTATCTTTCAATTCCTCAAATATTTCCACTTATAGGTCAATATAATAACAATTATTATTTAATTAATTGTTGTTTTATTGACCTATAAGTGGAAATATTTTAGGAATTGAAAGATAAGTAGGTACATAAAGGTCACAAAACAGATATATTAATATTTTAAAGAAAATCATAAAATAAGTTACCGCTACAGGAAAGGATATCTAGTTTATCTGTTTAAAACTAATGGATACAACATATAAACTTTGTTTAAAATCATCACAATTCCCTTTCAAACGAGTTCGGAGATTATTTGGATAGAATAGTAACGAAAATATTAAACTTTAAACATTAAAACGTAGATGGTCCTCCCTCTCCCTTATTATGACAGATACGAAAAAATGTTACTCAAGAGAATGATCTAGTATGACACGGGCTTTCAACAGTTCATTCCGCGATTTTCTGAGATAATACAAATGTTAGATTTGAACATAGAAAATAACGGTATAATTTGGAACTTGAAAATGATTGCCAGCGATTTATCGTGGCCAGATTTACTATCAATATTTTGTCCCGCAAAATTTAGGACAAATACTTTCCGAGATACAGCTGCTTGCGTAGCTTAGTGGCCCACCCTGTACAACAATAGCATTTAATAGTATAAGTTGTTGTAACCAGTATTCAGTAAGTATTGCGTATTTTTTTCAATAGCGAACAGTTCCTCATATTAATTTCTTACAGCCGATTTAGCAGAAAAATACAGAAAGGTGAATATAAATTAGTAATGTTTACATTTACTATATTTCATTATACAGCGTTAGTAAAAGGTTCCGGAACGGTCGAATAACTTTGTTATTTGAAAATTATGATTTCTGAAATTTGGTATGGGGGTATAGTTAATATAAATGCATTTTATGCAATACAGTTTATATTTTTTTCACTTCTGGTTTCGTAAGTTTTACTGCCATTTTCAAATGTGTCAATGTCTAAAATAAGTAAATTTATAGCGATGCAAAAGTTAAAACGCTTTTAAAATTGTCAAATGTGACGGAAAAAAGAATGCAAACACTAAACAACAACTTTTTTTTTAAACGGAACGCCCAGATTTTTTAACACTTTTGAATGCAAAATAAAAAACTACGTTCAGGAAGTATTAAGATATTTATTTTTATTCACAAGAAAACAGTTAAAAAATTAAAAAAGTGTCCTAATACAGAAAAATCAAGATATCTGTCTATTCAGGTTGCGATTACAATAATTGTTCAAAATGCTCTCCATTTACAATTTGACAAAAATGTAAACGGTCAGTAAAATTTCTTATTGAATTTTGTATTTGTTCTGTGATGCGATTGGCTTCTTGAACTATTCTCTCTTCCAATTGTTCAAGATTATGGAGACGATTTTTGTACACTTGACATTTCAAGTGACCCCAAAAAAACAAATCTAATTGCGAGAGATCTGGCGAACGTGCTGGCCATTCGATTGCTCCTCTACGTCCGATCCAACGTTCCGGAAAAATGTCATTCAAATAATCGCGGATGTTATGGGCAAAATGGGGGGAGTTCTATCTTGTTGAAACCAAAATTGTGCATTAGGGTGATCACCTATGTTTGCATTTGGAAAGAGGACCGCAAATGCTGGAACAACCTCATTTCGCAATAAATTTAAGTAGACGTTGCCAGTTAAATTTCCTCTTATAAAAAATGGTCCTATGATGTTGTTTCCAACAAGACCAGCCCAGACATTCACCTTTTGAGGACGCTGTGTATGGACTTCCTCAATTCAATGCCGATTTTCAATTGACCAGTAGCGACAATTACATATGTCTGTTCACAGTGCCGTTGAGACAAAACGTTGCCTCATCTGAAAAAATTATGTGATCTAAAACATTAGGCTGCTGCCCGATCAATTCCGTCATTGTTTCGCAAAAATGTAGTCTACGATCTGGATCATCTTCAGTTAACTCATGGACGGGATACATTTTATAGGCTTTCATTCTTGCTGATTTAAGAATCTTATGAGCAGATTTTTGAGAGATCTCATGAATTTGACCTAATCCTGTTGTGGACACGTGATGATTTTCTTCCACTATAAGTAACATATTCAAACTAGTTTCTTCATCTGTTGCTGTTAATGGACGTCCCCTTCTAGGTAAATCCTTCACCTGACGAAAGACTTCAAACTTTTGAATTGTTCGGCATACCGTACTTTTACTAATGTGACGATCCGGATAAACAATATTAAACAAAATACGAACCTCTTCAAAAGAACGTTGACGATCATCGTACCCACGCATCATTAATATCTCAATTCGTTCTGATTCAGTAAGTTTTACTGCCATTTTCAAATGTGTCAATGTCTAAAATAAGTAAATTTATAGCGATGCAAAAGTTAAAACGCTTTTAAAATTGTCAAATGTGACGGCAAAAAGAATGCAAACACTAAACAACAACTTTTTTCAAAGGTACCTTGTTTTTTCTGTATTAGGACACTTTTTTAATTTTTTAACTGTTTTCTTGTGAATAAAAATAAACATCTTAATACTTCCTGAACGTAGTTTTTTATTTTGCATTCAAAAGTCAAAAAATCTGGGCGTTGGACGTATTGCCGATTAAACCGGAAGTGAAAAAAATATAGACTGTATTGCATAAAATGCATTTATATTAACTATACCCCCATACCAAATTTCAGAAATCATAATTTTCAAATAACAAAGTTATTCGACCGTTCCGGGACTTTTTACTAACGCTGTATATATCACAGCGAAATTATTGTGTTTTTAGTAGTTTGTTAATGAACTCGATACAATTCAGGCACTTCTGTGTTATTTAACTTCAAATTTTATTTTTAAATGGATTTACACTATATAATGTATGTATATTAAGAGTCGATACAGGTATATCGTATGCCATAAATCAACACAAAAGGAAATGACGTCGTCACTTCCGAAACAAATCTAAAACTCAAGAAACTGATTCCGATACCAAGTTACCGTCAATTGATTCGAGACACGACATAAACTCCATTAATCCAAAAGTTTTACTCCTGAAGTTGTATTAATTTTTTTTGTTCCTACTGAAATTGAGTCATTTTAGTTTCCGCCTAAGGGATTCGATTGCACGGACATTTTCCGTACGTAACTACTTTTAGTTTGACGCAATCGATTTAGTGTGGGTAAAGTACTTGCAGTCGCAGGGAATTAATTAAACTTTTTAATGCCTTAGCAAAGTTTATATAAAGCTGATATTTATATATTCAAAGGGGTATCTCTATTTAAAAAATGTGAATAATGTTACTTCAGCATGGAAATGGTATAAAGCTAACGCCTTTATGAATTTTAAAACGAAACTGGAAAAATCTGTACATATCAAGTGAAATTAAAAGCTGAAGAATACTAAAGCTCAACAGAATGTTTTCAATATTTTACTAACGTGTCATCCGATTAGTGACAATTGTTATTAAATTTGTTGAACTCGTCGTTTGTATAGGTAAATGATTTCATGTGGTATTAATGCGTTAATAATAAAATTATTCTAGATTTTCAAATCTGTTTTTTTTTTCTTTTTTGATATTAAATATCTTGTAGTTTCGATGAAAGACAGCGATAACGTTTTCGTCTTTAGTTTTTTTTGGAGATTTCATTTTAAATAAAGGAAGCGGAGGGTTTTCATTTGCAATTTTATTTATTAAAATTTGAATTCACTTACGTAACATTTCGACTTTTTTACTTAAATTTGGCTGCACATTTTGTCAAAAAGCTCTACTTCATTATTGGTCCAAAATAATTACGATTCTCTGATGACGTCCATTTGGTAAAAATTACGAAACGTAAATATCTCAAGCATGGCGTAAGATAGGGAAATAAGTCCATACACAAAAGGACCTTGAAATATCATGAGAATTTAAAAAATAAGTATACAGGGTGTTTTATTCGAAGAAAAGCAATTTGAATACAATTTACATAGTAACGCAAGCAATTTCTACATGGAAATATGTTTTAATGTCAGCTTACTGAACATTTTTTTTTTGCAACGTCTCTCTCAAAGTCATTTAGACTTTCCGGTACATTGAATGACCCTGTATATCAGCACGTGCCATAATGTTTGTTTGTTAAATCTGTATCTGCATTAACTTTTGTAGATGTAGTTATTTAAAACAGGCTACAGTTGTAGATTTTTTTACAAATAATGAAATTATGCAACAAGAGCTAATTTTAGTGATAATCTTTATTTGACAAAGTAGTTTTAGAATTGCCTTGAGAATTTAAATCAATGACTAGATGACTATTTGAAACAAGAATACTGATTGATACAATTGCGCTGCAACCGGAAGAAGCAAAAAAAGGAAAATTATATTTAATGGAATTTATGGAACCGAAAGTATTACCTGCAAAATTTAAAATCGCAATTCATATTAATCATGAATTAACTTGTTAACTATAATTACTAGTAAATATAATAGTATATAATAAAAGGTACGCAGCATATGAAGAAATCACAATGGGAATATTATCGCAAAACCGCGTAGTTCCTGGCAATCACTATAAAGGCTTCTGCCATACACCACAGGATGTATATGGATACAAAATAAAGTATTGCCCGTTTGACAGTATCATATTTTGTTTGACAATAAGTTGGATAAACTTTGTTTGAGAGTAGTTATAGTAGATAGTAATGAAGTTATAGACTTGATTCTAATTTCAATTTTAAATGATACCAACAACATGGCAAAGTAGACATAGGTAACCTAAGAAATTTTCAAATTTATTAAAAATGTTAAGTTGGCCAAACTGTGTACATACGTGCAATGCAATATTTTTGGTCAAACTTTGATAAAAAAATAGGACACGACTAATTTTGTTTGATTCGTGTGCCTTCATCAAATATGTTTTACATTACGCAATTTTGTTTGACATTAAAATCTCAAACAAAGTTGGCCAAAAGAATATGATAATGTGAAACAGGCTTGAAACCATATATGGCTCAATAAACATGTACTTAATTGATGAATGACGATCCTTATCAGATTTCTAGCTTTCACAATTATAGGTTGCTTTACTTTTTTTGTGTATAAAGAATCTGGTTTCTAGAACGGCACCTCAAGTTATAAGTTACTGATAGAATTAGAAAACTTTGTGCTTTTCTGGGCATGGACGTAAGATACTACAGTGAGAGAAAAAAGTATCTTGCCAGTGCGTGAAAGGAAGCTCCCTACTCAAACCCTACTGGAACTTCATTATCGTAGTATGTATACAAAGAATGTCTGTGTCACATACAGTCGATGTAGATACAGTAAGACAAGAAGGTACTCGTGCATATTTAGTAAGTTGTATCTGCTTTAACATGGTGCATAAGCTTAGGCATTGCATTTTTCTATGATATTAGAAATATTGGTGACTACATATTTTATACCAAACCATAGGTATAAACCTGTAATCTTTCAGATGTATAATATTTTTATTATAAAAATATGACTACTTTTCAATGTGTCTAACTTTATTTTAAATTTACAGCATGAACTCTATATGAAAATTTAATTGAAGGCGTAGTACCTATTTTCTATAATAATAAACACTTGTCATAAATAAAAGCTATCTTCATTTATCAATAGCAGCCGTTGTATATAAGAATACTCCGAATCTATAATCATATATTTTCTAAAATTTGCAAATAATTACTTTTTAAGACCAAATCTTCATTGGGAATTAACAGATACTGTATACTCTAAGGTACCCCTTTTAGTTACATTAGAGAAGATGGTTCTTATTCCATATAAAAAAATATATCTGTAGCAAATGTGTCTGTGACAAATAATTACCGAAAGTTTTCCATCTGAGAGTACAACTTAATGAAGCTAACTTCAAATAGATATTTCTTGGTGTTAAGTAGCGAAATCATTTTTCGCATAATTTGTATCTCTTTGTATTTTTTAAGTGTCTTCCGTATTTGTCCTCATTCTCCTCGCTAGATATCCTCAACTAACACTACTATTATATTATCTTTTCGTTTCAAGGAAGCAACTACACGAACATCAAATAGCCGAGCAAATTTATTTAGGCCCTCTATTCAAAGACGTTAGAATTATATACTTGGCCGAGTTTGCAATTACAAAGAAGCAAATTATGGAATGGCCTTCTGGTTGTGACAAATGTCACACAAAAAGGGCAACATCAAATATGTATTCAACACGCAGAAGATATGGATATTTGATAGTGTCTATTGTATAGTTGATCATTTTAGTATTCTAGCGGATTAGATTATATATGATTTTCTCTTTGTGGTGCGATATTTAACCGTAATTCGTAAATTCTAACTTTACTAAAACATTAAATTACATGAGAAATTAAATCAAAAATTTTGTATAATCATAATGGTCCTTTTTTACTCTACCATATAGTACGAAACCATCAAATACATATGTACGTATTGTTGTTATGTTGCAAGGAAAAAGTAATTTAAAAATATATTTAAATTAAACATATCTTTTTGAGCTACGAATATTTATTCCTGGTTTAACAATAAACATACATACAGCTAGTCAAAATAATGACATAAGAAATAATGATATTTGTGTTTTGTAATATCTGTATGAGGTACAGATGGCATAGATATGAGATAGAGATTACAAAATTAATGTTAGTATTACTAAAATAAATTTTGCAAAATTTTAATAGATTCTTCTCTACATGGCTTTAATACAGGATGCGGCAGTCAAACCTGCATTTTTGAAGTAAATTAAAAAAATAAACGTTTGTATAATAAAAAAAATGTTGATACTATGTTAATATATATTAAATAGCATTTAACAAAAATTATTCATTTTTTAAAAGTAACATCGTTCATTGTTTAAAAATAACATTATTAAGATGTCGTCCATCTCGATTGATGCATTCGCGAAGGAGGTGTCTAAAATTGTCCATTACATTACGAAGCATCTGTTCAGGAACTCTATCGATTTCCTGTGGGATTCTCGTCTTCAATTGTTCCAGGTCGTTCTTGGTAAACTTTGCCCTTTAGGTAACCCCACCAGAAAAAATCACATACGGAGAGGACGAGTAAACGAGCAGGCTAACGAATCGCTCCGTTGCGGGATATCACCCGAATTGAATTAACCTCATGAAGGATATTCATGCTTACACGGCTTGTGTGGCTTGTGGCTCCATCTTGTTGAAATAGAGCTTCATCATTTAGTCCATGCTCACGTACTCTTGAAATGAAGAAAGTTTGTAATATTTCCGAATAGCGCTCTGCATTCACGGTAACAGTTTACTCCCTCTCATTCTCAAAAAAAATATGAGCCTATAATTCTCGACATTGCACACCAAACAGTTATCTTAGTTTTGCTTGTTGACAATTCCGGAAAGTTGAAAATACGCCTCGTCGCTCATCCAGAGCAAGTGGACAAGTTCCTCGTTTCCCTCAATCATTTTCAAGAAGGTTTCACAAAACCGCCATCGATCAGCGATAAATTGGTAGAAATCATCTTAAAAATTGGATGTTAAGCAATTTTACTTGGCATTCAGCAAGAGAAAAATGTACATATATACTTCTAAAAGTAAACGCCAGTGGTCCTGTTCAGTTATCACATCAGTAAATCCCCGGCAAGTAATGATGAGTGAAGTAATCGCACTGCATGTCTATATCGGCAATGGTGCAATCCCTACGATATATGTATGTACGTATTCGGTAAATTACTTGTAAAGTCTTTACCTACAGGTGACTTACCAATGTGCTAACTGAACATTATCAATGCCACTGATTAATTGATTTGTTATACATACAGGGTGGTGCAACCATGATGGGGTGGACGATTGTAACTAAACGATGAGGAATTTCGAAAAACCTTTCTGGAATTAGATTGATGGCTACATGAACTACGTTTTAAAAATATTGTCGTTATACAGGGTGATCGAACCAGTTGTTGAGGAACCAAACTTATGTTTTTTAAATGGAACACTCGGTATTAGAATATTCCAATCGATTTTGCTAATCAATACAAACAATTTTATATATCATTAGTTCGGTCTAAAACCCATAATTACGGAGAGTAAAGCGATTAAAGTTGAAAAAATGCTACAATGTTCGTCCATTTTATATCAATACCGGATATGAATATTGTGTAGTAGTAGTAGAGTATGTGCCATACTCTTCGGTAAAATAATGGTCTACACTTAACTTGAAATTATTCACCATTATACAGGGTGATCGAGTTTTCTAAATCCAATTCGAACTTACTTTTTTCAAATGGAACACCCTGTATATTATTTTTCTGTGTTAAAGAGCACTTTACCAGCTTTCCAAGAATGCCATACATGTTACCCTTTTGACTGACGGTTTTTAAGCAAATGTAATTTTTTGAGATTTGTTACGTTTAAAGATTTAAAGTCATCAGGTGATGACGCATGCATATAATCCATAATAAACAAACAATAAAAACTCAGTATGCACAAAATATAAAAATTGTTGTCAAGATTGCAACTCCGTATACATCGGACAAACCTCCCAATATCTGGACAGAAGAATGAGACAACATCGTTTGGATTGTCAACACTCATCCACGAAGACAGCATTGTGTGAACATAGCACATCGTTGAAACATACGTTTGACTTTGACAACGTTATTATTTTGGAAAAGGAAAACAAATGGTCGATTCGTACATTCCTCGAAATGTTTCACATTCAAAGGACAGATAATACTGTTAATTATAAAACAGACATCCAGAACCTTAGTGCGATTTACTCCTACATATTGTCCATAGACAAACAGCATTACAATAAAACTAAAAATAAATAACTTAGTTCATTAACTAATTTTAATTTAGATTAATGATTTTTCACTCTATAATCTTTGTATATTCTACTATATATTATAACTTGATCAATATTGATCATTTTATTAACAATTTAGAATTCTCAAAAATGTTTATAAGTAATTCAAGTATCTTTAGGTCAATTACTATAATACTTTTGTACAACATTGTATATACACATCAATTGTCCACTAAGATTTTCACCTGTCTCTATCTTGATAACATCAATTCCCCAACTTTTGGTGGGAAATTTGCGATTACCATAACCTCACTTACGTGAAACGTTACACTTTCGAGTTTTAATTAGCGTTGTTAATATTTTTTAAATATGTTGTTTGATATTGATGTTACCGGATATTAACTGCATATGAGTCTTGTGATATTGCCGTACTTTAATTATCACCATGTAAGTTAAATAATTCACTTCGTCTTAAGAATAGCCGAATTTTAATTCACAACTTTGTTGTTTTTATTTGTAGTTTTGTTCTCTGAAGAAGCTAATAAAGAATTAGCGAAAGCTTAGATACGAAAAAAAGGTTCATGTCTTCTTAATTCTAACGCCAATAGCTGACATCCCATTAATTCCCTTTACACCTAACGTTGTACAGCTAGTACTCCTTTTCAACTTCAAAATATAAAAATGTTAAGTAGATTTAATGATAATGAAAAACATTGGTAACAAAAATGACAATATTGGTAACTATTAAACAATACTACAATAGTTCGCCGTTTAAATGCAGACACATTTCGGGCCGACTGATAAATGATAGCTTAACTTTTTGTAAAATGCGTTCCGAAATATTGTAAAAACTCCGCCTTATTCTGGCCTTCATATCCTCTACTGTTGTAGGAATGTCTTTATAAAAATCTATTGGTGACAGATCGGGTGATCTCGGTGGCCACGCAATTGGTCCACCGCGTCCGATCCAGCGATTTGCTTTCCAGTTGTCGAGATAAGCTCTTACGTTTCTGTGGTAATGAGAGGGAGCTTCATCGTGTTGAAACCAAAATTGCTCTCTTGCGCTCAAATTTAGAGTTTCTAGAAGTAGTGGCAACTCATTTCTAAGAAAATTTAGATATGCTTCGCCAGTTAACCGTTCTTCAAAAAAGAAAGGTCCTATTACACCCTAACCAATTATTCCACCCCAGACGTTTATTGACCATTTATTTTGATTGTCAGTTTGACGAATCCAGTGTGGATTTTCTATAGAATAGTAATGCATGTTATGCCGGTTAACCATTCCATAGCTTTTAAAAATAGCGTCATCAGTAAACATTACATTATCGATGAAATTTGGATCATCTCAAATCTTATTTAAAAGCAAAATTGAGAATAATTCTCTATTAGCATAGTCGCGATCGTAAAGTTGCTGGTGCAATTCCATATGATATGGATGATATTTATATTTTTGAAAATCCTTTTAATGCTGGTACGTTCAATGCCAGACACTCTTTCAATTCCAGAGGTACTTTCTTGAGGATTTTCTTCAACTGCTAATAACACCGTCAACTAGATCGCTTCATTTGTGACAGGTTTGTTAATTACTTTACGTTTTGTAAATGCAATGTTTCCTGTTTATTGAAATCTCTCCAATAAACTTCGAAATGCATCAGGTCTTGTCCTTCTTTCATATTCCGGATATCGGGATGCATATATTCTACTAGCCAACAGTGAGCATTTTTGGCATTCGCCCAGTATAAACACCATATGTACCAATTCCTCTGTAGTTAGAGCCATTTCTATTGAATAATTAATAATAAATCAAGAATAAATCACAAATAGAGAATTTAATGTTTTGACAGGGATGACAGTAACTGATTCACTTGTTAGGATTTGCAGCATCTTTATTAAAATACTAACTTGATGAGTTTTTTGATGACTTTAAATGTTTAAATCTAAAAAAATTACATTTGCGGTCAATTTGCTTAAAAACCGTCAGTCAAAAGGGTAACATGTATGGCATTTTGGAAAGCTGATAAAGTGCGCTTTAACACAGAAAAATAATATACAGGGTGTTCCATTTGAAAAAAGTAAGTTCGAATTGGATTTGCAACACTCGATCACCCTGTATAATGGTGAATAATTTCAAGTTGAGTGCAGGCCATTATTTTACCGAAGACTATGGCACATTCAATAATACATTTAATTTTTTAATATTCATATCCGGTTTTGGTATAAAATGGACGGACATTGTAGCGTTTTTTCAATTTTAATCGCTTTTCTCTCCGTAATTTGGGTTTTAGACCCAACTAATGTTATATCAAATTGTTTGTATTGATTAGCAAACTCGATTGGAATATTCTAATACCGAGTGTTCCTTTAAAAAAAACATAAGTTTGGTTCGTCACCGACTGTTTCGATCAGCCTGTATAAAATAAATATTTTTAAAACGTAGTCCATGTAGCCATCAATCAAATTCCAGAAAGGTTTTTCGAAATTCCTCATCGTTTAGTTACAATCGTTCACCCCGTATTGGTTGCACCACCCTGTATAAATGAAGATATTTCGCCAGTCTGTATTGGGTTTCATGGATGAATATTCATCTATTTGAATAACATCTAACCGCCCACTTCATGTGTAAATAAGCGTAACTTCTTTTTATATATTCTTCTCTGCATATACTCGTATGTATACATACATAACAGTGATAACTGTATTTAGGACGGCATTTCTGCTGCACTCTATTTGTTATACGCCTGATTGTCGTACACGTTAAACAATATGCTGATTTGACTGATAAATATTAGTGTATTGTTATGAAAGTAAAGGGTTTTAATTTTTTGAACATATATTAGCACTGATAGATACAATATTTGTAAATAATTGATTAAAAAGCAGTTTACACCTACGAGATGCTTAGCGTAATTACTAACTACAAAGTTGGAAACAGTACTTTAGTTTTTCTGCAGTCAATATATTGACACAAATTCTCCGTTGTGTTAGACATTATTAGGAAAGAAAAATAGTTCATTAAATTTATTAATAATAAGGTTTAATTAATAAGAAGGGTTTTCCTAACTTGAAAAATATAACCAATACTTTCAAAGCAATCTTCTTGATATAAATAAACTTTACTGCAAATTAAACTATTCAAATAAAGCGTAACTAGTATTCCATTCAATATCTTTACTTGTTGTATGTCGTCTTAGATGTATATGCATTATAATTGAAATGTTGACATTGATTTGTTGCATTAAAGTCTTACTGCAAGTCGAATATGTTTGTAACATCTTTTTTGTTATATTTGTAGTAGAGATAGAAAGCAATACTAGAAATCTGAATAAAAAACAGTGTAAGTAGGAAAGATTAATAGATTGTAGCGATGACCACATAATCGTACCCAAATCGATTCGTATTCAACAACACAACGACAAGCAGATAAACAAGCAGACAGGCAAACGGAATAAATAGTTACATACATATTCAAGTGTACTTCGTGCTCTATACATATATACCTAATAGAAATCCTAGTAGACCTGCGTATATTATGCACATAAAATTGTTGTATGAAGGTAGTAATAGAAGTTTGTATGTTTTCACAATAGATATTAACCGCGTCAATATTTTCAACAAGCTTGTAATAAAAGTGTTTATGACCGGAGGTGCTTAAAATATATTCTGCAGTTTTACTATCCTTTAGAAAACTAATTTTAAGTTAGCCCGCTATTTCCGTGAAACTAGATTAATGTTCAGAATAAGTTTGCTGGCTTTCATTTACGTTTCTGTAATTACTCTTTCGCAGTCTGTCAGCTAATAAGTGCTGGGCGTATTCAAGACAAATACATATACCACAAGTATAAAGGTTTCATTTAAATAAGAGAAAATCTAATTTTCTTGGCACTTAGTTTAATAGCGGGTAAAATACTAATAACCCCACTTTCAATTTCTCTCTTGATTACACCACCAATCTTAATTTTAAATGAGCTCGGTTCTGCAAAATTAAACGTAAAAATATAGGATGTAGTAGTGCCGTTTTAAGAGAGTACCGAGGGATCTAAGATAGTCGTTATCCGCTTGAAAATTGTTTCATACATTTTTCGACACCAACAAGAAGAGAAGCTAATTCTTAGTTGAGTGTAGGTTTTCACAACCGTCGTTTACTGCATTATAAGGTCTTTCGGGTGTTGTCGCGCAGATAAGTTTACACTTGTTGTCTGCTGCTCCTCTTATATACGTTATTTCTTCTTTCGCTTCTCTGTTTCGTGACAGTTCCGCATGAGCTGCATCCTTTCTGTATTGTCGTTAGATTAACGATTATTCGCCAACCGAAATCACCTCGAAAGTATCCAACTACAATGTAGAAGACGGGTACAAACCGAGCAACACTTGACGGATAAGTTTACAAGATCGTTGATTATTACATGTAGCCATAATACCGAACGAAGTAACGAATAAGCGAAGCGAAGAAGAAATAAGGTATAATATGGTATTAAAGACAAGAACATCAGTCTTTAGAAACCTTCTGAAGAAGCTAGCAAAACGTCAAGTGTAAACTTATCTACGCGACAACACCCGGAAGACTTCAACCAAGCTAATTCTTATTCAATTCACGAACGATGAGCTATGATATGAGAATGTCCTGGAATCTTATAGAACGTTATGACATTATTCAACATGGTTTTTGAAATTGAAGTTTCTCTAAAAACGTCATTTAGTGAAAGTTTCATTGCTAGCGCTTGTACTTACTGACATGGTGAAAGACGCTTTTTAACTCACCCACAACTTCGTAAGAAATTCTTTCTAGAGGACCTTTGTTGAAGTCCTCAGAGTAGAGACTTGCAAGATCTCAATTAGTTCTTTAGGAAATTCACTTTGAAGATTCTATGAAAGGAGTACGCTGAACAGCAACCTGATGACGAGCCGTGTAGAATCATCGTACAAATTAATGGGTCCAATCAACCGGAGCATCATAGATTAACACATTCGATAATTGCAATTTGAAGCATTAACAAAGATAATCGATAATCATCAAGATAATAAAGAGCGGCAAACTATACAAGAGAGCTACGGAAAAGCAGGAAAATGAGTTCTTTGTCTACTCGTGGCATGTCACTCGACTCAGCCTTAGTGAAAACAGTGTCAGCTCAGCAGGTAAGAGAATAAATGATGAATAAACCAATAAATAATAGTATTCCATTCAGGAAGCTGAAATAAGAATGCGAATTTTTGGCAATAGTGGTCACAAATAATAAACAGTTCACAGATACGCAAATCTCATCGCTTAATACGGAAGTTAAACGCATGCGCAAAGTGCCCAATTCAATAAGATTTGATGATGATATTTCCGTACATCAATGAACCATCCAATTACTTAACAAAGCTGCAAAAAATGCAACGCCTGGATTTGCTGGACAGTTTCTATGTATCGCCACTAAAATTGATATTGAACACAATAGAAATTGTGGAAACCATTGATAGAACTTGGCGGTAGTAAATTCATAAGCTCCAGTATATATCACAATATTTTCGATTAGCAATACTAGAAAGCTATTGGGCTAATCTAGATCCAAAATATTTAACTTGAGATGTTAGTAACATGAATTAGGTAAGTAAAGAATGAAGAACCTGTTGATCAGTTGATTGATGCTAATGACTTGAAGATAATATTAAAACTATGTGTGTTTCCTGTAGTGATTTGTACGCGGCAATTAATGAATTCTTTTAATTTGATGGAATCATCTTATGGTATTCACTGTTGATGTGGAATAAGCATAAATACGCTTTTTTCTACATAACTCCCTTCAACACTAATACACTTATTCCATATTTTTTCCAATTGCCCCATACCCTCAGAAAAAATTGCTTCGGTAGCCCCGCAAAATATTCTTCAAACAGCTTCTTTGAGTTGTTCATCAGACGCAAAACGCTTTTCCCCTAAGATGCTTTTTAATTTTTTTAATAAGAAGAAGTCTGACGGAGCTAGGTTGGGGCTATAAAGTAGATGCTGATAGATGTAGTGATTATCTGCTGAACTTTGTTTTCTTATGAACTCGGCAATTGTCGCGCAGCAACAAGTCTTTTGTGGATAAGAATACGAGCGTTTTTCCTCTAGGAACAGTTGTTTCCGTAGGCCTCCCCATTTGGTAGACTCTTCAACATCCCAGAAAACAGTTGCCATTAGTTTTTTCCAGAAAATGGTGTCTTAGCCTTTTGTGGTGGAGAACCCACTGCATGGATTCTGTTGTAGGAGGGTCCCCAATGATGCACCCAACGCTCATCCCCGGTGATAATTCGAGATAAAAATGTTTTGTCCTTCTCCAACTCGGCCAAATTTTCTTGAAGCACTTCTTTTCTGTACAGTTTTTGTTCAGGTCTAAGCAATCTGCGTATCCACCATGCAAACACCTTCTTCATACTCAAATCGTCATGCAAAATTTGATTTCATTGGCAATAACAGATCTTTACACGCACGATCTTTCGGTACCAAATTTTCGACTTTTGGCATGTCTTCAGTTCGAGCTTCAACAGTTCGTCCGTACTTTGGGTCATCATTGATTGACTCTCGGCGCCATCGTAAAAGCTTAGACCAATATTTTACTTGAAATAAGATGGTGCATTTTCCCCATGCACAGCAAACCATTCTTTTATGAGCTTTTGCACCATTAACTTTTTTTGTCGGGAACTTTTTATGCTAATTTTACCCAGAAGTAGACCGTCTCAAATCTCTGTAAACAGCACAAACGAAACACAACTTAGCACATGTACTCTAGCAGTGACAGCAATTTTTCAATAATTTGTTTGACATCGTCACTCTTTTTTGTTTCATAGTTTACGTAGATAACATAAAATACACCCTCGTTTGTAGCGGTACATTAATTCCATGCAAGAATTGCAATATTTTCTCGTATTGTTTTAATTACACAGTATTTTTTAATGATACTTATTATTGCCTTAGTATTCTTTGTATAAGTCTTGAGTGTATAACCTGACTTGCTGTTTCGCTTGCATAATATCACACATAAAACAAACGACTCGGCCGTTTCTCGAGTGTCATTCTCAAATTTAAGCTCCTGACATAAATCATCCGAACAGAGAAAATAATTTTCCCTACTTTAGAGCTTACGTCTACATGTTCTGAAAGTCATGTGCGCTAACGCCTTATTAACATCTCCATACATTTCAATTTATTTTGAAAATACACCTTTCTTCTTTTTGTAGCTAACGGTATAGCATCATTCATTTAAAATAACGCTCGGTACGTGGCTTGAATAAGTTTTCAAATTATTCTAAAGCTTCCAGGATAAGTTGAGTCCGTTTTTTGTGTTATATAAACGAAAGACTTTATTGATAATGGATTTTTTTAAATTAAAGAATTAATTAAGGAATACTTTATAGAATTAGTGGGGGAATAGTTTTGGGTAGTAATTTGTATGTTTCTATTTAATATTTTCGATAAAAAACAAAATTCTCGAAAAAAAAACAGCATCCTCTAGCATGCATGTCATTTATTACATTTGTTCGAAATTGTAAGCATTAGATTTGAAAAAAGCAGAGCAGTTTTCACGAGATTAAATTCAGCAACTCAAGTTCAATAAACCTTAGTTATAAGCGTTCCTTTAAAACAAAGTTTCCCCTTCGGCCTTTCCCATTTTTCACAAAATAAAAAATTATTCGGTGTAAAATATGCGGAATTGTCTTAATTCTTTCATACTTATAATAAACGTTAGATAAATTTTGTAAAATAAGAATTTAAGATTTTGGTGTTTGGTTACGCCATCTAGGGATCATCCTACATTTCCAGAAATAATTTCCAGATGTTTTCGGTGCTACATTAGTCGGTGGTTCTAGTGGAGTCATTTAAATAATTAGTTGATTATCAGCCATTAATATCCTACTCATGTTAGGATTAAACTGTTAATTAATATGGTCTTACCACTAAATGCAGATTTCAATTCATGGCTTTAAAGGATTATTTAACAAATAATACAAGAAAAATTGCGTGTTGTTCTAATGTTTACATCACAATGTAACATCGATTACTAAATTAATTTTATATTCATTTACTTTGTTGAAAGTCTATAAAATTATTTGCGCGAGTGGCGTACAATATATTAACCCAGTAGTTGTCATAATCACTGTACCTACTCTCTACTTTTTTGAATTCACATGAAAATTTCTGTATAGTGACTAAAGAAGGAGCAGTGTCACATTACCTTCAGCATTCTCCTCTTTAACTGATGAGGATGTCAATTCGATACCATTTCATATTTCCTTCTTCAATAGTATAGCTCAACGATATTTTTTTGGTAAATCATCTCCTGGAATATAAATCGATAATGTTGTTGTAGTAGTTCTGCATACAAGAATAGTATTTGACATGTTTTAGTTGTAGTTAAGAATAGCACAGTTACAAAAAAGTTAATATTTTTTCATACATATGTAAAAACTACAAAATGTAAAAAATGAATTTGAACTGCTAGTAAAGAACTCATTTATATTCCGAAATATATTAAACTTTGGTGTATTACATCAGGTTGTACAGAATTTGGTTTACAGGTTTGAAGGTATATGTATAATCGGTCGTCGGGCTGGTGGCTTAGTGGCTTGCACACTTGACTAGCAGTCTGGCAGTACCGGGTTCGAACCCCGGTGCTTCCTTTTCTGGAGTTTGGTTTTCTGTAGTTTTCCAAATCACGGCAAATGCGGTAAGGTAACATCTTAAGTCGGTCTACAGTTGCAGGCGTAATAATAACTCATGGCCAGCCGATGCCCCCTGTAATTGGCGCAAGCTGTTGGGGATGCTAAGGCATGGATTATTATTATTATTATTATTATAATATACGTATGTAGGTATAAGGTGCCGGTTTCTTTTGTATAGTAGTATAAATTTTAACGAATAAATAAAGAAACATTGGTTTACCCAGGTGAAGGGTCTATGGTGCTTTTCAATTTGACATTTAGCTATGTACAACGTATAAAGCCAAACGCTTCGGATGAAAATAACTGTTTATACATATATGTAATATTCAGAACATTTACATGTTCTACAGCAAAAACAACTATTGTATATTGTTTTATTTATTTATTTTTGTGCTGTGTTGTATTCTGCTGGTTGTAATTAAATGAATATCTTGACTTTTAAGAGTGGTCATTGTGTGCCTTTGATTGTATAATGTAGTTAATATGTACATATATACATATTTTATGTATTTCTATGTACATTTCTTATTGTTTTGTTAGTGGTTCTGTACAGGATGGGCCATTAAGTGAGGTAAGCGGCCGTATCTCGGAAAGTATACGTCCTAGGTTCTGCGGGAAAATATAAATAGAAAAACTGGTCACGAGAATTAGCTGGAAATTAGATAGAAATTAGAAGTTCCAGATTTTACCGCTAGGGTTGTTTAAAGTTCAATATTTCCTTTCTTTGTAAGTAGTTGAGAACAAATAAAGGTATCGCGATACGGTTTTTAGTCAAATATAGGTGACATGAGCTGCTTAAGAACATACTCCATTTAATTTTTTAGACTTATCTTCAATTCCTCAAATATTTCCAACTTATAGGTCAATATAATAACAATTATTATTTAATTAATTGTTGTTTTATTGACCTATAAGTGGAAATATTTTTGTGGATTGAAAGATAAGTAGGTACATAAAGGTCATTAAACAGATATATTAATATTTTAAAGAAAATCATAAAATAAGTTACCGCTACAGGAGGAAGATCTAGTTTATCTGTTTAAAACTAATGGATACAACATATAAACTTTGTTTAAAATCATCACAATTCTTCAAACGAGTTCGGAGATTATTTGGATAGAATAGTAACGAAAATATTAAACTTAAACATTAAAACGTAGATGGTCCTCCTCTCCCTATTATGACAGATACGAAAAATGTTACTCAAGAGAATGATCTAGTATGACACGGCTTTCACCAGTTCATTCCGCGATTTTCTGAGATAATACAAATGTTAGATTTGAACATAAAATAACGGTATAATTTGAACTTAAAATGATTGCCAGCGATTTATCGTGGCCAGATTTACTATCAATATTTTGTCCCGCAAAAATTTAGGACAACATTTCTTTCTGAGATACAGCTGGTTGCGTAGCTTAGTGGCCCACCCTGTACAACAATAGCATTTAATAGTATAAGTTGTTGTTAACCAAAGTATTCAGTAAGTATTGCGTATTTTTTTCAATAGCGAACAGTTCCTCATATTAATTTCTTACAGCCGATTTAGCAGAAAAATACAGAAAAAGAATAAATTAGTAATGTTTACATTTACTATATTTCATTATACAGCGTTAGTAAAAGGTTCCGGAACGGTCGAATAACTTTGTTATTTGAAAATTATGATTTTCGAAATTTGGTATGGGGGTATAGTTAATATAAATGCATTTTATGCAATACAGTTATATTTTTTTCACTTCTGGTTTCGTAAGTTTTACTGCCATTTTCAAATGTGTCAATGTCTAAAATAAGTAAATTTATAGCGATGCAAAAGTTAAAACGCTTTTAAAATTGTCAAATGTGACGGAAAAAAGAATGCAAACACTAAACAACAACTTTTTTTTTAAACGGAACGCCCAGATTTTTTTTAACACTTTTGAATGCAAAATAAAAAACTACGTTCAGGAAGTATTAAGATATTTATTTTTATTCACAAGAAAACAGTTAAAAAATTAAAAAAGTGTCCTAATACAGAAAAATCAAGATATCTGTCTATTCAGGTTGCGATTACAATAATTGTTCAAAATGCTCACTCCATTTACAATTTGACAAAAATGTAAACGGTCAGTAAAATTTCTTATTGAATTTTGTATTTGTTCTGTGATGCGATTGGCTTCTTGAACTATTCTCTCTTCCAATTGTTCAAGATTATGGAGACGATTTTTGTACACTTGACATTTCAAGTGACCCCAAAAAAACAAATCTAATTGCGAGAGATCTGGCGAACGTGCTGGCCATTCGATTGCTCCTCTACGTCCGATCCAACGTTCCGGAAAATGTCATTCAAATAATCGCGGATGTTATGGGCAAAATGGGGGAGTTCTATCTTGTTGAAACCAAAATTGTGCATTAGGGTGATCACCTATGTTTGCATTTGAAAGAGGACCGCAAATGCTGGAACAACCTCATTTCGCAATAAATTTAAGTAGACGTTGCCAGTTAAATTTCCTCTTATAAAAAATGGTCCTATGATGTTGTTTCCAACAAGACCAGCCCAGACATTCACCTTTGAGGACGCTGTGTATGGACTTCCTCAATTCAATGCCGATTTTCAATTGACCAGTAGCGACAATTACATATGTCTGTTCACAGTGCCGTTGAGACAAAACGTTGCCTCATCTGAAAAAATTATGTGATCTAAAACATTAGGCTGCTGCCCGATCAATTCCGTCATTGTTTCGCAAAAATGTAGTCTACGATCTGATCATCTTCAGTTAACTCATGGACGGGATACATTTTATAGGCTTTCATTCTTGCTGATTTAAGAATCTTATGAGCAGATTTTTGAGAGATCTCATGAATTTGACCTAATCCTGTTGTGGGACACGTGATGATTTTCTTCCACTATAAGTAACATATTCAAACTAGTTTCTTCATCTGTTGCTGTTAATGGACGTCCCCTTCTAGGTAAATCCTTCACCTGACGAAAGACTTCAAACTTTTGAATTGTTCGGCATACCGTACTTTTACTAATGTGACGATCCGGATAAACAATATTAAACAAAATACGAACCTCTTCAAAAGAACGTTGACGATCATCGTACCCACGCATCATTAATATCTCAATTCGTTCTGATTCAGTAAGTTTTACTGCCATTTTCAAATGTGTCAATGTCTAAAATAAGTAAATTTATAGCGATGCAAAAGTTAAAACGCTTTTAAAATTGTCAAATGTGACGGAAAAAGAATGCAAACACTAAACAACAACTTTTTCAAGGTACCTTGTTTTTTCTGTATTAGGACACTTTTTTAATTTTTTAACTGTTTTCTTGTGAATAAAAATAAACATCTTAATACTTCCTGAACGTAGTTTTTTATTTTGCATTCAAAAGTCAAAAAATCTGGGCGTTGGACGTATTGCCGATTAAACCGGAAGTGAAAAAAATATAGACTGTATTGCATAAAATGCATTTATATTAACTATACCCCCATACCAAATTTCAGAAATCATAATTTTCAAATAACAAAGTTATTCGACCGTTCCGGGACTTTTTACTAACGCTGTATATATCACAGCGAAATTATTGTGTTTTTAGTAGTTTGTTAATGAACTCGATACAATTCAGGCACTTCTGTGTTATTTAACTTCAAATTTTATTTTTAAATGGATTTACACTATATAATGTATGTATATTAAGAGTCGATACAGGTATATCGTATGCCATAAATCAACACAAAAGGAAATGACGTCGTCACTTCCGAAACAAATCTAAAACTCAAGAAACTGATTCCGATACCAAGTTACCGTCAATTGATTCGAGACACGACATAAACTCCATTAATCCAAAAGTTTTACTCCTGAAGTTGTATTAATTTTTTTGTTCCTACTGAAATTGAGTCATTTTAGTTTCCGCCTAAGGGATTCGATTGCACGGACATTTTCCGTACGTAACTACTTTTAGTTTGACGCAATCGATTTAGTGTGGGTAAAGTACTTGCAGTCGCAGGGAATTAATTAAACTTTTTAATGCCTTAGCAAAGTTTATATAAAGCTGATATTTATATATTCAAAGGGGTATCTCTATTTAAAAATGTGAATAATGTTACTTCAGCATGGAAATGGTATAAAGCTAACGCCTTTATGAATTTTAAAACGAAACTGGAAAAATCTGTACATATCAAGTGAAATTAAAAGCTGAAGAATACTAAAGCTCAACAGAATGTTTTCAATATTTTACTAACGTGTCATCCGATTAGTGACAATTGTTATTAAATTTGTTGAACTCGTCGTTTGTATAGGTAAATGATTTCATGTGGTATTAATGCGTTAATAATAAAATTATTCTAGATTTTCAAATCTGTTTTTTTTTTTGTCTTTTTTGATATTAAATATCTTGTAGTTTCGATGAAAGACAGCGATAACGTTTTCGTCTTTAGTTTTTTTTTGGAGATTTCATTTTAAATAAAGGAAGCGGAGGGTTTTCATTTGCAATTTTATTTATTAAAATTTGAATTCACTTACGTAACATTTCGACTTTTTTACTTAAATTTGGCTGCACATTTTGTCAAAAAGCTCTACTTCATTATTGGTCCAAAATAATTACGATTCTCTGATGACGTCCATTTGGTAAAAATTACGAAACGTAAATATCTCAAGCATGGCGTAAGATAGGGAAATAAGTCCATACACAAAAGGACCTTGAAATATCATGAGAATTTAAAAAATAAGTATACAGGGTGTTTTATTCGAAGAAAAGCAATTTGAATACAATTTACATAGTAACGCAAGCAATTTCTACATGGAAATATGTTTTAATGTCAGCTTACTGAACATTTTTTTTTGCAACGTCTCTCTCAAAGTCATTTAGACTTTCCGGTACATTGAATGACCCTGTATATCAGCACGTGCCATAATGTTTGTTTTTTGTTAAATCTGTATCTGCATTAACTTTTGTAGATGTAGTTATTTAAAACAGGCTACAGTTGTAGATTTTTTTACAAATAATGAAATTATGCAACAAGAGCTAATTTTAGTGATAATCTTTATTTGACAAAGTAGTTTTAGAATTGCCTTGAGAATTTAAATCAATGACTAGATGACTATTTGAAACAAGAATACTGATTGATACAATTGCGCTGCAACCGGAAGAAGCAAAAAAGGAAAATTATATTTAATGGAATTTATGGAACCGAAAGTATTACCTGTAAAATTTAAAATCGCAATTCATATTAATCATGAATTAACTTGTTAACTATAATTACTAGTAAATATAATAGTATATAATAAAAGGTACGCAGCATATGAAGAAATCACAATGGGAATATTATCGCAAAACCGCGTAGTTCCTGGCAATCACTATAAAGGCTTCTGCCATACACCACAGGATGTATATGGATACAAAATAAAGTATTGCCCGTTTGACAGTATCATATTTTGTTTGACAATAAGTTGGATAAACTTTGTTTGAGAGTAGTTATAGTAGATAGTAATGAAGTTATAGACTTGATTCTAATTTCAATTTTAAATGATACCAACAACATGGCAAAGTAGACATAGGTAACCTAAGAAATTTTCAAATTTATTAAAAATGTTAAGTTGGCCAAACTGTGTACATACGTGCAATGCAATATTTTTGGTCAAACTTTGATAAAAAAATAGGACACGACTAATTTTGTTTGATTCGTGTGCCTTCATCAAATATGTTTTACATTACGCAATTTTGTTTGACATTAAAATCTCAAACAAAGTTGGCCAAAAGAATATGATAATGTGAAACAGGCTTGAAACCATATATGGCTCAATAAACATGTACTTAATTGATGAATGACGATCCTTATCAGATTTCTAGCTTTCACAATTATAGGTTGCTTTACTTTTTTTGTGTATAAAGAATCTGGTTTCTAGAACGGCACCTCAAGTTATAAGTTACTGATAGAATTAGAAAACTTTGTGCTTTTCTGGGCATGGACGTAAGATACTACAGTGAGAGAAAAAAGTATCTTGCCAGTGCGTGAAAGGAAGCTCCCTACTCAAACCCTACTGGAACTTCATTATCGTAGTATGTATACAAAGAATGTCTGTGTCACATACAGTCGATGTAGATACAGTAAGACAAGAAGGTACTCGTGCATATTTAGTAAGTTGTATCTGCTTTAACATGGTGCATAAGCTTAGGCATTGCATTTTTCTATGATATGAGAAATATTGGTGACTACATATTTTATACCAAACCATAGGTATAAACCTGTAATCTTTCAGATGTATAATATTTTTATTATAAAAATATGACTACTTTTCAATGTGTCTAACTTATTTTAAATTTACAGCATGAACTCTATATGAAAATTTAATTGAAGGCGTAGTACCTATTTTCTATAATAATAAACACTTGTCATAAATAAAAGCTATCTTCATTTATCAATAGCAGCCGTTGTATATAAGAATACTCCGAATCTATAATCATATATTTTCTAAAATTTGCAAATAATTACTTTTTAAGACCAAATCTTCATTGGGAATTAACAGATACTGTATACTCTAAGGTACCCCTTTTAGTTACATTAGAGAAGATGGTTCTTATTCCATATAAAAAAATATATCTGTAGCAAATGTGTCTGTGACAAATAATTACCGAAAGTTTTCCATCTGAGAGTACAACTTAATGAAGCTAACTTCAAATAGATATTTCTTGGTGTTAAGTAGCGAAATCATTTTTCGCATAATTTGTATCTCTTTGTATTTTTTAAGTGTCTTCCGTATTTGTCCTCATTCTCCTCGCTAGATATCCTCAACTAACACTACTATTATATTATCTTTTCGTTTCAAGGAAGCAACTACACGAACATCAAATAGCCGAGCAAATTTATTTAGGCCCTCTATTCAAAGACGTTAGAATTATATACTTGGCCGAGTTTGCAATTACAAAGAAGCAAATTATGGAATGGCCTTCTGGTTGTGACAAATGTCACACAAAAAGGGCAACATCAAATATGTATTCAACACGCAGAAGATATGGATATTTGATAGTGTCTATTGTATAGTTGATCATTTTAGTATTCTAGCGGATTAGATTATATATGATTTTCTCTTTGTGGTGCGATATTTAACCGTAATTCGTAAATTCTAACTTTACTAAAACATTAAATTACATGAGAAATTAAATCAAAAATTTTGTATAATCATAATGGTCCTTTTTTACTCTACCATATAGTACGAAACCATCAAATACATATGTACGTATTGTTGTTATGTTGCAAGGAAAAAGTAATTTAAAAATATATTTAAATTAAACATATCTTTTTGAGCTACGAATATTTATTCCTGGTTTAACAATAAACATACATACAGCTAGTCAAAATAATGACATAAGAAATAATGATATTTGTGTTTTGTAATATCTGTATGAGGTACAGATGGCATAGATATGAGATAGAGATTACAAAATTAATGTTAGTATTACTAAAATAAATTTTGCAAAATTTTAATAGATTCTTCTCTACATGGCTTTAATACAGGATGCGGCAGTCAAACCTGCATTTTTGAAGTAAATTAAAAAAATAAACGTTTGTATAATAAAAAAAATGTTGATACTATGTTAATATATATTAAATAGCATTTAACAAAAATTATTCATTTTTTAAAAGTAACATCGTTCATTGTTTAAAAATAACATTATTAAGATGTCGTCCATCTCGATTGATGCATTCGCGAAGGAGGTGTCTAAAATTGTCCATTACATTACGAAGCATCTGTTCAGGAACTCTATCGATTTCCTGTGGGATTCTCGTCTCAATTGTTCCAGGTCGTTCTTGGTAAACTTTGCCCTTTAGGTAACCCCACCAGAAAAAATCACATACGGAGAGGACGAGTAAACGAGCAGGCTAACGAATCGCTCCGTTGCGGGATATCACCCGAATTGAATTAACCTCATGAAGGATATTCATGCTTACACGGCTTGTGTGGCTTGTGGCTCCATCTTGTTGAAATAGAGCTTCATCATTTAGTCCATGCTCACGTACTCTTGAAATGAAGAAAGTTTGTAATATTTCCGAATAGCGCTCTGCATTCACGGTAACAGTTTACTCCCTCTCATTCTCAAAAAAAATATGAGCCTATAATTCTCGACATTGCACACCAAACAGTTATCTTAGTTTTGCTTGTTGACAATTCCGGAAAGTTGAAAATACGCCTCGTCGCTCATCCAGAGCAAGTGGACAAGTTCCTCGTTTCCCTCAATCATTTTCAAGAAGGTTTCACAAAACCGCCATCGATCAGCGATAAATTGGTAGAAATCATCTTAAAATTGGATGTTAAGCAATTTTACTTGGCATTCAGCAAGAGAAAAATGTACATATATACTTCTAAAAGTAAACGCCAGTGGTCCTGTTCAGTTATCACATCAGTAAATCCCCGGCAAGTAATGATGAGTGAAGTAATCGCACTGCATGTCTATATCGGCAATGGTGCAATCCCTACGATATATGTATGTACGTATTCGGTAAATTACTTGTAAAGTCTTTACCTACAGGTGACTTACCAATGTGCTAACTGAACGTTATCAATGCCACTGATTAATTGATTTGTTATACATACAGGGTGGTGCAACCATGATGGGGTGGACGATTGTAACTAAACGATGAGGAATTTCGAAAAACCTTTCTGGAATTAGATTGATGGCTACATGAACTACGTTTTAAAAATATTGTCGTTATACAGGGTGATCGAACCAGTTGTTGAGGAACCAAACTTATGTTTTTTTAAATGGAACACTCGGTATTAGAATATTCCAATCGATTTTGCTAATCAATACAAACAATTTTATATATCATTAGTTCGGTCTAAAACCCATAATTACGGAGAGTAAAGCGATTAAAGTTGAAAAAATGCTACAATGTTCGTCCATTTTATATCAATACCGGATATGAATATTGTGTAGTAGTAGTAGTATGTGCCATACTCTTCGGTAAAATAATGGTCTACACTTAACTTGAAATTATTCACCATTATACAGGGTGATCGAGTTTTCTAAATCCAATTCGAACTTACTTTTTTCAAATGGAACACCCTGTATATTATTTTTCTGTGTTAAAGAGCACTTTACCAGCTTTCCAAGAATGCCATACATGTTACCCTTTTGACTGACGGTTTTTAAGCAAATGTAATTTTTTGAGATTTGTTACGTTTAAAGATTTAAAGTCATCAGGTGATGACGCATGCATATAATCCATAATAAACAAACAATAAAAACTCAGTATGCACAAAATATAAAAATTGTTGTCAAGATTGCAACTCCGTATACATCGGACAAACCTCCCAATATCTGGACAGAAGAATGAGACAACATCGTTTGGATTGTCAACACTCATCCACGAAGACAGCATTGTGTGAACATAGCACATCGTTGAAACATACGTTTGACTTTGACAACGTTATTATTTTGGAAAAGGAAAACAAATGGTCGATTCGTACATTCCTCGAAATGTTTCACATTCAAAGGACAGATAATACTGTTAATTATAAAACAGACATCCAGAACCTTAGTGCGATTTACTCCTACATATTGTCCATAGACAAACAGCATTACAATAAAACTAAAAATAAATAACTTAGTTCATTAACTAATTTTAATTTAGATTAATGATTTTCACTCTATAATCTTTGTATATTCTACTATATATTATAACTTGATCAATATTGATCATTTTATTAACAATTTAGAATTCTCAAAAATGTTTATAAGTAATTCAAGTATCTTTAGGTCAATTACTATAATACTTTTGTACAACATTGTATATACACATCAATTGTCCACTAAGATTTTCACCTGTCTCTATCTTGATAACATCAATTCCCCAACTTTTGGTGGGAAATTTGCGATTACCATAACCTCACTTACGTGAAACGTTACACTTTCGAGTTTTAATTAGCGTTGTTAATATTTTTTAAATATGTTGTTTGATATTGATGTTACCGGATATTAACTGCATATGAGTCTTGTGATATTGCCGTACTTTAATTATCACCATGTAAGTTAAATAATTCACTTCGTCTTAAGAATAGCCGAATTTTAATTCACAACTTTGTTGTTTTTATTTGTAGTTTTGTTCTCTGAAGAAGCTAATAAAGAATTAGCGAAAGCTTAGATACGAAAAAAAGGTTCATGTCTTCTTAATTCTAACGCCAATAGCTGACATCCCATTAATTCCCTTTACACCTAACGTTGTACAGCTAGTACTCCTTTTCAACTTCAAAATATAAAAATGTTAAGTAGATTTAATGATAATGAAAAACATTGGTAACAAAAATGACAATATTGGTAACTATTAAACAATACTACAATAGTTCGCCGTTTAAATGCAGACACATTTCGGGCCGACTGATAAATGATAGCTTAACTTTTTGTAAAATGCGTTCCGAAATATTGTAAAAACTCCGCCTTATTCTGGCCTTCATATCCTCTACTGTTGTAGGAATGTCTTTATAAAAATCTATTGGTGACAGATCGGGTGATCTCGGTGGCCACGCAATTGGTCCACCGCGTCCGATCCAGCGATTTGCTTTCCAGTTGTCGAGATAAGCTCTTACGTTTCTGTGGTAATGAGAGGGAGCTTCATCGTGTTGAAACCAAAATTGCTCTCTTGCGCTCAAATTTAGAGTTTCTAGAAGTAGTGGCAACTCATTTCTAAGAAAATTTAGATATGCTTCGCCAGTTAACCGTTCTTCAAAAAAGAAAGGTCCTATTACACCCTAACCAATTATTCCACCCCAGACGTTTATTGACCATTTATTTTGATTGTCAGTTTGACGAATCCAGTGTGGATTTTCTATAGAATAGTAATGCATGTTATGCCGGTTAACCATTCCATAGCTTTTAAAAATAGCGTCATCAGTAAACATTACATTATCGATGAAATTTGGATCATCTCAAATCTTATTTAAAAGCAAAATTGAGAATAATTCTCTATTAGCATAGTCGCGATCGTAAAGTTGCTGGTGCAATTCCATATGATATGGATGATATTTATATTTTTGAAAATCCTTTTAATGCTGGTACGTTCAATGCCAGACACTCTTTCAATTCCAGAGGTACTTTCTTGAGGATTTTCTTCAACTGCTAATAACACCGTCAACTAGATCGCTTCATTTGTGACAGGTTTGTTAATTACTTTACGTTTTGTAAATGCAATGTTTCCTGTTTATTGAAATCTCTCCAATAAACTTCGAAATGCATCAGGTCTTGTCCTTCTTTCATATTCCGGATATCGGGATGCATATATTCTACTAGCCAACAGTGAGCATTTTTGGCATTCGCCCAGTATAAACACCATATGTACCAATTCCTCTGTAGTTAGAGCCATTTCTATTGAATAATTAATAATAAATCAAGAATAAATCACAAATAGAGAATTTAATGTTTTGACAGGGATGACAGTAACTGATTCACTTGTTAGGATTTGCAGCATCTTTATTAAAATACTAACTTGATGAGTTTTTTGATGACTTTAAATGTTTAAATCTAAAAAAATTACATTTGCGGTCAATTTGCTTAAAAACCGTCAGTCAAAAGGGTAACATGTATGGCATTTTTGGAAAGCTGATAAAGTGCGCTTTAACACAGAAAAATAATATACAGGGTGTTCCATTTGAAAAAAGTAAGTTCGAATTGGATTTGCAACACTCGATCACCCTGTATAATGGTGAATAATTTCAAGTTGAGTGCAGGCCATTATTTTACCGAAGACTATGGCACATTCAATAATACATTTAATTTTTTAATATTCATATCCGGTTTTGGTATAAAATGGACGGACATTGTAGCGTTTTTTCAATTTTAATCGCTTTTCTCTCCGTAATTATGGGTTTTAGACCCAACTAATGTTATATCAAATTGTTTGTATTGATTAGCAAACTCGATTGGAATATTCTAATACCGAGTGTTCCTTTAAAAAAAAAAACATAAGTTTGGTTCGTCACCGACTGTTTCGATCAGCCTGTATAAAATAAATATTTTTAAAACGTAGTCCATGTAGCCATCAATCAAATTCCAGAAAGGTTTTTCGAAATTCCTCATCGTTTAGTTACAATCGTTCACCCCGTATTGGTTGCACCACCCTGTATAAATGAAGATATTTCGCCAGTCTGTATTGGGTTTCATGGATGAATATTCATCTATTTGAATAACATCTAACCGCCCACTTCATGTGTAAATAAGCGTAACTTCTTTTTATATATTCTTCTCTGCATATACTCGTATGTATACATACATAACAGTGATAACTGTATTTAGGACGGCATTTCTGCTGCACTCTATTTGTTATACGCCTGATTGTCGTACACGTTAAACAATATGCTGATTTGACTGATAAATATTAGTGTATTGTTATGAAAGTAAAGGGTTTTAATTTTTTTGAACATATATTAGCACTGATAGATACAATATTTGTAAATAATTGACGAAAGCAGTTTACACCTACGAGATGCTTAGCGTAATTACTAACTACAAAGTTGGAAACAGTACTTTAGTTTTTCTGCAGTCAATATATTGACACAAATTCTCCGTTGTGTTAGACATTATTAGGAAAAGAAAAATAGTTCATTAAATTTATTAATAATAAGGTTTAATTAATAAGAAGGGTTTTCCTAACTTGAAAAATATAACCAATACTTTCAAAGCAATCTTCTTGATATAAATAAACTTTTACTGCAAATTAAACTATTCAAATAAAGCGTAACTAGTATTCCATTCAATATCTTTACTTGTTGTATGTCGTCTTAGATGTATATGCATTATAATTGAAATGTTGACATTGATTTGTTGCATTAAAGTCTTACTGCAAGTCGAATATGTTTGTAACATCTTTTTGTTATATTTGTAGTAGAGATAGAAAGCAATACTAGAAATCTGAATAAAAAACAGTGTAAGTAGGAAAGATTAATAGATTGTAGCGATGACCACATAATCGTACCCAAATCGATTCGTATTCAACAACACAACGACAAGCAGATAAACAAGCAGACAGGCAAACGGAATAAATAGTTACATACATATTCAAGTGTACTTCGTGCTCTATACATATATACCTAATAGAAATCCTAGTAGACCTCATGTATATTATGCACATAAAATTGTTGTATGAAGGTAGTAAATAGAAGTTTGTATGTTTTCACAATAGATATTAACCGCGTCAATATTTTCAACAAGCTTGTAATAAAAGTGTTTATGACCGGAGGTGCCGTAAAATATATTCTGCAGTTTTACTATCCTTTAGAAAACTAATTCTTAAGTTAGCCCGCTATTTCCGTGAAAAACTAGATTAATGTTCAGAAACTGCTATGCTGTAATTGTAATTCTGACAAGCAAAATTATATTTTCGTCATCTATACAAATATTTTTAACCATAAATGACATTTTGCAAATTTATCGCAATGGTTACAAAAAGATATTTAGTCGATACATTATTCATCATACACACAGGGAAAAATGTTCTTGAATTAAGAAAATATACTGTTTTACCCAAATATTTTTAATGCTAGAATATTTCTGTTTTGATTCAAACACATTTTCTTGGAATAAGTAAATGCGTTTAATACAATCTAGACTATATTTGTTGTAAAATACGTATTTGATCTGAATAACTTCCCTATTTGTGAAATAGCTGAATTGCAAATTTCGAGCAGCTGCATTCGAGATTTATATGTGTATATGAAGCGTTTATACGTGCATTTTTATCTGCGTGCACGATTTTGCAAGAATTAGATACGTATAAGTTTTTTATAGTTAAGGCGTGGACATTTGCAGTAATAAAAGTACATATTTAATAATGCATTATGTGACGTATATTTTAGCTTCATGGGAATTAGAGGAATAATTTTGCCCAAACGTTGTACTTGAAGTAAATCCATTGGCTAAACTTCCGAATGTCGACCACTGAATTGGCAATTTATAAGCAATTTAACGGAAAGTACAGCTTTTACTGAGTCCAAAACAGACCCCCGTTTCTTGCGAAGATCAGTCTAAGATACCTAAAAATCGTTCTAAAAAGTGTTATTCCTAGGTTATGTTTCGCTAGTGTTTTGACATTTCTGCGAGGATTTTCACATTAGCGAAACATAACCTAGAAATAACACTTTTTAGAACGATTTTTAGGTATCTTAGACTAATCTCCCCAAGAAAAGGGGGGCCGTTTTGGACTCAGTAAAGCCTGTAGGTACTTTCCGTTAAATTGCCTATAAATTGTCAATTCAGTAGTCGACATACGGAAGTCTTACAAATACATTATATTCTTACATTAAAACAATGTTGTTTTGCGTCAAAACAATTTTCTTAGAAAATAATATTCTTGTGATAACACAATATAGTTTTGCGGATATACAAATACGGGATTGTTTTGATCTGAAACAGTCTGTTTTAACTCAAGATAATATTTCTCTGCGTGTAGTGCTCAACATTGATAGTTGAATTCGTGTTCCTCTTTGAAAATCGTCGCGCACAAAGTCGAGGATACTCGATGGAGCAGTCCATCCGACCTGGTCGTTGAGAGCGGAGATACGTGTTTGCGCTATTTACTGTCGCTCTGTAATTATTATAATTATGCCGAACAAACGAAGGCCTAGAAAATGAACACCAGCTGACAACATAAACAAGTTCAAATGAGTAATTCTCTGATTAGATACAATGGTTCTGTGATTTTTTTTATACATATTGTGTGTGATGATAAAAAATAGATAAAGATAACTGATTTCATCGTTTTTCAACAGTGGCGTCATGTATTCCAACGCAGTTTTGTCCAATTAGATAGGGCATAATTTCCATCAGTGAAGATTTGAAGTCGACGACATTGCTGATAGTTTTGAACGATCAAAGCCAAGTACACAAACAAATTATCCACAAGGTTGCTGCATGACACAGAATTAGCTTTTATCTGATAATCTGAATTTATGGTTATTTGTGACAATCATACTGGCTCGCCCTACTAACGGTGTAATATTTCACCATATGTCATCAATATTTACGAGAGTAAATTTTATTACAGAAAGACTTAATTCTTTATTTCGAAATAATAAATAAATAAGAACGGCTATTTTAGAAAGAATTAATTTTAATATCTTTTTCTAATTGGGACGATTTTTCGTCAAGCTCTTTCTTTTGAACGGAGATGTTTGTTGTTTGGCGATATGCTTTAGTTGCCTGATGTTTTTCTGTTTAAAAACCTGATTTGAATTGTATTTGTATGTAGGATAGAGGTCATTTTTTTCATTATTTTTGGAACATGTATATCATGAATACTTTCTTCGTACTTATGTCAGTTAGGTATATGTATATGTGAGCGTGAAAATAGCCGGTTCACTCATTGTAAATGTCTTGTCTCGTCGCGTTAAACATAATGAAGAAATTCCATCCTTCTGTTCGTTGTTAAATTTCATTTAGGTTGTTGAAATGTGAGATACATATAGTAGGTACACGGTTAAAGAATTCTGGGAAGCGTAGGTATTTACAATTGTTTTGCGCGATGGTTACTGAGAATGTTATTCATGTAAAAAACTGTAATAGTGAACCAGGATATACAAGGATGTTAATAGTTTTGACCAAGAACTCTTGCGAGATAACAATGGATTATTAAACTTGCTCCGGCTTATATTTAATTAAATCTTGGCCCAAATCTGTTCATTAATATCTGCATGAATTGCAGTGTAATCATTAAGAAAAATTTATAAAACCTTAATTAATCACCCTTGAGAATTAAATTTTACCGAAAAGAAGATATTATATCCATGATTATTTTCCAGGCTGCGTGAATTTATCTGAATTATGAATGAAACATCGTTAAGACATCAAGTTTTACACGGTTGCACCAGTTGCTATATAAATGGTCAGCCAATAGCAGTATAATAAAAGTTTCCCGATGTTGACCGCGCTTGCATTAGTGCAAATACATACAATACAAAAATAAACCAAAACAAAATGAAATAAAATAAAAGTACAAAATCTATTAAATTCGAAGTTACGCCATTAATGTAAGTGACTTCTTCAGGAGCGAAAGTGAGTAGTATGTGTCAGAAGATCAGAAAGACTGGACGTGTAAATCATGCTAAAGGCGAAAACCTTCTGACAAGGAAAAAGTGGGCGTGGAGCGTATATATACAACTGTACAGTGAAGCAGATTAGTAAGCACGGGTTAATGAAGCGGAAAGGACGGGTTTACAAATACTAGAGAGTGGATAACCATTATCACAGTTGAAATTCTGGAGATGTCTGTGGGTCGCAATTGCTTTCCTTAGCTTTCGAGAAAGCAGTTTTATAACTTGCTGACTACAGATCAAAACAAATTTTGTGGCTCGTGTGAGTTCGTGTTCAGTTAAGGCTAAGTGTGCTGAAGATCGTGTCTTAATATACCGTTACTGTTCTGTGATTTTAGTTTGAATGAATCTGGTTTCACCTACGTATACTGAATCAAAATCAAGGAAAATTTTATAAATAATTTTATGGAACAGAGCTTGGCGAGTGTCGTTAAACGAAAGAAAAATTTGGTAGATTTTATTTAGTCATTCAAACATTGCTTTAGGAGAATTCTACCGGTGCGATCCGTAACGCCGTGAATGTAAGGAAGAACGGTACTGGTTTTTTAATTACTAGTTTCCTGCGCTGGTCTGTTTTAATAAATTATAGTAATTTTAGCAAATTTCGGATTCCTTTGAGCTTGTTACTGAGTGGGGATAAACTACGAATGCAGATAAACTGCACTTCCCTTCTACATCAAGTAAACTATACTTTGCAAAATCTATCGACTATTGCATGTGAGAACAGTGCTCTCATCACAGTGATACCAAAACTCAAGAATAGAAGTAATTGAAATGAGTGCATCTAAATAATTAAGTTACATTATGTTTATAATTAGGTAACATACCAATGATGTTACAGTAATAATCGAAATGAAAACAGTAGAAAATGAAATACAGCAAAGAACAAATTTATCGATATGCTACTTTAATGTTTTTTTTAATACGAAATAATATTATATACATGATACTATAACGAATAGTATTTACTAACATATGAAACAAAGCTATATCCTTGTGTAATAAATTTTGTATCAAAGTACTTTTATCCAACGATTCTGTTGTCAGTATCTTCGCCACTTGTCGAACATAAGACACATATGAAAGTGCTGACAAACCTTCAGTGAGAGAGTTGTTTTACATAATTACTTCACTTCTTGCATAGTGGAGTCTTTCGTAGTTTTACGCTCCAATAAATTACTTGAAGGGACTGCATTTTAAACGAGTGTATTTTCATGCTAATAAAGACGACAAAATGCGTGATTAATGTTTTATGTGTAGCTCAACGTAGGTATCATCTTTGAATTCCCTTGCTGCAGTACAATATATTATGATGTTGTTGCAATAAAAACGAGTGGTTTATTCGTAGTTCAAAAACTCATTTCTAAAGTGTTTGTATAATTACTAATCGAACTAAACTAACTTGACTATAACATCAAAAAGATAAAAAAGTAACGGATTAATCGGAAAGATCAAACATTGTTAAAATTATAGTTCTACAGTCTCTTTTGATAAAATATAATTAAAAGTAGATCTAGATAATCGCAGAAAAATTTATTTTAGTGGAATATTAAAACGGAACAAAATCTTGTTCCGGATTTGTTGATTTTAGCAAGTAGAAGTACTATTACTTTATTTTAAAAGCGTGTCTCTGCGGTTTATCTACAAGTAGGTTGATATGTTCTTTCTACTCCTTTTCCTCTGAGATCATAACTTTGTTAGTTCTATTTGAACTATGGTACGTACATGCTTTAAATTTTAAATTGAGAGAGAAACGTAAAAGTCGGAGCAAACGTTACCGCTTTTTAAGGAAAACCTCAGAGCTGGCGCAATATCCGTTCAGTTCACTCTGCAAACAGTCTATTCCACTGCCTAATACCGCTTTATTTCGGGAATTCTACCAATTCTGTAGATACTAGCATTAGGAATATACGTACATACATACATACATACACATTCGAATAATGGTGGTATTGGCTCTAAACGTGCGCATTGTATAAGTATGTATACGTATAAGCGCCTGAGTGTTACGTTCTATTCGTAGAAATAAGAAACTAAAAGATAAATGGTGGAACGTTCGTATGAGAATAATATATATTTCTCTATATGAAGCATTCCGCGATATATACAACAGATGTATTATGTAGGCGATGAGGATAAGCTTTATATCTATACAATAGATGATAAATGTGCACATTACATGAATTTGTTGAAATCGAAATTCAGTTTGTTTCACATTCACAAAATAGCAGTTTAGTTGTATTTGTCGTCATATTGCAATTATTCACTTCACTAGTTGATTATGTTTATACATATTGCAATGTTATTGTTTTCATTAATTGCAATAATCGCCACCGATATTATTTACTAATTTCTATACTGAAATTAATAACATAGTCAATAAATAAGAGATGGGACTTTAAAATTGAAATTAATATACTGGGTTCTAATTCTTTTCGAAAAATGTCAACACAATATTTTATCGGAATGTAAAATTTGTAAATTATTGTTATTATTGTTGAGGCATATTGGAGTCCTTGAATCGATATTCAATAATTGTAAACACAATTTGTTCATTGCTGCATTGAAGCTGTAATTTTTATTTGATTAAATACAAATTTCTTAAATACAATGTTTTTGGATTATTTTGTCCAACCAGATTACTTTTTTATCTCAAGTAGAATTAATCTTATAATTACGTAAATGGTTTTTAAAATTCTAATTTTAAAAACAAGTTTTAGAGATTTACGTAAAATTTTTAAACTTTATTACTGGGTTAGAGTTTCATTCTTAGCAAATTTTATGATTGTATTAAATGAATAGATGTTAACCTATCGGAATATGCCATCATCCGAATAATCGAATAACACAATAATACAGTTGAAAATAATTTGTCGTAGTTTTAGTGAAATTATAACGGAAGCCTCCCTTATACTGTAACACTCTGTATATATAGTATAGCCCCGCTGTTTCATCATCCGTGCTTCAACAGAAAACATTACATACCTAAAGGAACCGGTATTTATAATGCTGTAGGATAACAACAAGAATTGGTAGTTGCAGTAGTTGGCATTTTGAGTGTTTATCGTTCATAAAATGACAACATTGATTTATTTATCACCAGTATGTTATCTATTTTGGATACAGTCCCTACAATAATAAGGAACATCATTTTATGTGGAAATCTAAACAAAGAACCTGTAGAGCGGTCTCCTAATTCTCCGTTGTTGTTTCATCTATTGCAATCCTTTGACATCTCATTAAATGTTCCTACAATAATATTTACTAGTATTAACGGCAAAGTTCAGAATCATCGATTAATTACATTACTTGTAATCTACGTTTGGTAACCGATATAAATTTGATTGACCTTCGAAGAGCCCTATCGAGTACATGTTGGGATTTTATGAAACTTACTCAGTTAAATGTGGCGTTTGACAATTTTATTACTCATTCTCCTCATAATTCTGGAATCGCATGCCCATTTATAGAAAGCGGAAGCTGCACAAGGAAAGATCGAAGAAAATACAAGGAGAATGTTCGGTATTCGGCTGTTAAGAATACAAAACTAACAACTATTCTTAATTTAGAAAGAAATACACAAAAAGGGGACTATTAAGAACTTGCCAAACAATTCTGAATATACTGTAATGTTATATTACATTTTATTCAATATTTACAATTCCACTTGTCAGTTGACAGATGATCCAGCTGTAGGTAATCTAAAAAGAAAAAAACACTAAATTAATTGAATATTCATTAAACTATAACCAACTATCTGATCTGTGTATTTCTTCAATTTAATTTAATTCTATTTTATAAAATATGTAACATTAACACGATTGCACACATGCGAGGTATTTGTTTAAAATTAACTCATTTAAATCCAAGTCAACACTATCAAATGATAGAGGAGGCGCAACTCTTCAAGTTGGCACCATCGGTATTTTCCTTGCATATGTGCGAGTCGATGTCATGATTTGCCTCAGTAGCCATCTGACGCAGAAGGGGGTGTTGCTCAGCAGAGATCTTATGTTAAGTCCAGCCAACGACAAAGACAGAAAGATGTTAAATGCACCACAATAATGACCATCATATTTTATAAGGTAATTAATTAATTTCAAATCATTTATTTTGTACACAAATACACACCAATATTGTAACAAAATCACACAATTAAATTCCACACACACAAGAAGAAAGACCAACCAGTTAGGGGCATTTAAAGAACAAAAAGTAGGTGGTAATTAAAATCTACAACTTTTCGGTGACCCTGTATACAACAAAATTCCGATCGGACGCGCATAAATTAATCCATCAAAGATCGTTGATTGCCGTGATTGACAGATGACGATCAAAAGGTATTTCTGATGAAATTTAGAGACAATTGCGAATCACCTATAAAAAGCCGTGCGAGGGCAACAAACTTCCGCTTTTTGCATAGATCGTCGAACAGAGCGTTTAATTTTCTACGTAAAATTTATTAAAATTACCCCGGTGCACCGTGGGCCCAAATCAACGATCATCTTCGAATAAGTACTTATAAACATCCAAAACTTCTACCGAATTTAATTACCCCTACGAAAAAGACGTCTCTCCATCCACCATCCGTCGATAGGCGCGCGAAGACAGAAGCTTCCAAAATAACACACACACACTCACACACACGTAAGATAAGGTAATTTAATTTTAATTTAATTTTAAGGTCAAAAATTTTAAGAATTAATATTTTCTCTTTAAAACAGTAAATTCTTTTCTTTAGTCCAAATTAATATTTGAAAAATTTTAAAATTTAATTTTTTTTTATACAGAAATTTTCTAAGTCCCAACTAAAAGTTGGAAAAATTTCAAAACTACCAAAAAAGGTCTTTATAAATAATAATTTAGGTATGGTGATTGCTACGGCATTCTGCACAGTGTAAACTAATTTTTTTATAGGTTTTATTGATTTAAATAAAAATATTATTTTTTTTTGTAAAACATCTTTTTGTCTTGTAAAAAAAAAAATTTTTTTTTTAACTTAGAATTTTTTTTTTTACTTGGGTATTTTGTTCAACGTACGATAAGCTCTCGTATTCTGTTCTCTACACCCGCTGTAGAGCAAAGAAGTCACGAACCCCTGAGATTAATTTGTTTAAACCCTAAATTTTAATTTAAAGAGTAAAACTCACATTGTCTTGATTTTATTATAAATCAAATTTCACATTACAATACTTACATACTTGGTTAATCTAATGATTGAGAAAGATGAATTTTCTAACTGTATGAAATGTGCTAGAGTTGTCCCAGTTTCAAAAGAATCTGTACCAAAAGAATTAAATAATAAACAATGAACCAACATCCATCTTAAGCATATTAAGGTATTTAAGGAACTGATTGCTAACGAAATTTGGCGCTATATAAACGATTTGGAAGCAATTGAGTGATCATCAACATGGCTTTAGACAAAACTCATTCTACTGAAGCCTTGACTTGATTGAAAAGAATGTGTTGCTGCACTTTTCTTTGATTTATATAGAGCGTTAGATAATGTGGATGCGTCGTTTTTAAGTAATAAATTAGTTGGAATAACTATCAGAGGAAATATTAACCGTTTTATCCATTCATATATAACAAATAGATTATTGTATGTCACTGCGAATAAGACTACTTCTGAAAGGGTATCAGTGTAAGTTGATATAGCTTCAGGATTCCGCGTTGATATTTCTATTATATCGGGTGGCTAGAAAAAGCGAATCCTATTTAAGTCGATAGTTGTCCGGAAGGCTATGACATAACGATTTGGTTAGCGAAAATGGTTCGTCCCAAATTACAAACGAAAATTTAAAAAACAAAGAAATTATGAACTACAGAAAGTCAATTACACATTAAGGATTTAGACATATGGCAATTATGTCTAAGTCAGATTTCGTCAAATGAGGTGCTATTATTACGAGAAAAAGTATTTTCAGTTGTAAGAAATGTCGCTATATCAATTGCAAAGTGATAATTAACTTCAAATGTCACTTACAACTTCATCTGTTTTAACAAATCGTAAGTTTTATTTAAGTTGCTTGTTAAATTATCAACCTGTAATCGCTTTCTTTAAGTTAAATTTATAATTTCGTTACTCCATTATTGAAAAACATACTCCTATGAAATTTTTCGCACATAATTTTCAGTCCTTTTTCTGCAAAGAAAAGCAAAAGTACCTGAATATCTCGATGCGTTCGATATAATACCTATGGAAACAGGACTTTTTTCTAGCCACTCCGTATTCATATATAGAGTGATTGGTTGAGATTGGCCATTAGAAAGATTGGGTCTTCTAATAACAATAAACTTATGCAACGTTGCATATGTGAATAGGATAATTAAATCTATTCACTAAAAATATTTCCAAGATGGCGGCACTTCCGCATGTACAGGAAACTGACATCAATTTCCTTATTACAAATTATTTTAGAGGGACTTTTACCAGTTTTCCTTATACCTAATTGTAATCGTTTTTGAGTTTTCAATTTTTTTTAATTTTTTTAATTTACCTAAGGACAGTATGTACTGTCGCCATGTTTGGAGCGACAATTCTGTAGTTGCAATTATGGATAGAAGAAATCTTCACTTTTCTGCTACAGTTCTTAGAATTAGTACATTATATAACACTGTCCAAAATTTAATTGTTCTTTACTGCATCTTCACACCATTAAAACTCAATTTTCTCGAATACAGTGACCCATATTGTTTTCAATATGTTTTGATTTTATAATGTGCTGGTAAACAAATAGAAAATTTATGTAGTTATACATGTAGTAGTATTGATATAGACTAAATTAAAATATGAGGGTTAAATCATTCTAAATGGTTGGTATGGTATATTATTTCAAGAAATTTACAAAGCATATACGAAAATCGAATGCGATGATTTTTGTAGAAACTAATTAAGATTAAATTGCGAATGAATAAAAACGAAATTCTCCCCGTTAGCAACAAGCAAAACTGACAAGAACAGCAATACGTTCGATACAGAAAATTGGATTTTGTCCTTGTAAGGAAATACATTTTCGTAAATAAAAAACAGTTCCATGGGGAATTAAGGCTTTCCAGTGCAAGTTTTCTTGCTACGTCGCGTTTTAAAAACGAGATTCTTTCTTAATGCAAAATTAAATAGCATCTGCATTATCTGAGATTATATAAACATATCTTTAACGTAACTTCTGCAATTTGCTATATTTTATGTGCTAAATCTTTTAGGAATAGGTCTTAAAAAGAAATTGCAAAGGAATATTAAGTATTGTGCGACATAAGAATAATTAATGTACATATATGTATTTGTTAAACGTTTGCAAAATTGTTGTCAATAAGACATTCCGTGTAAACATATTTTTCGAAATACGTATTGAAAAGTTGAGTATCTATATAGCAAGATTCTACGCAAAACTTTATCTAATTAACATTATGTTAAATGCTGGTAGGTGGTTCAGTAGTTTAAATCTTGATTATTCTTTAGTAAAACCCGGCACAACTATGCATGTACGTATGTTGTACCATATTTGGCAAATTAAATGCGAATTTTTCAGCGAGGAATTTCCGTTTACTAAATAAAGGCTATACTTTGAAGCAAATTTAATTTTTCTAAAAGAGAGTACTGCTTTGATGGACTTCTCTAGAGTAATTAAATTCACTTTAAAGCAATGCTTTTATTTACAAAATCAACATTCCCCGATAAAAAAATCGCATTTAATTTGCCAAAGATGGTACAACATACAACAACTTCGGTCACACTAATATGAACCGGTGCAAATCCGTCCGGTTGGGGACGATGGAAAACTCGTAATACATAAAATGATCTATATACATTTACGAAAGAAGAATATTTTATAAAAAAACCTGGACTAACACTGATCTATGTTTATAGAAATGAGACTAAAAAAATGCAAATCAAGTATTATCATTAAATTTTTAGTTTAAATGTTTACTAATTTGTTGGGAGATGTACACCCGGTGGCCTTAAAAGGAGCACAAGTATATTGCGAATTGTAGCTTAAATTTGTCAGAAAAATTGCAAGAAAGTTTATAGAGAAGAAACTAACGTAAGGGCAGTTTACGTTACGTTCACCTAAATAAGGTGCACTTATAAAAATAGTTTCGCCACGCATCTATCTAACTATCACATCAGCTAAAGAAACTTTACATTCCAGGTCGAGTTACTGGTGGAGAGATAGTAATATTCGTAAAACTATAAAAACTCATTCATTATAAAAGCAGTACAAGAAAATTGACTAGTATCCCTCGAAGCATTGTTAGAGAAATTAAAATTGCTGATGATGATATAAATATAATATAGGTACCACATTTAATCCAGTTCTTTAATTTAGAATAGAAAGGCAGTCTCGTACGAATCTTGAGTTATCCACTGTTAGAAGATAATTAACAATGCTACACTACTTGTGGCGAGGTGGTGTATCTACCAGATTTGGGAAATACTTTATACACGCCAAAATACACAGCAAATATGTAGTAGTAGCAAATATGTAATAGAGAGTCTTACAGCTAACGAGTTACTGCAGTTGCAGCCGTCATAAAATAATCATTATTATAGATTGCATGAATTTAATGTCGTAGGTGGCTAAAACAAAAAGCTTTGCCTGTCACCCAAGCAGTTTAATCGCTTTTCTCCCCGTAATTATCGGTTTTAGACGGAATTAAAGTTATATAAAATTATTTATAGTTATTAGCAGAATCGATTGTAATATTTTAATACCGAGTGTCTCATTAAAAAAAAAACAACTTTGGTTTGTCACCGATTGCTTCGATCACCGTGTATAAAGAAAATATTTTTAAAACGTAGTCCATGTAACACTCAATCAAATTCCAAAAAGAGTTTTCAAAATTCCTCGCCGTTTAATTATAATAGTGCACCCCATCTTGGTCGCACCATCCTGTATATTTCATATAATTGTCAATTTTAAAACTAATAAAATTGAAACATTGTCAGTCGTTATAAACACCGTTTACGTAAAATATTATAGCTTTAGCTTTGGTTATATCAAGATTAGAATGCCGGCTACGTATGTATACATAAATAAAGGTACTGTAAATTATTAACCGTGCATGCTCTACAAAATGATGAATTTAAATGCCTTGCACAGTTCCATTAAACTACAAGGTCACCGCGTTATGCTTTTTAATATAGATTTCAAGCGTAAAAATGTTATCCATTTGTAAACGCAATATTCGCTCCAAATGAAAACTTTGTAAAGCTCTCTATTCCGCATTACATTCTTTCCATTTCATATTGATGCGCACGGGGCCTCTTTAAATCATCACAGTGTATTCTAGTCCATTTTGCGTAAGTTTGATGGACCTGTTCTTTTCTGTGCCATCTGCCAAAACCGCAGGCTTACGGATTATTTAAAATATCATGATATTAATGCAAATTACAATTTGCATTTTCATGAGTCGCAACATCAAATCACTTGGTGAACATTATAATGCAAAGTATTTTGTAATTTTTATTTCAAGAGGGTAGAGACGCGCTTGCTTTTTACTTTTATGTGTGTGTGCAGCAGTAATTTACACGCAAATTGGAAGGGAGCTCTATATTCTACCTGTTTCGATGCCTTTCCTATGATGATCTTGATATGTAGATTTTTGTCTATTACTGGAAAGGTATGGTTTGACAGCATAGCAAAAACTTGTGCTATTAATTAATGTATAGCATCAGGAAAGTTATACTCAAAAATTTATTAGAGATATATCATCCTTCTGATATCTACTTTTCTTTTTGAATCAAATCGTAAAAATGTTAATTGTGCCATTATACGATAATAGTATGTACAGTTCTTGTATACAATATGAGAAATGAAAACGAGTAAAATGCTGAGTATGATATATGAATTTCAAATTGAATGCGGTAACCATAATATTAGTAAAGTTTATACCTCGCTGCTGTCATAATAATAATATAATTTATTGTTGTAAGTTATAAATAAAATAACATATGTATTTCATTGTACGTATTACCTTATGTCGAAAAGCGAAATTTATGAAATTTACTTGTTATTGACTTTTAAGAAAATGTTGCGATTTAATACAATTTGTGCTTTCCAATTTAACGTTAATTTTTCTTGCAAAGCCATATGAAAATCGTATAGAAAAAAAAATGAAAAGAAAGAACGAAAAGAGAGAATAAGAAAGAAAGCAGAATTACTAGATTTCATTGAAAATATGCAAGGGAAAGGTGATAAACAGAAAAGAAATAAAAATAATTTACGAAACCATTTCTACATAAACGTGTAACACTGTAACAGAGAGATGTGCTGGCAATCAGTAGTAAGGTATTATGGAAATCAAGATAGCGAATAAAGGGATTAAAGACAGGTCTTAGCCAGAAAGACAATCAAATATACATTAACTGACAAAGGTAAAGAAAGATTTCAGCTTAGACATTCATCAGGAACACATACATATACCCTGGGAATTGTGGATGAAAAGTTACCTACAAAAAACATTATATCGATCTGCAAATAGAGCACCTGAAAACGGGAAGGATATTTATAGAAGGGGATACTCCAGTTAATAATATGAGAAGATATCGGAAATTATATTACATTTTAATCGATATAAAAGATTGAATGTTAGTTAACGTTAGTTGTTCTTTTGCTTACATATTATTCTCAATTACATAAAGCGGACACAAATGCCGTCATCTACAAATAAGTACGATGATTTCCACGATCAGATGTAAAGAAGCATTGCCGGGAAAAAACTGACATTTTGATAAGAAGAAAACAAACTGAAGATAAAAACAAAAATTAATATACAGGAAGTTTCAAATAAAAATTGTCCCTATTTATACGATGCATAGCTAGAAAATATTTTCAAATATTCAGGGTGTCCCAATTATAGAAAAAGCGTATGTAACTTTCTTATTTTAAATGGATCATCCTACATATTATATATTTTTTAGATTCTACATGATATTTCAAGTAATTTTTATTAAGACCTTCCTAGACCTATGTGCTTCTGTTTTCGAGAAAATAAATATTTTAACAAAAATTTTGCAATTGCAGCGCTCTCGCTAATGAGCTGTAGGATCAAAACTATAAAAGGTAGAACATTTTGGTTTGCGCAAATTGATACGTCTTGAATTGAGCTATTTCCTGTATTAACATGTATGGATCCTTTTGTTGACATACAGTTACTGGCGCAAACATTTGGAAACATTTAAATGGCAATAACTCTGTTTTTTTTTTTAAATGGGACAGCCTATATCTGTTTAGAGGGTTGGATGTAAAATTACATTCTCTTTCTTTTGATATCAGAATGTACCCATTTATCTTAAATCATATTAGAGAAAAATGTATATTGCTTCTGCTAGTGTCGAAACATACCACTTCAATTTGCACAAAGTAGGCTACGTAACAATAATATTATGACAGATATATTTAATAATAATATGTACCATTTATAATTATACACAAGTAATAAGTTCAACTTAAATTTATATTGTAAACAATTTTAACAGAACAGGACCTTTCAACAAATAACAACATAAAAAACGCAACAAAAAGAGTTTCAAGAAGACATAAGGAAAATGCGTGAACTAAGCAATGCACATTATAAATGTAGTATTATCAAATTCATTAATTTATTTTTCGGAATGTCTTTCGTTTTGGTCGAAACAATTACGAACACGTTTTTTAAATGATTGTTCAACATTTCTCAGTATGATTGGGCTGATTTCTTGAAACGCCAAGATAATTCCTTGACACATATATCTCCTCAGCTGAATTTTGTCATAAAATAGAAAGTAATTACATTTTTTATAAAGGGATTTCGAACAAATGTTATCATCCTTAGAAATTGCTTTATAATACAAATTTAAATGAAGGTTATTACTTGTGTATAATTATGAATGGTACAAATGGTATATATGTATATCTGTCATAATATTATTGTTACGTAGTCTACTTTGTGCAAATTGAAATGGTCTATTTCGATAGTAACAGAAGAAATATACATTTTTCTCTAAAACGGTTGAAGATAAATGGCTACATTTTTATATCAAAAGAAAGATAATTTAATTTTACATTCAAGCCTGTAAACAGATATAGGATGTCCCATTACAAAAAAACAGAGTTATTAGCATTTAAATGTTTCCAAATGTTGGCGCCAGTAACTGTATGTCAACAAAAGGATCCGTACATGTTAATATAGGAAATAGTAAAGTAATTCAAGACGTATCAATTTGCGCAAACCAAACCAACCTTTTTTAGTTTTGATCCTACAGCTCATTAACGAGAGCGATGTAATTGCATAATTTTTGTTAAAATATTTATTTTCTCGAAAACAAAAGCACATAGGTCCAAGAAGGTCTTAATAAAAGTTACTTGAAATATCATGTAGAATCTAAAAAATATATAATATGTAGGATGATCCATTTAAAATAATAAAGTTACATACGCTTTTTCTATAATTGGGACACCCTGTATATTTGAAAATATTTTTTAGCTATGCATCGTCTAAATAGGGACAACTTTTATTTGAAACTTTTTTCCTATACTGTAAAATAAACAAATTATCAAAGAAACCGCGTCAGCTGGGACACTCTGTATAAAATCAAAGTTGAAAGAGATAAGTTAAAATGAATGAATAAAATAGTACAGAGCTATAAGTAGCAGAAAGAGTTAAAAGAATAAAATATTGTGGCCGCTCTGCAGAGCAAAACTTTAAACTCCTCACTAGAAAAACCATATCTCATATCTTAAAGTCTACTCATCTCCTCGAAATTATTTCAATTATTTTTGTCCAGCAGAATGATTTATTACTCAGCTTAGAGGCTACATCACTCTTAATAAAAGTTGTCATTCCAGATTCTATCACTATCATATCTTAATTACTAAGACAGTAAACAGTAAAGTTTTAAAATTAACTCGCGTGAGAGCTCGTTTGCGCGTTTATTGTTATATGACGTTATATTCCTAAAAAGCTAGTATACAAGCATGTCTTCTTAACTGTCTCTCTCTCTCTTAGGGTACGTTGAGTAGATAAGTAGGTACTTGAGTACTTATTCTAACTATATATATGTTATATCATTTATAATATTGTTAGTTATAGCAATGTAATTTAACAAATTTTTAATAATTTCTAAAACAATTTAGAACAAAAAAAACACTTTTTTATTTGCTTGGTGTTGTATTCGCTAATTCGCTTCCTTTTTTCCCTTTATCAACATGCCACACCGCATTTCAAAAAATTCCAGTTTACTTTTGTTTTTGCTTGTTTTGGTTTATTACTATTAATTTATCAATAACTACTATTGCTCCGCTAACTGTCAGTAACTCATATGTGATGTGGCACATTCTTGTCAAGTTCGATGAAAATACCAGAAGGGGTTTAATATTAAACTATAAGAGAATGGTTTAGACTACTACCTAGAGCATTTTAAGTAATTTGTTTATTTCTTCAAGCAGCACAAGTATATTGTTACTTATACGATATATATTCATATTGGTGCGGCACTATTTAATTTCTATAAAGTAAATAATAAGTACATTGTCATCAAATTTTTATACATAATAGTATACAACAGTTTGTCAGACACTTAACGGACGTGTATCTTTCGTGTTGAAGACTTCTAGGTCAAATTTAAAACTTTCTCGTACTAATCGTAAAAGTTTTCTGCTACATGTGAGTGCGAAGGAAAGGATTGTAAAAGAGAGTTTTCAAACTTCATGAAAGCCTTTTCGGAAAATTGTATTTGTATGTTTCTAGACGTGCACTAAAATGTTGACAGTAGCATGTGTTTATATGAAAGTTGAACGTTTTATACATGTTTTCTAGTACGTAGTATTTTCGAAAAAAATTGTTCGAAGAGAAAAAATATAATTGATCAGTGCAATTCCTTTATAATATATATCATTACACTTATTGTTCCGAATTTCCACAAAAATTAAATAGGATTCACAGTCTCCGCTAACTACGGTAACACAGATTATAGTTTGTGTTAATAGATACAAATTGTGCATGTTATTCACATGAAATTAATTTGCAAAATTCTTTCACATGAAAGCAGAAGCACATGTGCAGTATGTTCAAATCAGCGTTATTAACTCCAAATCGATTGTTACCGGTGATCTGAAAGGTTTTCGGGTTAGTTCTGGACTGTAGGTACTCGATTTAATCACTATATGCGATTATCATTGCCGCTGACAAAAATGAAATTTGGTCAAGAAATAAGCATCCATGTAACAGAGATTTATATGGACCTGTTAATTGTTGCATGCAATGCATTCATTATGGCCAAGCGCTTAAAATTGAAGGGTGCACTAATTACAAACATTGATCGACTGTGCGTAAATATACATCGAAGTATTTACAGATGCACGCGATTTCAGAGGAAAATCGAATGTTAATTATGTTGCATGGTTATAAAATCTTATCGACATAATAATAAATTATGAGGTACAAAGTCTTAGTAGGTTATAATTAAACTTGACCAATGGTATGTGGTATGAATTGAATTTAAATTATAAGAAAAAAATTACGCACTGTATTCACCATTGGGCGGTTAAGTGAGCTCACCAATCCTGGCATAGTACATAATACACGATAGAACTGTATACTAATTTGCAATTCAACGTTGTTATTCTTCGGCCGTGCGTAAATCCGCTAACGGTCGAAATATCTCCTGCATTGGAAGTGGTAAGTATAGGCTAGGTTTAGTTATAATATTACTACTAAGTACGACAAATTAAAAAATTATATAGAATTAAAAATAAAGATAATTTACATATTTATAACTTTATTTTTGATCGCGACTTTCTTTATCTACTTTTATTTAACTACAACAACAGACAATAGGTATATTGTGAATACATACGAGGGAGCGTTTTTATATTCGCGAAATGGGGGATAAGGGGTGAAAATAAAAAAACCAAATTATTTTTCTTTTTCAATATATTCACCTGCAAGACGGATACATTTTTTATATCTTTCAATTAACTTATTTATACCCTCATAAAAAATGATTTCTCTTCCATATTTGCAAAATACGCCGAAACTGCCTCCTTGACTTGATCATCGGCAGTAATTTTTTTACCCCGCAGCTCCTTTTTCATTTTCGGAAACAGATAATAATCACTCGGGGCCAGGTCTGGGCTGTAGGGTGGGTGATTCACAATGTCGAAGCCCACCTTATGCAAGGCAGCTAACGCAACGCGGCTCTTGTGGACGGGCGCGATGTCGTGCAAAAGCACACCTTTCGTCAATTTTCCCCGTCTCTTCTCTTTAATGGCTTCTTTTAGTCGCTCTAATATTGAAACGTAATATCCTCCGGTTATAGAAACACCTTTATCTTTATAATCAATCAACAATATTCCTTCCGAGTCCCAAAATACCGTTGCCATGAGTTTCCCAGCTGATTGTGACACTTTAAATTTCTTGGGAGGTGCTGTGCCCTTTTTATGCCACTGCATGGAGTCTTGTTTGGACTCAGGTTCATAATGATGAACCCAAGTTTCGCCTCCAGTAACAATTCGACTCAATACACCATCCTTGTCTTCATTACCGAGGTCCAAAAATGCACGCGAACACGCGATTTTTTCCATATTTCACTTTACACTCCTGATTATGTTACTTGGTTGACGATAGCTCAAAGACTAACTGTCTAATAACAATGAAACTTCGTATTTATACTAATTATGAGTCGCTGCACAGGCCAGGCCCCCAATGCGCCTAATCACCCCCCTACAACCCGCTCATTCCGCGAATATAATAATAATAATAATAATAATAATAATAATAATAATAATAATAAAGTTTTATTGCCCAAGATGTACATCTTATAACTTTTTTTTTTTTAAGAATAATGACAAAGATTGATTAAGAACATGACATGTTAAAAGAATGCAAAAAGAAATAAATGAGCTATCTGGCGATAACTACGCTTGTCCAACTATTAATTTAGAATTTTGGAAAATTAAGATATTTCGATGCGTAAATCTGTCAATCTTCCAAAGAAATTATTAATTAGTTTGTTGAACAAGTTATTGATACTATAAATTTTATAAATGAAATATTGCTTCAGCAATTTAAATTAGACCTTCAAGATCGGAACATGATACAAAATTTGGTACCGGTACTGAAAAAAGCTTGGAGAAAAAAAAAAATTGCGTATATTTCTGTAACAAACCATACCAACGGAAATCTCTATCTTGCACGAACCACATACAGACTCGTATATCTAAGAGTAGATGATGCTGGAATTGCAAAACTGAAAAATCGCTACGTCGGTCAATAAAACCATTCTAAGGATTCAGTTATTGCTTTGTAAAATATCAAACTCACTTTAAATAAAGTGAATAAGACACATAGAAACATTGTACCGAAAATCTCGCTAGAAAATGGTTATTATATAGACTGACATTCTGGAAATAGTAGTAGTAGAGTAGTTATTGTGTCAGTTATCAAGGAAAGTGCTATTAAAATGCAAATGTGTGCTGATTGTACTCATCAAGAAAATAAAACATATCCCTTAAAGTACCGACTGAAAGTATGCATACATCAAACAAGTAATTTGACATATAGGATTTCATGACTAACCATACAATAGTTGATCATCTTCTCCTTCGTAATATAAGAAGTATACAGTAACTTTACTAGTGCAAGTGCAAAGTTGATGAAATCCTGTGGTATACGAAAGAGTATATTGTATTATTTAAAGCAAAACAAAGAAGAAGAAATTACAATATCTAGAAAGTACTATTACAGCGGTCCGGCGTAAATTTCAAGGAAATACTAAATATCTCTAAGATGGATGGAGTTAAGTGGGTTATGTCTTATATAAAATGGATTTAGTTTTTAAAGTAGATTCCAAATGTTAAAGAATATATAGATATTATGTTTGAAATAAAAATGTTTATGCCGAGTTATGTGTACCTATTCCGATTATCCTATGTAACTATAAATATGTTAAAATGATGCAGTAATTAAGTACAAACGCTTTTCATTCAAAATATTCTTTTGTACTTATTGTTAGAATAAATCAGCACTTTAAACTTTGTGTGTTTTTTTTTAATGTGTTGTGTGTGCTTAGTTGCAGTGACTCCGTAAGCTGTATTACTTGTCTGGCTATCATGCAACTCTCGCGGTGAAGTTTGGTGTGTGTAAGTTGTGTTCAAATGGCTTTGTAACAGCATCATATCGCCTTTTATGATGCCGTGCTGTTAATCACTTTGCTCCCAACAGCGAATGGCAAGTCGATGAAATGAAACCTTGTACACATACAGTTTGATGTTTTAAAGGGAAAATAAAGGATATTGAAAGTATTTACATACATAATAAATGTTTTTATTATATTCTCAAAATCACAAAAATAGCACAAAAATATTACAAAAATAGAATAACGAAAAATATATGATGCATAACCACTAGCGTGAAGCAGCTACAGGTCTAACATTTAACCTATACTATATGCAGTGGTTAACAGTTATAAATGCATAACATTATCATACATAAGCAAAAGAAAACTAATATACCGTCTAGATTATCCATGTATGTATATTATACGCAATATACGAATAGAACAAAAAATAAAAATGGAATTCGCAACGCTTCACTGCAACATAAATTTACTATCCATGAAATAAAGCACTTCGCAGCCTGGACCTAAATGTATACATACATATATGCAGACAGACATTTCCACTCACAGTTCAGAGCATTCTATTCAAAATAAATACCACGGTGGTGATCTTGTGAATATCGAAGTGGAAACGTATTTTTTATAAAGGTATGGTAGTGTTTTGTGTAATATTATCCTATGAAATGGCATACACTGAAGTTCGCACCTACTTGCCATGTTAAGCCAATTTAAGTTAACGGATGTAAAAGAGACATTATATATACATACAGTGGTACCCATGTAACTAAGAACGGCATCAAAATATCAAGTACTGATTTAGCTTTAATATAATATTTACATTCAAGATATATGATTTTTATTCGCGAAACTTAAAAGTCCATGAATTCTCTTTGAAACACATGTGCAGAGCAGGTGTTTGTCAATCCCAGATGTCTCGGAACGAAACAAACTGTTACAGCTGCGATTCTACCATGAGCAAATGTATTCTTAAGATATACGACAGAAAATGGTGATATAAAAAATAGCAGAGCATTTGCAGTGTTCGAAAACAATGGTATTTCATGCTGTCAACTACTATGTTATATAATACTACAGAAAATATAGAAAGAAAACAGAAATCCAGAAAAACCACTGCTAAAACTGACACGAGAATTGTACGCTTAGCAAAGAAAAATCCTTGACTGGGATCTAATGCAATAAGGCGAGAAATATTTGGAGAAGCTGGTTCTGGGATGTTAGCAAGAACTATTAGACGTCGTTTATGTGAAGCGCAATTGTTCGGAAGACTGACGCGCAAAAAACATTTGGTTAACAAGCCTAGTCGAAAGACACCAATACAATTTGCAACAATTCATATAGAATGGACGATTAACCTATGGAAACATGTACTCTGGTCCGACGAAACCGAAATTAATAATTAGGATCTGATGGCAGGCAATACGTACGTCGTCCACCATGCAAAGAATTTGATCCGAGGTATACTGAAATAACCCTGAAGCATGGAGGTGGTTCCATAATGGTTTGGAGTTGCATATCCTGGCACAGAGTTGGTCTAATTCATAGAATTCAAGGCTTTATAGACCAGCAAATGTATGTGAACATTTTAGAAACAGCGATGCTGCCTTATGCGGAGGAGAATTTGCTGGTTATTTGGAAATTCCAACACGACAATGATCCAAAGTACACCGCGCGTACAGTAAAGAATTGGTTATATCAGAATGCAGTCACAGTTCTGACACTCGTGCAGTCCGAACCTATCGAAAATCAAATACCCTATCGAAATCTTATAGAACGATGTCAAAAGAATTGTGCGACAAAAAGACGTAAGAAATTTAGATAGTCTGTGTGAGCAAGTAACGCTAGCATGGCTTTATTCCTCAAGAACGTTGTGCCCGTTTTAATGAATTTGTGAGTCGGAAATGTGCCGAAGTTTTACAAAATAAAGGGTTTCTCACAAAATATTAACAATTAGGTGTAACAGTTACTGTTTTTAGGGTATATGATACAGTTTTTAAATACACCATCCTTTAATTAAATGTCCAGCATGAATTGTTCTGTTTCTATATAAAATGCTGTGTATGGGATACATTAAATATTTTATTTTGTTTGCGAATGTATTTCTACGTCAATGAAATATTTGAACATATATACTGCTTAATTATTTAATGTATCACCAGTAAATATGAAAAATATCCCAACAATCTAACGTTCTTAATTATATGGCCAACACTGTAGGTACATACACATATACAGTGCGCACCTAAAGTATGGAATAAATTCAGTAAAAGCGAAATAAAAATTTTGTGGAAAAAATCCGCGAAGAGGTCAATCTTAATTTGTAAAAATACACATTTTGCGTAATCGTCAATGTTCATTCATCATTATCTTTTGTGCAACTCCCAATTTTATTCCTTGATTTTGAGAGATCTTTAAATTCTCAAAGCAAAGTGGTATAAAAATGTAGCAACCTGACATTAGAGAATTTTTAAGAAGTTGGCAATTGCTTTTCCACATCGCGTAAACTAAAATCATTACAAAGTGTCAGGTTTAAACTCTCATTACCGATCTCTAGATTAATGTTGTGACAAGAAAATTAATGCAAAAATGTTTTAACTCGCACAAATAATTAAATTTCAAATTATTTATAAAATCCATAAAACTGGTTTCATAACATAACTTTCTTATTTATTTCCAATTTTGCCAATTCTTTAGAGCTGCGAGAAAATGATGGGTTTTCTAGATAAAAAAATTCAAAGTTCAAACAATAAGGTTTCTTTTGATTTGGCCCAATTCTATTATATGTTAATGATGAAAACTCGGTAGTTGTAAAGACGTATAAAAATCGGTATAACAGAATTATGTAGCGAGGGTCAGACTTTATAGGGTACTACGATAAATGAAGGATGTGTCCAAATCATTTTGAATGCTGTCTGATGAATAATATAATTTAAACAAATAAAATTTTAGAATGTTAACTCGACGTGTTACATTGTACCGTATTTGAACCACATACGTTTATTCTACAATGTATTTAAAAATATCGTGTAAATGAGTCTTGCATAATTTTTTTTTTTATAAATATCTAAAGTATGTACGAACTCGTTAGAGCTACAACGAAATAATAACTCGTTTCTGGTATTTTTTGATCATCGTAAAATAATTGGAAATGCCGTTAAGATTAAAAGATCTCTTAAATGGGTTTTGTTACACCTTGTGAAAAAACGCGAAGTGTCGAAATGCAGTTTCATCAAGTGTTTCTAAACGAAATTAAACAATGTTTCAATAGTTGCAATCTGAAATCAGTCATGTTCAATTTGATAAACTTTGTAGGTACAATAATTTTATTGCTATGTCGCTGTAAGCATTGCTTGTAAAGATTTTATTGTTCTGAATTTGCATAAGCAATGTCTTTTATGTCTATAGTTTTAGTTGCCTTCAGATAACAATGTCTCTACCTTATTATATCACTACGATTCACGTTTGATAAGAATAGCAATCTTTCGAATTTCATACACGAAACAATATCTGATAAAAACACACTTCATCTAAACTTGTAGCTATTTGATCCAGAAGTGGCCCTTCCTTACTTTTACTTAGATATGTTAGACACAATTTATTAGAAACAGAAAATACTGGTATCTAAATACATAGTGCATCACTAACAGATGTTTAAAAACTGCTAATAGCGGAGACTTTGATTCAGCATTTGTCGATTACATGTACACATTGTGCGACCTTGGCGAGGAGAGCTTTGGTGTACCTATAAAAGCTTTGCTTTGGTTCGGAATTCAGGATTAGTAACAGAACTGCGCAGAACGTAAGCGCACAACATTATAATTCAAGAATGGTTCCGAACTTTTAATAACCAAAACACATAGGAGCCTGTTACTGCCATTTTTTAGATACAGACTAAAATACAAATCAACAAAATATCAATAGCGAATGTTCTGCGCTAAGTTTTTCAAATCCTGTCTCTGTCTTAGGATACCACTCACTTTCCATAAATTTTATTTCCAGGACAGTAATTAACAGAAAAAATCGAATACGAACGGAAGAAAATTTCAAACTTTAAAAGACAAGGTAAATATCATTGTCATTGATGACGAACATATCGAAATAACTCGAATTTCTGAACGCATGCACCGAAGACGCAATTTCGAACTAATAATTCAGAATCGGTACTCATGGAAGTGCAAGAACTGTTTGAACGGTTCCAGAATCATTCTGAATCGATTCTGTCAGTAAACAAAACATCGGATTAAAAATTCGGTTCGCGTTCTTAATTAACCAAAACGCTAAACTGTAAATGCGCGTGCGTAACAACTCTAGAACCATTCTGAATTCTGAACCAAAACAAAGCTAATGATATAGTCAGCAGATAGTTCGGGCTATCCATAGAGAAATTAACAGTAAAAAGAGTACCGTTTAATGTATTAAAATTCGAAGCAGAATTACAGCGCACCATTAGTAGCTTATGGTACTAATTTTCAATAGCGCCATATTTGAATATTTCAATACCATACTTTCTGAATTAAAATTGAATATTATTTTTAAACAAAGATAAAAATGCAGTAATTGATCATTTGAGTGACATATTTATCAACTTAATAATCAATTACACATTTTCATCTACTTTATAAAACACTACCTCATGGAAGTCAACTATTTTAAAAATAAAGAGAAAAATTATTATATATACATAGTAAGTTTTATTTTTGATAACAGTTAATAAATAAAATTAAACATATAACATTATATAAAATTCTCATAAAAACAATAAAGACATTAGATATTAAATTTTTACAAAGTATAAACAATAAATAAAATGCAAACTAAATTAACGAACAGTAGATTCTTGTAACAACAATAATACACAAACAGAAAATAAACTCTTATAAAGATATTAACAAATAATATATTCTATAACAATTAAAAATATCACCATGAAGATGTGTTCCTCGGTAATCAATGCAGTCGACAGGCCAGTTAACGTTGACATGAAAAAAAAAGATAGAAAATTATTAGTAATCTGCACGTAATCTGTTCATTATATTATTGCAAGATATTCATCTAGCAACTATATCTATCTAGAGGATCAGTTTCTTTGTAATGTTTTCTAAATTCTTAAATGATTCATTATTAATACTTGTATCTAAAGGAATTGCACTTAAAATGTAATGTAAAAATCTGCAGGATTTGGGATCTGCAAGAGCAAATATTTTAAACGTCATCACTGTCCTTTTTCCTTTCTTTGCAAATTAGCAAATTGCGATTGAATTAATTCTACTCCAGGATTACTTAAACTAACTTCTCGCTGTTTAAATAATTTGGTAGATGTTACTCGTAATGCAGCTTTCTATTTATGTTTCGCTTTAGTAATGATTTTCTTTAATCTAAAAATTGTTGTTTGTTGCTTTTGTGATAAATTATGAAGTGGTCGGCTCTTTTGAGATAAGCTTTTCACATACTTTAGTCCACATTCCCACAGTGCACTATTTTGTTTTTTATGTATGAAACAAACTGTTACGTTTATTATGTTCCAAGCTTGATGATGCTATTTCCAGTAAGTGGCTTTCTCTTAGTGGTTTTTTTCTTTTCATTACAAGTATCTTCAGTAATTGTAGAGTTAATATTCACAGCAGCTGTTACGTTATTGTTGAATATATCTGGTTCTGCAAATTTTATCAGAGTATGTTTCAATGTACTTATATGCATGCATATGCAAACCCTTTTCGAATTGTGTCAGACAATTCCGAAAAATGCATTTTCAATACATTTGCCCATCTCCTTCCTCTTGAAATGTTTGCAGTAAATATAAAGAGCATATTTTGTGAACCACATTTTTATCCATTAGTCTACAACGAATACTCGCACAGAACAGAATCCAGCACGATAAACTTGATTTAAGCATAATAAAAATTAAAGCAAAGTCTTACAAAAAGATTCTCACACATAATACCTGCAATCTATACAACAGCTGACAGTGGTAAATGGCGGTAAATGTAACGGGTAACCGGATACGCATGCGCAAAAGTTGCATTAGTTCATAAAGCTACAAATGGTGCGCTATCATCGTGCTTTGATTTGGGTAATACAAGTTGAAACTCTTATTTCTTTTCTCTATGGGGCTATCGTAACACCCTTGAGGATTTCAAACCGTTTATATTGTAATAGACTTGTTCTGCTGCAATCTCACAAGGTTCATTATTGCTATAATTATTATAATAACATAACGTATGTATATGTACTCAGTGCATGTATTTTCTTAGCTCCTTGCTTTAGAACTGTGTTTACATTTTCGATCGTAATTAATTTGCAAGTTGTTCGGAGGAGGAGAACATTGCTAAAGTATAATTTAATACTTTTATCTAGATATAAATCTAATGCTTACGGTAATGTAATAATGAAGTTGCACTACATGCCATAATTTTATGTTTTTTTTAAATGTGTGGTGGGTGCTTAGTTGCAGTGACTCCGTAAGCTGTATTACTTGTCTGGCTATCACTGCAACTCTTGCGGTGTACTTTAGTGTGTGTAAGTTGTGTTTAAATGGCTTTGTGACAGCATCATATCGCCTTTTATGATGCCGTGCTGTTAATCACTTTGCTCCCAACAGCGAATGGCAAGTCGATCCGGGATTAAACTCTCTGAAAAAATTTTTGAGTAATGTAGTGCATCAGATAGCGGAAGTTTAAATCTTTTCTCTGTAGCCGTTTGGTTGTGAAAAAATAAACATTTTAGAAAAAGCCGTGTGTTTTGCGGAGAAAACAAACTTTGGTCGGTTTGACGTTCGCGAAAAATCAATTCATTTTGCCGTATTTTTACATTTCTCACTCCATTACTCGGGAACTAAGCCCCAAATTAAAAAAAAAGTTATTCTTTAAAAATTAAAGAACTATGTTCTTCAATTACTACGGCACTTCGTTAAATAATTTAGGTTTATCGATTAAATTAGGTTAATCGAGTTATCACTAAAAAACTAACGCAGTTACAAATTCTTGAAGCGGAGGTATTTCTACAAAGACAGAAATTGTCATTATTCCAAGTCGTCACCGTTTTCTTCTTCAATATTTACGTGTTCTTCAAGAATAAGCGGAATATTTATTTTCGAAGAGACATTTGAACAACACTTTTGACTCATGCAATGACAAGATCCAATGCAAGGCATTTTTTTTTTACGGGAACACCACTTATAACGACAATCTGAAAACAAAATTTATAGCTTCATTTGGGAAAAAAAAAATGCTGTTAATTTGTAGACACTTTTTTACATCCGCAGCTACTTAAGATGGCGAGATCTTCTGGAAAAGGTGGAAGCGTTTGAAATAGGGGTACCAATTTGTCATTTTGAAGTTGCCAGCCATATTCGAGCACGTTGGGGAAATATACAAGGGGAGTGAGACCATTGAAACAAATTGTGGTTTGATAATGAGCCCGTAAGCAATGCTGTTTTAAGCTGTTCTCTGTAGGTGGTAATTTATCGAGTGTTTTTGAAGCTGTTAGTATCCCACGTAAAGTATTGACAGAATAGATCTCTTCGATCGTTGCTCGTATATAATTTCAAAACAAAGGTGTGAATTTAATTTTAAACAAAGTGTCATCAAGTATATATAATGCATTTCTCCAACCGCCAATTAATTAAACGTATTTTTATTTTTCAAAATATGTCGACTGGAGGTGGAGTCGAACCACCGAGCATGGCTTTCGCGGCCCACTCGCAACACCGTTGCGCTACGGGGCGACTCTACTCCACTATTAATTTTTCACAAAACTAAAAATATGATTAATTAATTGGCGGTTGGAGAAATGCATTATATATACATGTACTTACTCCAAGAAATAAACACTTCAGTGTTAAAATTGTTGCCTATCCAGGCCTTGCATCTTGTTCGCATACATTTGTGAAAAATTAATAGTGGAGTAGAGTCGCCCGGTAGCGCAACCGTGACTATTGTTGTGAGAGGACGATAGGTGCCAGGGTTCAGTTCCTTGGAGGGACGGTGACATTTTTTCAGAGAGTTTAATCCCGGATCGACTTGCCATTCGCTGATGGGAGCAAAGTGATTAACAGCGCGGCATCATAAAAGGCGATATGATGCTGTCACAAAGCCATTTAAACACAACTTACACACACTAAACTACACCGCAAGAGTTGCAGTGATAGCCAGACAAGTAATACAGCTTACGGAGTCACTGCAACTAAGCACCCACCACACATTTAAAAAAAAATTAAATACATCATGAAAAAATGTCTTGTTTTAAAGAAAAGTTAAGTTCAATATTGGTAATTATTTTAATCGCGGGATGGCAATGCAGATAGGCGTCAAATACTTTGCAACTATTATTATTATCATTATGACACTCACGGGCATTCTCGAGTGCGGAGAATAGTGCGGTGGGAGAGTGTGATCGACGTTCACACCTTTATCGCTTCAAGAATTTGTAACTGCATTAGGTTTTTAGTATTAACTCCATTAATGATTCACCTAAATTATTTAGCGAAGTTCAGTAGTAAATAATAACTTTTTTTAATTTGGGGCTTAGTTTCCGAGTAATGGAGTGAGAAATGCAAAAATACGGCAAAATGAATTGATTTTTCGCGAACGTCAAACCGAACTACAGCCTCCCAAAGTTTGTTTTCCCCGCAAAACACACGGCTTTTTCTAAAATGTTTATTTTTTCACAACCAAACGGCTGCAGAGAATATTGTGCAATTTTCACAGAAAGAAGATTTAAACTTCCACTATCTCATGCACTACACTACTCAAAAATGTTGAATAGTGCCCTTTTGCACAAGACCATTTTTGGACAACTTTTTTGGAAGTTCACCTATCGATTTTGTAATATGTTAGCTTTTAGTCTTCAAACGCCTACAGAATGAACAGTTTAGGCCTCTGAACTCTTTACTATTACACTTATCTACATAAAAGCTTGGACATATTTGGTGTTATTTAAGTATTACGCGCATATTGTACTAATAGTAGACTATAACGATATGATGTGACCACCTAACCACTAATAGCTTCTATAATGGGCGTAGATATGGTTTGTTATGTTTGAAATGCTGTTCCTTTGCTTTACATTTCTTTACATTTCCCACATTTTGTAACTAATCCAATCAACAGTAATGTAGACTAAAATTACTCAACTTTAGATACAATTTCTTAAGTTAAGTAGTTGTGTAGGTACAAGCTGTATTTTTATAAAAATTTGTATAAGGAGACATAAATTGTTGTGGCTATATAGGGTACTGCAAAATATAAAACTGTTAATTTTTACCAAGATATTATCAAAACAAATTTCTAATTTCGATGTTGTTTGTGGAAATTGTATTCAATTTACTTTTTTTAATTCTCCTGATATTTTAAAATACCCTTACGTGTGCAACTAAATATAACTCTATCCTGTATCACTATTGAGATATTTACTCTCCTTGTAATTTTGGATGTGTCCGGTGAAACACAATTTTATTGAGCGATGTTAAAGTAGAAATCTTGTTTTTTTCAAGCTGATTAACAAAATGTAAGTAGATCAAACTTATTATTCCGACATAAAACTGAACAACTCTCGGTTTAAATATCACTCAACGCACGCAATAGCCTTGCAACTGTTAGCTAGGAAGGTATATAAGGCTACAAATTTTTCAATCTTGAAATAATCTACACTTTGTATGATTATTTGCAGATAACTTAAAGATCGTTTAGTTTCTATGAAAAAGAGTGATATCATCATTTTTTTATTCATCTACTTCAATATCGGTCCACAAGAATTATGTTTTTCCATGTATGTACATCCAATTAGTAAAAATTACAAAGAAGAGTAAATATCTGATGCAAGATATTGCATACCCATACAGGGCTTACGATTCGAAAAAAGAAATTGCATAATAATATGAGCTACGTCTAGATTAGATATATGTATGTTTTAAGAATAGCCTGTAAACGAAGAGAGTTTTGTTTGAAAAATTGTTAAATTTGTGTGTGTGTTTGTGATTTCAAAAATATTTAAGTATTCCTATACATTCAAAAAGATGCAGCTTTCATATATGAATGTTTTCAAATATATGGTGTCTCTCTTACAGCAAACCGTGAATTTTAACCAATGAACACTAATCGTGGTGGTATTTTGTCGTGCATCACATTTGCTATAGCAGTTATGATGTTCTCTTGATGTAGGAGAAGACATTATTTACGAAAGGATTCCCATATGTGTAATAGTATATGAAGTCGAAATGAAAGGCGAAATAATAATGTACTTGTAGAAGTATGCTAATGTCTCGAAATTATAATTTTTCCTATTACTTTTTCAGCGAAATCATTACTTGACAAATACACAACTTCATTTACCGCATACATACACTGTATACCTATACATTACACACGCCGACCTCGATTAATGCAGCATACAATGCTTCCCCTATCTTCAGTTGCACACAAATTTTAGGAGTAAATCACGCTACCATTATTCACTTTACAGTCCTAATTAAACAGAAATTCTACTGTAGCGTAACAGTTTGTCGCACATTGACTAATCTTCAAATTATTATTCACTTCATTATATTGTTAGCAAGTAAGATAAGGAATATACTCTGATTCTCGTTTTTCTCATTATTGTCCCAAGTTCTATTAAAAATCGTTTCCAGTTATAGAAATATTAAAAAGGGTAAAACTTTTAACGAAGCTATTGTTATATATGATATAATTATCAGTACCAAAATACTTTCTTGTCAATATTGGACTTCAAACGGGATTATATTGGATAAAATACAAGTGAGTTTGTATCATTATCCTGGTATTGTTTCAAAAGAATGTTTTTTAAAGTATAGTTGCGAGAATGTATAATTAATGCTAAATAAGGTTTTCGTGAAAGCTCCTTAAATGTAGATACAAAGTTAATCTAAATAACATAGAAGGGCTTCCAGAATGTCTGTCTGAATCTTTTCCCATTAAAGCAGGGTTCTCTCCCAAGGGTGCGGTCCGGGGATTACGGCGAATGAAATGCATATTTCTTATCAAAAAAGTATCATTTTCACTTATTTAGTAGATGTAACCCAAGACAGTTTTAATACGAAACTCAATCAAATATTATTATTACACACGATAACATATAAACGAATTAGAGGTGTTTTTCACATGGATTTGCGAAGAACGTAATTTGGCAAAGAAAGTACAAAATATATATATAATAGAAAGAGAGAAAAGGACACCTGTAAAACACAAACAAATAAATGAATAAAACGGTGCAGAGGTATAACAGAAAGAAATCAACTGGTCGTCCCTTTCTTTCTCTATAAGAAGTTTTTACGACAGAGGCAAATCGTTCAAGTCCACTCTTTCTTTCACTTATAGTTGCGTATTATTTATTTGTTTTTTTCCCTAATTTTCTTTCCTTTCACTGTATTTTATTTTGTATTATCTCTTTAATTCCTTTGTATATCTGTGTTTTGTTTTTCATCATCCTTTTCTGATTTTAGCTTAAGTCAAGAAAGTATGTGATTATTTATTGTAGAAGTGCACGGCTTTTGTACGTACAATTACCATAATTAGACTTTCTGTGTAACTAAGAATGATACGAGTATATACAACCGCAATAGCAAGGATAGTATTACATTGTGTGTCAATGTCACATGCATTTGAAGATATCAAATTGAAGCTACAACCAGAAGGACAAGGAAAGAGATTTATATTTTACGTGAAAAGCAAGCTAACGAATGGCTAAGCTTGTGCTTGCTGCATGAATGTCAATTGGATTTACCCACTTATTCCTTCGTCCGCTATAGAATCATTTCTATCGTGACGTTTCTAAAATAACGATTTCGATTTCGTAAGGTATGCTAGTGAGATTCACTGTCCCCGGCACCTTGTTTGTATTATATTAGAACGCTTTCCTTCTTATACCTCGAAACTTGAAAAAAGAAATTTTTAATGTAGGTAAACATCGTCCAATTGTGAAAATTGTATTTAGTACCGCTTTATTCATATGATTATTGTAATCTATTACGGAACCCTGATTCTTTTCGTTACATAATTTTAAATAAATATCCTCACCAACCTGAATTAAATTTCTTTACCCTGATGAATCTATTATATCCAGAAATATATTCGACTTACATGATACCTATGGATCTCGTAGCTTAATTCAGTTACTATCAATATTTATAAATACTTCCGTACTTTGTTTTAGAATTGCATGAATGTATTTCTAAAAAAATTGTAAACTATGTTTTTATACAGTAAATAAAAATTTTATACACTAAAATGTTGAATAGGTACGTGATTGATTTTAAAAACACCGATATGGATGCATATAAACATTGTAAAACTATTGCAAAATATTAATGTATTTAAAAGGAAGGGCAAAGCTAGCGGCTTGCAGTGTGACACTTAACTTGCAGTTTCCTATCAAAAACTAAAATAATACTTAATAAAATTAATTTAGCCGCTTCTAAAAACAACAGAAGATTCTTATATCAGTGGTGACATTTGGTACTTGCCCTGTTTGTGAAATATTGATTTTATATTACATACGTCAAAGAAACAACAAAAAACAAATTTTAATAACAACTTATAATCATATATTTTACAGAAATTGATTTATATCATCAACATTATTTTCTAGATACTCTTGAGCTGTGTAATGCTTTATAAATCAAATATTTTTTATTTACATTTTTTAATGAATCAACTGGTACGTTTTTAATATGATTGGGTATGATGTTATTGCAAATTAATTCAAACTAATCGATAATTAATATTCGCTTTCAACTAACCCATAAAAATATAGTGTTTCAATTTGAAAAAAAAATGAAAATTTTCGCATTTTAATTGTTTCAAAAAGACACTGATTTCTAGAATACTCTGTATAGCGTATTTAAGTCTACATCTGTTTATTGTCGTCATATGATATGCTTCTAACGTTATATTAAGTTTCATAATGTTACATTTTTCCGTTACCGAAATAAAGGCATTTCTCTGAAGAGAGCAAAATGTCAAAATTTTCCAACAAATGTTAATATATTTCAAACTTGTGAAAATAATTGAATATGATCCTATATAAAGTTGCCTTAAAATTCCTCAGGCAATTCAAAAATGTGATCATAGGGTATTCCATTTAAAAATGTAATGATACTGATGGTTAAAGGCAAACTAAATATTCTATCACACTATTGTTACACCCTGTATATTGATTGTATCTAGTTGAATACATGAGGTAATCACTATTCAAACTAAAATTTTTAATATTGGTTTTAACAAAAATATCACATTCAAGAAGATAAACGCTGGATAGAGTCAAAATTCTTAAAGATCTACACGCATCCTTACAGTTAGCTCTAAAGTCTATACTTGCAATTACCCGTACACATCTACGTTGTGCCTTGAAGACTTTCTGAGAGTAGCTAGAATGACCCCACACCAGTATACTATAGCGCATTATAGAATGAAAATAAGACAAGTAAACAATCTTTAAATGAAAATTAAGTCCGTGTTTATTACAATTAATTGTTTAGGCTGCTCAATTCAAATTCCAAGAAATTTACAATAATTGATGTATAAACTGAACCTAATCAATTAGCATTTCGAATAAATAGAATGCAAAATTTTAGTTTTGGCTCACTGTATTTATTTTACACAAAACTGGCAGATATAACAGACTTAAGGTTTAATTTTACTCTGCAGATGCGGTATATAACTCAAGTATAATCTTCATCTTTAAGAACGTATAATCAAGAAAAATATTTTAGAAATCATTTACCGTATACTTCACTTCTGTTTAAAAGCAAATACTCAAAAGTCTTCAGCATTAATTCCTTTCTATATCTCTACTTTTGTTCGTTTGCGATAAAATTATATCTATGGTATAGATCTACAATTTAACACATTCACATCACTGTCTGATTGCTCATAATTATTGTGATAAGTATATTATAACCGAAAGATTAAAGAAAAATTGTTTCTGAATCGGCGCCTCCAAAGGAATACGAAAGTCGGTGTCAAATCTCGTGATTCTCTGATGATGTACGTGGGCTTTACGGTGATTGTAAGTCACTCAGTCCGCTAAGACAACGCCTTTTCAACTTGTAACTTTAACTTCAACTTTATTACGTATTCAAATCGCCAACTACAATCTATTTCATTAATTTAATATAAACCTATGCTTCACAACAAGAAGTTCTAATTTTCCATAATTAATTTAAGATTCACTTAAAGTTAAAGTTGACTTTACTTTAATACTTAATACATTTCGATTTATGTATTCGATTTATTCTTATTATATAAACATACTTTCAATTGACCCAATACACCTGACCCAAAATTGGGTTTTCTGTGTATTTACAACACTTCCTTCTTTACGATAGCACATATGTAAGTGTTCTATGTGAGTACATGCGTGTGCGTGTGTAAGTGTTGTGTATGTAACAGACCCATCCGAAACCCGCATAAAATCAAGATTCCCAGCGCATTGTAATACCTTGAACCATAAAACCGCCATTGTCGTTGGCAAATGCTTTTATCATATAGACACATCGAAAAAAATCATAATTAGAGTAAGCTATGTGAATGGATTGTTACTTTAGCCACTTTCACATAATGACATTTATTCCTTGACATTTAATTTGAGGTTATAAACTTTGGTCACTTTGGTTACAATAAAATGTCAAAGAATAAATGTCATTAGGTGGTAGTGGCTAAAGCAACGATGAAAAACATTTACATAGCCTACACCAATTATGTTTTTTTTCGATGGCACGTTATTTTGCCCGTGATAGGTGATTTTGTATATTTGCCCTTGTTCCAAGACTATGTGAAACCTTTAGTTGGTTTTCTCTGTTCTTATGTGTCCAGCGGAGTAAGTTATGTACATAAAGATTTTTTATTTAAAAAATGTGACTTTTCTTATTCAACAGTTCAACAGTTGGGGTCCTTCGATCGAGGCCAAACATAACCTTTAGTAAGATATTTTGAGTTGTTTGTAAGTTATATACAGTGAAATTCGCTTAATGTGATCACGGATAATATTATGAATCGGTTATTGTTATGATTTTGTTAGTTGACAAATATACCGCTCATTCTGTAAATGTCTTTTTTCCGCCGAACACTACTTCGCTTGTTCAACCTTGTGACCAAGGGGTGATAAGAACATTCAAGGCATATTATCGTCACGAGATGCGGTCTAAACTTTTAGAAAGCCTGGATGAAAATTAAGGGATCGGATTAACCGCTAATGATAACTAGCCAAAAAATCACCGTTCTAGAAGCGCTGCACTTGTTAAATAAGTCGTGGGAAAAAGTTGAAGCAGAAACGATAAAAAATTATTTTCGGCACGGACGGTTTACAGTTTCTAGCGATGAAAATGAAGACAACCGCGGGTCTGAAGAATATTTGCAACCATATGATTTAGGCGAAGAACAATATGACGACTGGCTAAATATCGACGGCGGACTGGAAGTGTCACAACCGAACACTGAAGAAGACATTTGCGCAACAATTATGGAAGAAAATAACGAAGTGACAATAAAAAAGTTGACTCAAAATTCGGATGAGGGTGACGATGATGAAGAAGAAATTAAATGCCCAAGTAACAAAGAAATCCGTAATGCATTAGACGTTTTACATAAATGCGTAACTTATAAAGGCAACGAAGAGGATTTTCAAACATTTACAAGCTATGAAAATTTTATCAACAAATATCTTACTTGTAACAAGGAAACAACTTTAGACTATATATTTTCTTCTATGAAAGCAAAGTAATTTAATGTGTAAATAATGTGTAATATACGTAGGTAGTTATGCAATAAAATCACTGTAAATTAAAATTCTCTAAAATTTTGACTTTTTTAATTCTCTTATTGTTATCAGTCGGTTAATGTCATCAATATGTATTTGGACCAAAGTGATCACATTAAGCGGATTTCACTGCAGATGGGTTGCTAGTAAGCTACCCGAAATTATAATTCCATATTTCAAGATAGGCTCTATTAGAGAATTGTACACTATTTTTAAGAAGAAGAAGTTTTTAATATGTTTTTCAATTAATAGAAGATATAAATGGCTTTTCTTACTTTTTCAGAGATATAGTGAGCATGCGAAGCCTATCGCAAGTGTATCCAGCATTATACTCAAATATTTAATCTCAGAAACCCGCTCTATTTTCTCAATTGCCGTCAAGTCTATAGTGTAAAATGTAGGCTGTTTATTTGTTTTTATCGAAAAACTCATAAACTTAGTTTTTTAATGTTAAGAGGAAGCATGTTAACCATTCCCTGACTCTTGCAAGACACCTCTCAGCGCCGATCCTGGCCTAAATCCAGTTTTATGCCGAATACAGGGTAGTAGTATCATCCGCGTGATAGAATCACATCTTCATCACAACATGAATGCATATTGCATAACGCTCTTTATATGTATTAATGTCAGTAGGAAAGTAGCTTTGATTGAATTTGTATATTACGGCTCAATTCTTTCGATCAAGACTTCCATACAGGAGTATATGTTAAATAAATGAGTGCTATATCTAAATTCGGCAAGCTTTTATCGTTTGCAAACGTTGTCATATATAGACTCGGCAAAGAGGAGCAAGTTTCACTGCAGTGCCAAGAACAACGTAGAGGGGCGAACTCTATGACACGAGCATCAGACTCGCATTATATTTGCGTCACCTGTGAACCGGTATACATTTTATAAACGCTCATAGATGAAATTATAGTTTTGTATAGAAAAGTACGTTAAGAATACTATGCTGTAAATGTTGTTATGACACTTGTTATGATTCTTTTAATTATTTCAAGCACCAAAATAATACAGGTATGTGAGATACATACTTTATTTACGTAAGCTTTTTCAAGTAGCTGTTTGACTTGTTTCACCTTAGAGCATCTGAAGCAGAAGTGCTGAGAAAAATAGTCGTGTGCAGGGTTCTCGACCGGCAAGGGAGATATTTTATATAAATCAAAAATATTAATTTAATTTTGAATAACACATCATTTTTGGCCGTAAAAGTCATTTCAGTGTGACTAAAATAAGTACTATATCAAGAAGTGAAACAATTTACATTGTGTAATAAATTAGGGTTTAAGTGTATTTGTAGATATACTACCTAAGAAAAAAAAACAAACACTTTAGACTTTACACTTTATTTACTTAATACTGTTACATATGGTAAATATACATATACATATTCACAAGTTATACAACTTTTAAAGTTTTCTTTAGTTGTTTACGTTGATCTACTAAACTTATACAATAAGGGGAAAGTTGTTGCTGAAGCGAAACGTTATGAGAAACTAGGGCGGTAAAACTTATGGATACTTGTTACGGAAGACGAAGTAAGGAGACTTAAACTGCTACTGTAAATTTAATATTACAGTTTATGGGGCTCATGGTATCTCCCTACTACGTTTCAGTGGTCACAATAATTTTTATATTTCAACATAATATATTCGATATAAACATTTATTTTGTTTCCATTGAACACCATATTACACAATATCTCATACATAGATTATATTATGTGAACATTGTACAGTATACATTAACTAATAATAATCGTCGTAGTTTAACCCGACACTCATTTTACACATTGAGATTAATCAAGTTTACAATTACTGTTACGATGATAATTGTGACGATAATAATAATATACTTACTTTAAATCATATGTTATATTAATCACCTTTATGCTAATTCGTAAAAGTAAATGCATGATAATTCTATAAACTTATTTAATACTTAGGACTAGCTTAAAAACAATAAGCGTATTTTCTGTTACATATTCATATCAGATGAGTAGGCCAAAATTACTCTTAATTACAATATTATTTATAACTATCCATCTAACATACAAGCTATTTGGATCTCCTGGGAGGAGGCGGTTTGGAGACAAACTGAAACAAAAAGAAACAAAGATATATTTATGAGCGTCTACATCTTTTAGAAAAAGTTTAGTTTAATCATCAATAGGATATATGCAGAGCTTCCGAAATCAGTATTCATATCTATTACCAGCAGACAGTGATATTCCTGTGCTTTGAACATTATATTTATGCTTTTCCCTAGTTTAATCGCGTATATATATTCGTGAATGGTAGTCTCGTGGTTCAATGAAGTTAAATGTAATCCAGCACGACTGAAAGTTCGGTCTAAGGAACGTGGTACCTCATTCAGAACAATCAAAATACACTAGAATGTAATTTCCCAACTATTATTTCAGATTTGACCACGCTCTTATTATTGTGTACACTTTTTTGACTTTATTAATCGAGTCTAGTACTGCTAAAATACATTTACCATGTTTGATGATGTTAAATTAATTGGTCACAAGACCCGTTTCGATTACATATTAACTCTATCAAATTGTTTTCTGTTGACGTTTAATTTCTGATTTTAATTACGTTTTGTTATATATTTACAGTCGGAAGCATGGAATTCCAAACAACTAGTATGGCAGTTTTGTCAAAATATTTACTATTGTAAACGGGTATTTTACTGTTACTTGTAGCTTCAGGTTATGTATCAGTGTCATGCGTGCGTAACTCTTAGGCACATTTTTAAATGTCAATGAAACATCAATAAATGTCAACGAAACTATATACATATATTTTCTTATTTGTGGTGGGTGCTTAGTTGCAGTGACTCCGGAAGCTGTATTACTTGTCTGGCTAACAATGCAATTCTCGCGGTGTAGTTTTGCATGTGTATAATTGTGATCAAATGGCTCTGTGACAGCATCATATCGCCTTTTATAATGCCGCGCTGTTAATCACTCTGTTCCAACAGCTAACGGTAAGCCGATCCGGATTTCAAATATGTTTTTCATATGAAAGACATATTTACAGTAGCGTATTATTTGTGTCTGGAATTTCGTGCTCATAACTGTACATATGTATTTGACATTTTCTCCGTTTGTTTTTTGTGTAATTTGTATTTTTTTTTTGTATTTAGGTATTCAATATCAAGGATCTTTCAAACTACGTTTTATGTGACAAAACACTTCTAACATAACTAGAATTGTGTGGTTGAATTAAGAAGTGGTTCCTCTATTTATTTCAACTCTCCTTTTGGCACATAATGCTGCGGTTAAAAGCTCTATTATCTATCTCAAACTATTCACAAACAGGTGATAATGGGGCTTAAGATACGGCAAGTAGGACCGGCAAGTACTGATCCATTCACGCCCAGAGAGGGCGGTGCCGAATATTATTTATCCGAAAATTAATTTAAAAACTCAAAAATACGCTAACATTTGGTATCCCTGACGAGTATGCGAAAAAATTTGGGTAAAGAGAGACAAGTATGGTAGGGTCTCAAATGCTTCAGATAATTTCTGACCTACTTTAGCTTCAAGCTTCAACGTAACTGTCAGTCACAACTAAAGATATTCCATGGTGCGTACTTGTTATTAAATCATTTCCGCTATTAGCTAAGCGCGTTCGATGAACATCTAAAACAGTATTCAGTGAGCAGTTCTGGATTAGGCAATTTTAAGTAAATTGATGTATTTTATGGCATTTTTCTGATAATTCCAATTATAGTGTTTAAAAACGAATCATTCTTATATTATAGGAAGTAGTATTTATGTAAAACGTAATTGTGATAGATAGATAGATAGATAATTACGTGGGATTGCTATGTGGCCTTTTGCTACTGCGACCTATAGGTCTATTGTAACTCCCTATTATCTAGACCAACTGGTTTAGCTTAGCCTTTTTTATGAGGCTTTCCAGCCTTGCCGGGTTAGTCTTCATGTAGCTCGCCGCGTGTGGGTATGGTTCGCCAATGCACTCTAGCCTCAATCTGGCTAGTCCTCGCATTGGCACAGGATGTGCTGCGAGGTCTCTTCATCTGTCTGACAGATTCTGCACATGGTGTCTTCCGCCAGACCAAGGTTGCTCATATGCTTGTTGAGTCTGTTATGTTCTGTTAAAAGGTCTACAACTAGCCTGACCGTTCTCCTGCCTTTGTTCAGAAGGTCCTCGATGTATTTAGGCATGTATTCTTTGATGAATTCTTTAGCCTGCCGCTGTCCTGGGGAGCTTTTCCACCATTCGAGGGATTTACTTGCCGACCATTTCTCCATGCTTTTGGCTATCTCCCTTTTCGTGGTTCCACACGATGGTATAGGTCCAATGACTGGCCTAGATGTTAATTCCTTCTTTCGCCACGGCATCAGCCTTCTCATTTCCATTAATATCTTCGTGGCCCGGTACCCAAGCTAGGGTCACCTTGCTGTGCACCCCTAGTTCATTTAGTGCGCATACGCAGTCCCATATCAGCTTTGATGTGATCTTTGTTGCGTCAAGCACTTTTCTCACAGCTTGATTATCAGTGAAGATGGCTATGGCTTTTTGTTCTGTCCCTTGCTTTAATATTTCTCCGACACAGTGGTGAATCGCAACTGTAATTGTGACGAAGTCAGTAGTATTTTTTAATCAAATCAATTCATATCGTAAGGTAATCTCCCCTTTTGTAGCCTTCACATAATCTTTTTAAGTTGTTTACATTTAGAAATGTATGGATTTTTATATACTTATACCTACTTCTACAAGATTCTTGAATATATAAATCCCAATGCTAATTTCGTTATGATAATAAATCAATCAATATATTCGATAATATTTACAATATTAGCTTCATTGCGTTAATTTTGAATGTGCTCACGATCTAATTAAATTTTTGTAAATAAAACATTTTTTCTTCGATTAAATCGAAATGCTTTTTTCCAGTATTGGACTGTTCGATATGTTACTATTATACTACATATTAACGCCATTATATGAATATCGGTATTAATTAAAGGCTAATAGGCTAATTGGTGAAGAGATATACAGTCTTTAATAGTAGTCAATGTGTTTGCCTTCTGAAAACCCAGGATCTATCTGGACTTGATTTGCTAATTATAACATTAAAGAAATATGACCGTTAATTTGATCTATTAGAATACATCTTAATAAACGAAATAATTTCCTTGTAATGTAACTGAAATTTATTTAACATAATTGTACTTATCATAGTTTCACTTCAATCGATGACGGTGTAATTCAGATCTTTTGTTTGACTTTATACAGTGCCTTAAATTCTTGAAATTTTTGTGATAAATGATGTTATTTATTGATTCATATTCTTAATAATAGCGAAGAAATAATAAGAAATTCAACTATAATTTAACTATATGCGGTTATAAAGTCGTAAATGCAAAGAAATCAACATTAAAATTTTATGGAAAATATTAACGGAAGTACGCAAAGAATTATCAAAGAACATTTCCTCAATGTTGATTTCAAACTCTGTAGAATATAGTTAAGCGTCGGTGTATTATGTAGTAGCAAATTAAAAATAAATAAATTTTAGTTCCCAGTAACTGCCGTCTCGATTCACTGATGGAATTTCGTATATGTCAACCATCAAGCAAAAGCAAACCTGTTTAATACGATAGAAACCCGATAAGAGCTTTTAAATTAATCTAGTAATTCAGACGTAGATTTGCGCTCTTCTTAGACTCTCTTTAGTAGTCTTGTGTTGAAAAGACTTCTTACTCGACATAAATGTCGTCGTTTAGTAATTTGAAATCTGTCTGCATAATGAACCAATGAATCTTCTCTTTCGAGAGTTTGTTCTATACATCTTTTTCTTCACTAAAAATGTAAACAGACTGATGTAGTCTTTTTTATTATGGTATAATCAAACAAAAGTTTGACCTACTGCGCCTTACTTAGGCTAATATGTAAACTTAATAGAGCAGGATATTATTGAAGGTAAAGGAAGAATCGTCATGCTTTCAGTAGAACATTTAACATTTTCTTTTATCATTGAATTTTTAAAAGCAAAGCATTTGCATGTATATATGTTGTACATTAGAGCAGGATTATTTTAACTTTGTTGTCTGTGAGGTTATGAAAGCGTTTAAATTGCCGAACGTTTTGTGTGTTTTTTATGCTAATTACTAAACTTCATCTTCTCTGATTCTTTGAAAAACCGAAAATTTTTAAATAAAACACTCTGATTCTTTATAAATGGATAGTAGAAACTAGATAAAATTATTATTTTTGTTATAAAGAAGATTAAAAAATCGTACAGTACTACACTATGTTGGATTTTAGGTATAATTCTACCATCCACATTCCTTAATATTCCGTAAACTGTGACAAACTAATAGTATTCTGAACACTAAACAAATTATCTCACCCACAGAATTCTAATATTCAACAAAAGCTACGCGTATTAACAGCTCTCATTATTAAGCAGATAATAATGCTACTGTTAGACACAAATCACCGCTTTTTAGTGAACAGGCCCTAGATTTTTGTTGTTGTTCTTGCAGGAATCAGTGTATATTTTTACAGTAGTAGTAGCAGTTTATCAGGCAGCTACCTGTTATCGTAACTACTATTCAACTTTACTGACGATATAGATAGAACTAGAAAACAATATAATTTCAAATTGAATTTACACATATGTAATGCAATCATGAGAGAAAGGGTTAATACCAGCCCGCTGTGACTGTGGCCTTGCTGTTTTTTTATAAAGCATATTTCTGGATTTTGTCTTCCATCTTCCTCGGTTTCATAACCATTACATTAGCTTTTGCTATGCTCAGCTCATCTACGTTTCACTGTAGTAGGGTGCATATTTGAATCATTTACAACGGAGTGAAGAGAAACCGAAGATTTTTACAAACTACTGGGGATACGATAATACACACTAGGGAAATGTGTGGAAATGTGCATAAAATCCTGTAGAACTTCTGCTCGTGAATAAATTATATTCCATTTGGTGCAAAGAGGAATTTATTTTGTTTGAGTTCATTTTGTAAAACGGTGTGGGATCTAAAATACTTCTTGTTTCTTTATTATTTCTTTTACATTATCAACCCAGTAAATTTAGTTGTTATTTATAAATTAACTACAACAATTTTAAATCCGGGGAGATTGTATGGGAGTATGATCTTATAATTTGCAATAGAAAATAATGTTTGTTTGAGTTGAATGGCGCCGTTTTATAATTTTTCCTCTCAGCTATACTTCCCTAAGCGGTAGTGTATACAACAAACAGTTTACAATGTATAAAATAGAAATTCTGGGAAAATTTCAGGAAATGAATTATTCATTAATTTGTACAAATCTTTTTCAAAATTAAACATCAGTTTTTCGTCCTCTTTTAGTATAATTTCAAATATTGCATTATAATTGTTTTTTTGTTTAATTATCTTTAATATTATTCTTAACAAGAAACGAGTCGATAGCTGCAGTGGTTAGGCGACTGACTGTCGTTGTGGCGCAACGATAAGAGCCGAGTTTCAATTCTCCGGAAGGACGGTGACATTTTTCGGAAAGTTGAAAATCCGGATTGACTTACCATTCGCTGTTGGTAGCAAAGTGATTAACAGCGCGGCATTATAAAAGGCTGTATGATGTTGTCACAATCAATGATTAAATCAGTTTAACATTCAAATTATGACAGAAGAGTGCAAACGCCACCAAAAAAATCCGCGGTTATTTTCTACAATCATGAAAATAGCGCCGAATTGAGTGTTATTTTGTATGTTGTGCGTCTTCGTAAGTAGCATTACTATATAGATATTTTTCTTTGAGCAAATATAAGTTAAAAAATATAAGTTAAAAAATAGTATGATGCAGTTTAATTCAAACCTTGATAGTGTTAGCCGTTTAAAATCGCTTGTACAGTGACCTTCAAAGGTATCCGGACACGACTAAATAGAGAAATACCCTTGCGCTCAATACTTTATTCCAAAGAGCAGCAGGGCCAGCTTACTACCTGCTGAGTGTAACTGTAGTTTGTCGCTCTTACAATAACATTGCAATATACAATTGCATATATATGTATACACACTAACAACTTGAACTACGAAAGCCTATTGATAGGAGAGGGTGGTGGGAGTTAAATGTATCAATTTTAGTATTGTCAACTTTTTGTGACAGGAATGTGAGTGGTTATGTCAATTACTTCACCGAACCATCAAACTTTATCCTTAGTGTTATTGCTGGTTGCTTATTTAGCTACTTACATATATGTTTTTGAATATAAATGTGTAGAATGTGCTAAAGGAAGTTTATATTATGGGTAAACCGAAATTGCACTGTATACTAATTCCAACTAAAGAACCACTGACATTCCTGTCATATGAATTTTTGCTTTTTAAAGGCTGTATAAACGAAACACCCTGTATAAACGAAAGCAATTTTAAGCTATCGGCCCCTTTAAGAATGAAAGCACTTTCATTTTAAAAGTTTTTTCTTATCTTCAACAGGTATCGAGATACCTACCGACACCGCACTATTGAAACGCCCTGTATATCGCTCCCTTTCTCTCGAATAGAACATTATTTATTTTTTCTATTTACTTTTAATTACCAGGTACATTATAAAATGACATAATTACAGAATAACAACAATACAGACTTAATGACGTTTTTATAACTTCCGGTTGACGTCACATTGACGTCACAATAGCATTTTAACGACCTAAGGTCGACAAACTCGCGTATGACGTTGAATAGCGGTTCAGTTGACCGTCGACAACGGTAGAGGTAACATCTATAGAGACGGTTGTGTTATTTTACATCGGAAGAATTGAATTCTTGTAGTTTTATTGATATTTTGGAAATCGTTTCTCGTGAAATTACGAATGGAAGTTATCGAAAGATAGGTTGTGTTGTCCTTTCTCCGTCGATACAAGGAAGAAGGTAGTTAATTTTCGAATCGCATTATTACTGGAGATGATGGCTGCGGTGTAACAGTAGGAACTACCTAATACGAACGCTAGTTCAAACTCAAATTTTGCTTTGATGTAACGAGGTGTACGTTAGTGCGAGTTGTCCCTCTACAGCTCTTGTGTTCGTCAGACTCTCTCTCATTGTTTTGTCATTCGGATTCCGTCTGGGTCGGTGCTCTAATGGCATAGTTCCGCTGACACCACATACCCTCGTGAGGGTCTATCAACCGATTAGAGAGGTTTGACGTCCGTGAGAGTCTCAAAAGGGACAGTCTCAATCTAATTTATATCCCGTTTGGGCTAATTAATGGCCCCAGAATACCAGAAAAAGCGTTCATATTAGAACTGTTCATATTGTTGATGGTTTGGTAGATCGGTTAATATCGAAGGTTTGGGTATTGCGTTGAATGTTGGTCCACGTCTTGAGATAAGTGTTAAGCTACTTAAGGAGATCTTTGCCTTATTGTTTATGGTTTGGTAAGTCGTTTTGTGGTGACTACTACGGAATGGTATGTTTGCTCTAATCTATATAGAGGTGGTTTGGATTACTTTGGTATTAATCGTTTCTTGTATATCGACTACCGTCTTGCAAACGACCAGATATTTTCGTCGCATATTGTGATTTGTCCGCGATGACAGCTACGTTTGTTTCGTCTGCGTTCTTGCTGTTGATGCTTCGGTAGATGGATCTCTACAAAAGATTCGAACTTGCGACAAATTGTCAGCATCCTATGCAAATGTATCTTAATTTTAAATTATTTTCTTAGATGTAATAGTAGAATCTATCGATTTTAACTTTATTGCAATGATGTTAGCTTACGCTAAGTTTCATTTACAATAACATAGTTCTCCAGACAAATCGGTAGATTATACTAGTTTTTTTTTTCTAATTTAACAATAGGATCTACCTGATATGAACGCTAGTTCAAACTCAAATTTTGTTTCGATGCAACGAGATATACTTTAGTGCGTGTTGTACCTCTACACCTCTTGTATTCGTGAGATTCTCTCTTTTTGTTTTGACACTCGGATTCTGTCCGGGTGGGTGCTCTAATGGCAAAGTTCCGCTGACACCACATACCCTCGTGAGGGTCTATCAACCGATTAGAGAGGTTGACGTCTATGAGAGTATCAGGAGATCAGTCTCAATCTAATTTATATCTCGTTTGGATTTATTAATAGCTGCAGAAAGCCAAAAAATGCGTTCGTATTGAAACTGTTCCGATTGTTGATGGTTTGGTAGGTGCTATTTTGTAGAAGATGTTACAAATTGTTAGGATTGTATGTATGATGTGCATTTAAATACACATTTTTCAAAATTTTCGTAGTATTTTTTCGTAAAGATTATACGAACTATACAAAAAAAAGCTTACGGTTAAAACGAACATGGGGTCTCTCATCGTAATATTCAATCTGTAGCTCTGCCATCTTTTAACTATTATTTTATTGTGGTTAATATCTATCGCCGTTGCGCTACGGATTGTTTTTCCTGTCTTGTAAACAAATCGTTGAACAGAATCGATTGTGAGTTTTCAACTCGAATGCATTAAAATTCTATTGCAAATTCCTATAACGAATAAGGTATAAACGGTGTTTTGATTGTGTCATTTTCAAGCGATTTGACGTATGTAATTCTGAATTGTGTTTAAAATGTTTGCAAACAGTTTCGCGAAAATCAAAAGCGTGAAAACTACCAAGAAATATCGTAGGCAATTTGCTAGAAAACTGTAAAAATTTTAGATGCCAAATATCGCTCGAGGTTTATTTTTTGCAATTATCACGTTCGGATTGGTTCGGATTTCTTTGGAAATGTCAAAAAAATTCGGGAAGGTCAATAATGTCAAAAAACATGCAAAACATCAAAACTATATAAGACATTATAATTATATACATTTATTGTCTCTGTAAAAGGTGCATCCGATCATGCACGGCCCTTATGCATACATAAACACTGAAGCCATGTAACTGATCTTAAGTATTACAATACGTTTATATGTATATGTATGTACATATATATATATTATTGTACAGCATTTTGGCGCGCACACACACACGAACACAGTGTATTTGTGATTAGAACAACTATTTCACTCACTTAACGCTACAGAAGATTGAATTCCTCAATTCTAATATTTTAATTTATGCTATGTTTACGCATATGCGTCTATATAATGCAATGGTATTGTAAGAGCGATAAACTACGATTACACTCAGCAGGTAGTAAGCTGGCTCTGCGGCTCTTTGGAATAAAGTATTGAGCGCAATATATTTCGCTATCTAATCGTGTCCGGATACCTTTGAAGGTCACTGTACAACTACCAGACAAGCGATACAACTAAGGAACTCACTGCAACAAGAACTTACTACACATAAAAAAATACATATTAAAGAATTATCTCTTAATATTGAGTATTAATACTTCTATTCTACTTGTACTAGTTCATTAAGGATTTCAAATGAATCAATCCATTCGTATGTAATTCTATTAAAACGAAAATCTTTCAAAATGTTTGCTAACTTTAAATAGTCAACTGGTTTTGTTACTTTGTTATTATAACACTTAAAATGTGTTAATGTAATATACAAAAACTTCTAAAATAGAGGAAATACCATTATGAGCGTGAATTACTAATTATTTCGGCTGCAATTTGATTTTTTTAATTGTAGAAATATTTGCCTTCCGATACAAAGAAATTTAGTTGGAAGATAATATCTTACAGTGAAAAATAAGTACAAAATTGATTCATATGATGGTGCTTTGTCGCACTTCCAAGTTTTCTCAGATTCAAAGCCATTAATCATTTCTCGAGGAACTACTCGAGCAAATGCATTAAGCATTTCGTACAGTTCCTCGAGCGGACTTCTTAATTTCGAATTACTTTTTGGGACTCCACTCATCAATCAAGCACAGTTCCAGTTGAATTTATTGGTTTTAATAATTTTAAAACTCGGTTAGGTTGGCGAACTCGTTCAATTTATAGCAAAGACCTTAAAACACCACGATATTAATATCTTCCTGATCCGACATTCCACGGTATTTTATTTAGAATGCATATCACATGTTGAATCTATGTAATGGTATTACGAATGTGTCACGACTCGATGAAATATGATATACTATACAGATTTATCGACAAAATATGTCAAAAATACGAAATCCTGTAATACATATTAATACTTAAGTATTATTCAAATGTGATATATGAGATGTATATGTGTACATACCTACTGTGGAAATTTGTTTTTTGATGAAATATATGTTTCATATATATACATAGTAATCTTCCAGCAGCGTACATACGTGGTAAATATCCGTTGTCTAAAGGTATCTGCTCTTGAAAAATAAAGTTCTGAATTCTTTTTTTATCATTTACTGTTGCAGTGCCAGATAACACCAGATTATTGAAATGCCAAAATATACACATTTGTGTGTGTTTTTATTACATATTTAGAAAAATACATATACAAAATAACTAACATTGTATATACTTATTCGTGAAAATAAAATCAAAAATTGGTGCAGACATAGCAGATCATGTATGTATCTGCACTATTTAACGGTGTCTAATGATATTTCCTATGCTTTTCTGCTCGCGACTTTTGTTCTTAGAAGTATTGGATTCATTATAATTGCGACCATTTCTGCTACCGATTCTGCATTCGGAATTCGGAATAGGTGTTTAGGGGTACAAACGAGTATATTGTTATAAACAGAATTGATTTTAAATTAAAATTAGGATAACCAAAGATTAAATAATAATAAACACCCATATATTATATATATTCAAAAATTGGATGTCACCATTAGAAACGATTCTTAACTTTTTAGTTTAAAGAAATTAAATATTAAGTTTTATTTTGTTTACTATTCTGGTGACATGTTTGTTACTGACAGTGTAAGGTCATCATCATTTTGACTAGATAAATTAAATTAACTCTTAAACGGTCATAAATATCTAGATAAATTAAATTAACTCTTAAACGGTCATAAATATCTAGGAAGATATTTAACAAAAGCTATAAAATTGTTGTTTATTTTTACTAAACTTGGCAAATTTACTACACATACCAGAAGCTTACGCATGCAATTTTTCATTTAATTTAAATGATTAGTTTGGGGAAGTAACGGCTGTTACAACGTTAACTATAGCGTCGATTTTAGATGATCCTAAACTAGTGGTGTTAGCAGGCAGTGATAAAGTTCTTATAAAGAAATAAGATTAATTTCTCTTAACCTTAAGCTCTCGAATTTTATTAAATTGTTCCTCATAAGGTAAATCTACAAAATTAACAGACATAGAACTAGGATATGACAAGAATCCGAAAAAACTTACGATGAGAGTGAAAAAACTAGCGATTAAAAATACCATAATCCTTGTTCTAATTTCATTAAGAGAGTAATTAGTCACACTAAGAAACCATTACCTAAACTGGATAAATTACACATTAAAACACAAACATTTGTGGAATTAATTTCACAAATGTTTCACGCACATTTGTGAAAATAATTTCTCTAATGTTTCTTGGGACGACTTTAGTAAGTGGTATTTTTTCCCAAAGCTGTACTATAAACCGTTTCTAAGATATGGGCAGGCGCCATTCTTAGTTGGCCACCCGGTACATACTATTGCTCTTATGAATATTCGTATACGTCACTTATAATAAAAAGTATGCGAAATTAGAATTTAAACTTTGTAGTATGTTTGTATATTTAAGGACTCGTAGATGTTTTATTATTACTGTCCATGTGTTGATAATATCAATTACTGAACGCTCGTAAATATCATATACATATACACATATTGCAACTTCGTAGAAGTAGTATATTCATACAAATGTAAATTGGTGTTATCTAACCGTTCTTTGCAATCATCTAGACTAGGTCAATCAGGTTGATTGGATACAAAGTTTTCCAATTTCGTTGCAGTAAACTTTTTAGATTGATTTAAGCGAAAGTTGAGAGAGCGTGGTATTCCTTCTCTCATGAATTTTATTAGATCGTCAGAAAGGAGCGTTCTTAAGATCATTTCATTATTATTGTAATTTTAATTAATTAACGTTCTCACTGTATCTCTTAGTGTAGAAGTTCAACACAGCAAGCTTTATTTCATTCACAAAACACCTAACACTCAACACAAAACCGACGAGTTTCAACAGTAAAACTGTCATGAAGGCAATAATAATACGTAGTGATTGACGTTCATTGTCAATATCATTATCACTTTAATAATGATAGTCTCGCTGCTAAAACACCTTGGCTTAGTACTTAGTATTTATAATTAACTAAATAAATTATTCAAGTATTCCTGCGGAGCGAACATAGGATTTTAAATTACGAACAAGCATTTACTAAAATAGGTTGCGGTAAACACTTCAGAAAAATGGGAAAAGCAGAAAGGACAAACGTAATTGCGTTAGCGTAATATCAAAGTTTCCGCCGTTCTTGGTTTCATCTAACCACATCATAAAGGTTACCTAAGACAAAATGCGGAATAAGGCTTCCATTTAAATTCGCTGTGGAACTTTTACGCACTTAATTATTTTGCCGAATTTTCTCAATTTGCCTTTTGAGAGGAAGACTTTTAATGTACATAAAAAGAAATAATCTAGAAGTAATTCTAATAAAAATAAGCTTTGTGCATATTCTAAGTGGTATACGAAAAGTCAATATTCTAAAAAAAGCACAAATTTTAATCCATCAATACAAATGTTTCGATAAAAAGTTTTATATTATTTTACTATTAGGAGAGGAGACGGGTTTTAAAGATATTTAGTAATAACAGATTGTACAACTGAATCCATCATTAAAATACTTTTCCTGTAACTTAAAAAAAAGCAGTCAACAAATGTTTAACAGTCGATGACAAGCGAGAAAATGTCATATTTTTATTAACTATTTAATTTTTGTTTTAGAGGAAATATTATTTTAAAATGCTATTTTACTTTGCTTATTTTAAATTGTTCCACGCCCTAATAATCCCTGGAGACGCAAATCTTTAAAATAAAGATAATTTACTATGTCAATGCATTGACTTTTTCTTATATCATTATACATACATAGATATATATAGAATTAAGATGTGAACAATTATTCACTGGGATTGTTCGACGAACAATCCCAGTGAATAATTGTTCACATCTTAATTCTCAACATAGTCGGTCGTGGAGAGGGAACTTTTATATATACATACATATACATATACAGGGTCGGGCAAAAAGAGCGGAACACCGAATTTATGGCTTAACTAGCACTTTTTCGAAAATTTAACCTAAATTAAAGTTTTCCTATATTTTATGTATTATTTATTGGTGTTTGCAGATTTTCTGTTTTTCTCACATTTTTAGAGGTATGACGTCACCGGATAGTATTTTAAATGAATCACCCTGTATGTTTTTTTAGTAGATATTTTTTTCCTGAATTCACTAATACCAGGTTTAGTGGGTCTCTGACTTATGGTTTTATAAGAAAAAAAATAAAATGTAATGGCACCTAAATATTTATTTAATAAAAAACGAACGACAATAACTGAAAATTCTACGTACATTTATTTACAGTAGGTGTTCAAACTGAAAACCTGCGGCTGCCTGACAGTATCCTAATCTGTCAACAAATGACGGTGAATTTCAGGCGTTATACTATTTTGTACCGCCGGCGCCGCTCTGATTTGATCTTTTAGTTCATGAAGAGTTTGAGGTAAATCCTTATAAACTATCGACTTCAAATGACCCCACAGAAAAAATCCAGGGGAGATAAATCCGGTGACCTCGGCGGCCACTCAATATAGCCTCTTCGGCCCACCCATCTCTGTGGAAATACTGTGTTCGGGTATTCCCTAACCCTAGCCGCATAATGAGGTGGAGCACCATCCTGCTGAAACCAAATTTCTTCTGATAACTGTAGCTGATTAATAGGATTGGGAAACAAACGAATTAATTCTGGAACTATGTGATCGCGTAAAAGTTGTAAATATCTATCACCATTATATTTTATTTTTTTCTTATGAAACCATAAGTCAGAGACCCACTAAACCTGTTATTAGTGAATTCAGGAAAAAAATATCTACTCAAAAAAAATAAATACAGGGTGATTCATTTAAAATATTATCCGCTGACATCATACTTACCTCCAAAAATGTGACAACAACCGAAAATCTGCAAACACCAATAAATAATACATAAAATATACAAAAACTTTAATTTAGGTTAAATTTACGAAAAAGCGCTAGTTAAGCCATAGATTCGGTGTTCCGCCCTTTTTGGCCGACCCTGTATATAGTAAAAAGAAGTTAACTACTGTATATAGATAGTAGGATTGCAGTTTCAATAAAATTAGTTCACTCTTCGAATTTTATCAAAGCTTTCGAAATAGTTTTATTCCGTAAACGTATTGCATAAACAATATTCGATTTAAATTAGTTTTCAATAGGAAACTTTAATTTACTATAGTTAGACGATACAGTTAAAATATTATTAGAAATGTTATGTTAAGGTCCTTATTGTATTAATCTTTGTTATTATAACATGTATAGCCCTGAAGAAGGAATAAAACTATTTCCAGAGCTTGGATAAAATTCGAAGAGTGAACTAATTTTATTGATACTGCAATCCCAATTAAATTATATTGTTTACTATATGTATATATAACAGTGGGGAGGGAGGAGGAGAGGTACATGTCCAAGAGTAGATTCATGTACCTTTATGGGAGCATTTGTGTTCAATTTTTCTTGTTAAACTTGCGTTGTAATAGTAAAATAGTTCAGATCCAAAAGGGGAGAAAATTAATGGGATGGCAGCCGTTGAAAATAAAACGATCCTTTTTACAATCTAAGCTTTTGTAAATTTATTATTTACTTCTACAGAGATCATATATGGATGAATGTAGGCAAACATAAAGTTACAAACTCGATTAGACATCCTATTACTAACCAGATCAACACTGTTGTCGTTAAATAATTAATTAATTAAGCCAGTCATCATGTCGTTAACGGCGTAAATTGATCCCAAGATACTTATTAATAACTTTAAAAAAATATATAACCATTACAATTTTATAAAATCACGAACATGCGACAGTCATGCGGGAAACGAAACTTAGAGATTAAGATTAAGTTTTTGACACGTCAAGAAGTTATTATATTTCAAAAAAATATTACGAAGGTTGTTCTGATCAATTTGTGATTAAGTAATAGAATATATCGAATATATTAAAAAAACTACCAGCTGATAACCCCAGAATGAGTATTACTGCTATTGTCGCAAGAATATCGACCATAATAGATTAGTATTATAATACATTACCATCATTAGCTACATATAATACTTTATTATAATAATATTTAATATAGGGGTGACACAGTCTATTTATCGTACCATAAAAGAATATAAGAGGAAAGGACAAATTATCCGACCGAAGCAAACTTCTCGAAGACACTCTTTAGTTGCTGACCAATTAATTAATAGATTTAATTCAAATTTTTTTAATAAAAATTAACAAAATCAAAATGTGTTGAACATGTTATTAAAGAAGAATGTGTGAGTTGTATAGATTAATCGATCATCAGTCGGTAAAGATAGTTCAAGTGAAATGAAAACTGATAGTGAATAATTACTTAAAAAAATGTAGAATAAAAATAATGCTCTATTCCTTACAAAAGATTTAATTTACTCCAGATACATGTTTCGGCAGTTGGCCATTAGTCTATTTGAAATGTCGTAATGACGTGGTTAATTATTATTGTAATGTATCATGATTTTTATAATGTAAAATATACTTATATTTATCCTTGTGTACATATGTCTTTATTTTTAGTATAAGAAGTAAGAGTTTTTGTACATACTTTTTGTATTATAATATATATGCATGCATGAATAAAAGAGTCTGCAGTAAACCGCCAACGAATATGGTTTAATTTTATTTTCCATAGCACCTCGAGACATAACAAATTGGCGACGAGGAAAAATTCATTAAAAGTAATGAGAAATGTAAAGTGCATCGCTAAGTAGTGGTAATCTAAAGTAGCAAATACTAGTAAAATAAGTGGCATAAATGAAAGAAGAAAAGAAAATGGCCGACTCCACGAGTTGGATGGGAAATTTACAAATTTTCAATCACAAGAACTCGGATTTCACGGTATTTAATGAACGATTGAATCAATTTTTTGTGGCAAACAATATTAATGAAGAAGTTAAAATGAAAGCAGTGCTTCTTAATGCGCTAAGCGAAGAATGTTATATACTAGTGAGAAATTTATGCGTTCCCGATTTACCGGAAAATAAAAGTTTCAATAATTTAATCAAGATATTAAAGGAACACTTCTGTCCAGTAAAATCGTACTTTAGTGAAAGATTAGCGTTTTTTACTGCAAGAAGGGAAAATACAGAGTCCGTTAACGATTGGGCAGCACGAGTGAAGAGTTTAGCGTCTACATGTAAGTTTGGAACGGAATTAAATGTCATGATGCGAGATATATTTGTAATCGGCATCGGGAAACATGCAATTATGGATCGACTATTTGAAGAAGATGCATCAGATTCCACTATTACATTGTCCAAAATGGTCAAGATTGCGCAGGCGAAAGAGTCGGCTTTGGCGGAACAAAATTCCCGAATATCAGCGGGTGTGACGGCGGCAAACGTATACCACGGACGAGCAACATGGCAAAACACTAGCCGAAAGACCGAAGTCCATGGTAATCCATCGACATCGGGTACATCGAAGCGGTCCACTGAGAACGAAGTACAACAACGTAACCGTAAGAAATCCGCTGCAACAAGTAAGTGTTGGGTTTGTGGACGTACTAACCACAATACAAATGAATGTAAATATCGTAATTATAATTGCTATAAATGCGGAAAAAGAGGTCATTTATCACAAACGTGTAGAAATAAAAATAGAAATTCACAAAATTTTATTACCGAAGATAATTTTGATTCCATTTACAATTTATGTAGTATTGAAATAGATGATAAAGGAAACGTAAAACCAACTTATGTTAAATTAAGCGTGGAAAACATTCCGATTAGTTTTGAAGCTGATTCAGGTTTTGCACACAGTGCCATATCAGATAAATTGTATTTTAAATATTTTAAAAATGTGGAATTATGTAAGAATGATTTGTCATTAAGGGACTATGTTGGAATTTCTTTTCAACCTATGGGTTATGTTAATTTACGTTGTAAATATGAAAATAGGGAATTTAATATGAAAACATATATAATTAGAAATGGGGGACCGCCACTGATAGGTAGGAATAATTTAAGTATGTTAAATTTAGGTGTATGTAGGCTAAATAAATTAAATGATAATATAAATTACATAAAGGAATTTGAGATTTTGTGCCAAAAATATAATAAAATTTTTGATGGCGCAGTAGGAACTTTCAATAAATATGAAGTGTCATTAAAACTCAAACCAGGTACTCCACCAAAGTACTGTAAAGCACGACCGGTACCTTTTGCCTTAAAACCGAAAATAGAAAACGAAATTTCTAGATTAGTTTCGAATAAAATTTTAATTCCAGTTGAATTTTCGGAATGGGCAACGCCTATCGTGCCGGTATTGAAACCGGACGGAACCGTCCGTATATGTGGTGATTTTAAAATAACAGTTAATCCTCAATTAATTGAAGAAAAATATCCATTACCCCGTATTGAATACTTGTTTAGTAAATTACAAGGTGGGGAAAAGTTTTCAAAAATAGATTTATCTGAAGCGTATCAGCAGGTTTGTTTAAATGAAGAATCCAGAAAACTTGTAACGATTTCTACACATAAAGGTTTATTTTCTTATACTAGGTTACCTTATGGTATAACTAGTGCACCCGCGATTTTTCAAAATTTGATGGAACAGATATTTGTTGATATACCAGGAGTTCAATGTTTTATCGATGATTTGCTAATTACAGGGAAAAACGATAAGGAACATTTAGAACGGTTGGAACAGGTATTTAAACGTTTAGAAAATTGTGGTTTGAGGGTACGAAAATCGAAATGCTCATTTTTTCAAAATTCTATCAAATATTTAGGTCATATAATAAGTAAAAACGGTTTACATACTTGCGAAGACAAGATTAAAGCTATTAAAGACTGCGCAGTACCTGATACCATCACGAAACTAAAAGCATTTTTGGGAATGATAAATTTTTACAACAAGTTTATTCCTAACGCGTCTTCTGTGTTACAGCCATTATATAATTTACTAAAGAAAAATGTTTGTTGGCATTGGTCACGAGAATGTCAAAAAAGTTTTGAATACATAAAAAAAATATTGATTTCTTCTACAGTTCTAGTTCATTTTGATCCAGAATGTAAAGTTAAATTAACAGTCGATGCATCTAATTACGGGTTAGGAGCAGTAATTAGTCACGTTGTAAAAGGTGGGTCTGACAGACCTATAGCGTTCGCGTCACGACTACTAAATTCATCAGAATTAAAGTATTCGCAAATTGAAAAGGAAGCCGCGGCCATAATTTTTGGAATAAAAAGTTTTATCAGTATTTATTCGGGAGGAAGTTTATATTAGTCACAGATCAGAAACCACTTTTATGTATTTTTAGTCCTAAAAGGGAATCCCTGTTTTTGCAGCAAATAGACTTCAACGTTGGGCTCATATCTTGTCAGGTTTTGATTACGATATCAAATTTACGAACTCTAATAAGAATATCGCTGATTTTTTATCTAGAGTACCTATAGATACTCCTGAACAAAGTATACATTCAGATACCATTTCTTATATCGATTACTTAGAAGAATCTAATTTTCCAATTAATTTTAAGCAAATTAGAATGGAAACACGAAAAGACCCAATTCTTAGTAAAGTTTTATTCTTTGTTGCTAATGGATGGCCAAATAAAAAGGTATTACCTCAATTTAAACCGTATTTTATGAGGCGAAATGAAATAAGTGTCGAGCAAAATTGTTTATTGTGGGGTTACAGATTAATTGTTCCTCAAAAATGCAGATCAGCCGTACTGACGGAATTACATGCAACACACACAGGCATGGTTAAAATAAAATCATTTGCTAGATCATATGTATGGTGGCCATCAATGGATAAAGAAATTGAACAAGTTTGTAGTAATTGTAAAATTTGTGCTTCTTATTCGGCACAACCAGCTAAGACTAATTTAATTACATGGAATTGGCCAACAGAACCGTGGACTAGACTCCATATTGATTTTTTTGGTCCCGTATTAAACAAAAATTTTATAGTAGTAGAGGATGCAACATCTAAATGGATTGAATGTTGCGAAGTAGCTAATGTTTCATCATATGCAGCAATTAAAGTTCTTAGAGAGGTTTTTGCAAGGTTTGGGTTACCATGTTCGGATAACGCTACCGCATTCACTTCAGATGAATTTCAATCTTTTTTAAGCAAAAGCGGAATAAATCATTTAACAGGGGCACCTTACTATCCTGCAACAAACGGGTTAGCGGAGAGTGGAGTGAAAATAATGAAAGGAGCCATTTTGAAAGCTCATAAAGATAATATACACGATATTAGTTTAATCATTTCTCGTTTTCTTTTTCAATATAGAAACACTCCTCACACTACAACAGGTGAATGTCCTGCAAAATTGTTAATTAGTAGAAGGTTAAGAACAAAATTTGATTTAATGCTACCATCGACACATAATGCAATTAAAGAAAAACAATTTAAACAACGAAAATTTTATCCTGGTAAATTAAATAAAGTATTTGGTACAAATGATAAAGTTTGGGTACGGGACTACAGAAAAAACAATGCTACTTGGTGTGAAGGGAATATTAAGAATGTTTTAGGTAAGAGAACATATCTTGTAAGTGTTGATAATGGAATTACATGGAAGAGACATGCAAATCAGTTAAAATTAAAGAAAGAAGCTCAAAATAATGATAAAGAGATCAAATCGACTTCCATCATTCCACGATCATCATTAATTGATAATGCTAATAGTAGTAATAAGGTAGATAGAGTGCTAAGACGTAGAAGCCAATTGAGACCTCCTGATAGATTGCAATTGTAATACACTTATAAAGGGAGGAGGTGTAATGTATCATGATTTTTATAATGTAAAATATACTTATATTTATCCTTGTGTACATATGTCTTTATTTTTAGTATAAGAAGTAAGAGTTTTTGTACATACTTTTTGTATTATAATATATATGCATGCATGAATAAAAGAGTCTGCAGTAAACCGCCAACGAATATGGTTTAATTTTATTTTCCATAGCACCTCGAGACATAACAATTATAAAAATAACTTTTAAAAACAAGATAAACCGTTAATATTGTCTTTGTCTCGTTTTTAAATATAATTTTTATAATAATTAACCACGTCATTACGACATTTCAAATATTTTTAATAATGTCCGTTTCAAATTTGTGAATAAAAATCGTCTTCTAGACATTTAAAACCATGTTGTACATTTTGGTTTCTATTTGACTGTAAGTACTTTAATCATAGTTATTGTAGTTTAAAAAATTTTCTGTAATTTTATAATTTGTAGATTCTAGACTGATGATGGCTAACTGCCGAAATATGTATCTGGAGTAAATTAAATATTTTGTAAAGAATAGAGGATTATTTTTATTCTACATTTTATACTCCACGTTACAACATGAATCTTTTCAATTCAATAATTACTTTATAAGGTAACGTACTGTATTAATATGTATTTAAGGCCAAATTATGGTTTTTGTATGTGTGTGCTATAATTACTATTTGTCTAACTAGTTTTTTCGCTTGTAAATAATTATATAAAAACAAAGATTAGGTATAGGATAATAGAGCAAAATTCAGAACTGTTAGAAAAGGTGTAATATTTGAAATTAAATATGAAATTTAATATGATATGTATTTAGTCAATAAAAGATTATTACATAGTGTTTATTATTACATATTTAGTATATTAATTAAATAGTACAGTCTATATATGCATATGTATGTATAAGAAACAAAATTTATTGATTATACGACTATTTAAAAACTAAATAATAAATAATACGTATATTTAATAAAACGTAATGTAAATATAATATAAAGACTTGGCGAATATATTTGAGATGATTCAAAAGTAAGTAATATTGATGTTAAAGCTTTTATTATTTTCTGGTTGGGTAAAGTTCTTGACAAAATTTTAATGACAATTGATTTGCCATATTTCTGTATTTCTTAATTTTATCTTATTTTTTACATGGCCGAAAAGAGGATGAAATCTACTACTAAATTTTGGAATAGAAAAGTATTGTTATAATTTAACATTTTTCATGATTTACACCATAATTTGAAAAAATGTGATGCTATAAAAGTTTAAAGCAGCATATTAGGCTATATGAGTACAGAAAATATTTTGTATTATTTAACGTAACTTTGAAATGGCGCCAGAGCTACATGCCATGATATTTTTACAGCTATTCAAGAACAATTGAAACGAGGTAAATATTTTGTATATTATTCTACTTTTAAATAATAATAAAAATACACTAAAAGGCAAAGTTAAAAACTAGCGAATATTGTGAAAATTACAGATAAAGATACTTTCCTGCGATTTTATTGAACATTGGAAATTATCTACGCTCTTGTCTCAGATTCGTTTACATCAACTTTCTTCGTTTAAACAGCATGGTGTATATTTTTAAATCGCGCATGCAATTCCACACCAAAACTTACTAAGGTACTAAGGTAAAAAAGTATACTGCAACCGTAGATATATTAAAAAAAGTACCTGAAAAAATTCCAGCTGCAGATATATTTGGCGTGTTGCTAACTGAAATATGAAGCATAAAATTATTCGAAATGATGTATACAGGGCTGTCTATATCTAAAAAGAAACAAAAACTGTGATATAATAAAATAAAAGAGATTTCGCAATTCGAGCAAATTATTATTTGTTCATAAACTGAGAGAATTTCATTTTTATTGTGAGTGTTTACGACTTTGATATTTAGTTTTTTTCCCATTGTTTTCGTTAGTTCAGAGTTTTATTTCAAACGCTTAACCTAACCTGAATCAGATTGCAAAAGTAATTTAAATTTAACTTACAAGTGTAGCATGTTAAAGCACTAATTATCAGGCTTCTGTCTGTTGTCCGTAGTGGCAGCCCGGCCTTCTGTCAGTTCCCATTACAGTAAGTGAAACAAGATAGGGCAGAACCCCGAAGGATTATGTATTGAGATTGAAGCTAATGTGCTCTGCTGACGATAAATGCCTCGACACACTTCACGTTTTAGACTTTTACATCGATACAGAACAGTGAGCGAAGAGCACGTAAAGCTCATTCAACACGAAATTAACTGTCAAAAGATCTTATTGAAGTTGACGATCAATATGCACATTTAATTTTGTGTTAAGTAGTCGTATAAATACATCATTATTTTATAGTAATTTCATCTGTGTGTTTTATAACTTAATATACATATCTCTGCCATAGAAGAATCGCTACGGTTCGGCTAAGACATCAAAAAAAAAAAACGATATTCGGAGATATAAAGACGTGTACTATTTATATATAATATAACTTCATGCAAAATTGTAAAAAAACCTTAAACTGGTTGAGATAGATATTTGACATATTAAGTTAAAAAAATTGTATGGATTGAAATAGGCATATTTCATATAAAAGCTATCTACATTTTATATTAATAAAAATTTTCCTTGATTCTGTTATTTTAGTTGTATGATGGATCTCATTTCGCTGTCTCTTGAGAAATGTCACAACATTTCGACTCTTGTCTCAAAACGCTTAACTCTGGAGGATAACTATCAGGGTTTCATCGTAAAGTAGTAAATGCTAAAATGGATTTGCATGTACAAAACAGCCGATTTTATTGACGGGACAGTTCATATTCAAAGCTTTTGTCCAGGAACAAATATGTACATATATATAGGTTTTGGAGAATAATTAACATTAATAATGAGCATACTCTGTGCATGCAACCTAAGTGCATTTTGAGAGTACCATGCAATTTGTCAATTTCGGCACAAACAACACACATTTTTATTTTAAAATCTTAATATGCACTTTGCACCACTTCGTAGGTCTGAATTTGGCATCTAAACCTTTCCTTTACCACCTGCGAAGATATTTTTAAATAATCATAACTATATTTTAATGGTTGCCGTTCATTTGCAGTTTAGTTTCATAAATATACATATATACAGGGTTTCCACGGTCGAGTGGGACATAGGGAGAATACATGTAAAATCGGTTTTCGGTGAATATTATCTCCCTAATACTACTTCATCCAAATTTAAGTGCCGAATATTATAACTGGGTTAACAATGAACATTTCCACAATCATAGTACAAAGAAAGTCATTTTAATAAAGCCAAAAAAATTATTATTTTTAAACCTATTGTACGTGAATTCCTAATAAGGCTTTTAACACGTAAATTAGCGCAAGTGGCCGTGGCGCAGACGTTCACGCGACGCCTTAATAACGTAAGGCACATATTGTTTGGGGTTCGAATCCGAGAAATGAATTTTATTTTTTATTTTTTTAAAATCTTGATTAAGTTTTGTTGTTTATTTTGGAAAATGATTCGTCGTTAGTAACAATTAAAAATCGAATAATATAATAGCACGTGATCATTTTTGTTGTTGTAAAAATTATTCATTATTTACCTTAATCCTCAAAAAATCGACTTTATAATCTTTAAAATCTCTGATTTTTGTAGTGTTATTGAATTTGTAGCATTATTGTTGGAGATAAAAGATAAAAAATAAAACTAATCTGCCGGGATTCGAACCCTAAACAATCCGTGCATTTGCGTTATTAAGCCGTCGCGCGAACCCTTGTGCCATGGACGCTTGCACTAACTCACGTTTTAAAAGCCTTATTAGGAATTCACGAACAATAGATTTAAAAATAATAATTTTTTGGCTTTATTAAAATGACTTTCTTTGTACTATGATTGTGGAGATGTTCATTGTTAACCCAGTTATAATATGCGGCCCTTAATTTTGAATGAAGTAGTATTAGGGAGATAATATTCACCGAAAACCGATTTTATATGTATTCTCCCTATGTCCCACTTGGCTGTGGAAACCCTGCATAGTAATTTAATCTTTTTGCTATCACAGATGTTTTCATTACTGCCTGATAGATTAGAGTGAGGCACTCTTTTTAATTCTAGTCAGTCGTTTTAATAGTCCCTTCTATTTTTAATATCTGCTTGGAGCACTCAACTATATACATGGGGAATAGAAAAAATTGTTGAATTTTACAACTTGGGAAAATTCATAATTTTAGTGTGTAACCCAAGTAATAACTTCAAACTATTATCGCAGTGACACAAGTTTAGGGTCTCAAACACATGGCTCACTATCGAGGAATAGTCGGAATAATATTCTCTACAATTACCTATTATTATAAGTAGTAGTATTATTAGTATTAGATAGCCGCAGTGGTTAGGTAGCTGGCTATCGTTGTGGTGGAACGATAGGAGCCGGGTTTCAATTCTCCGGAGAGACGGTGAATTTTTTTCGAAGAGTTGAAAATCCGGATCGACTTACTATTCGCTGTTGGGAGCAAAGCGATTAACAGCGCGGCATTATAAAAGGCTCCCGTTACAGTTTACGAAGTCACTGCAACTAAGTACCCATCAGAAATAATAAAAAGATATTTATTTTTAGATTTTATACAGGTAGATATGTTTATACTCTAGATACGATTGTATATTCACAAAGTGGAAGTATAATTTAATTTCACATCACTAAAGGTCATTTCGTGCAATTTTTTTTCCGATTGCAAAATATAAATGAGTCATTTATCCAATATGTTTCAAATTACGGTCGTCTATATCTGTCGGCAATTTATCCTAAATCGATTTTAAATTATATTGCCTTTCGTTTCGCATCAACGAGGTAAAGTACTTCGGATTACAATTTCATGAACTTTAAACGTATACGGAATCGATAAGCTTCAATATTGTATATAACTCAAATCATTTTATTGGATACACGTCTTTATAAACAAAGAAAATGATTCGTCCATTATTGTGCATATTACACTCAAGCATTCATTTAAATATTATGTTTCATTCTCTTGACAGATGATGTATTTACAAGATGTTATTTTTATTTCTGTAAAAGTATGTGTGTCTATACAAAATTGTGATCATATGGCGGTATCTCATATAAATTCTCTCCGTTTTCTCAGAATATTTGCCATCTTGACATTTGACTATATTTTTCTTGTGTTTTCAATAACATATTGCTCTCGAGTTTTCGGAATAACGGGAGACTGAAACATCTGGAACAACTCATTTAGAAGTCATATTGTATATTGATGCTACTGTATTGATAGGTCATTTCGAAGCTTATTTTTAAAGTTAAATAAAGAAACAAGGAACACTGTGGATAATATTTCAAACAATGATATAGATATTGTTAAAGTTGATAGAGTTATCGTAACTTGTTTGAAATTAATGACCTTAAAGTGGCGATTAAGAAGTTACAGATACTACTCTTTCTTTTCTTAGCTGAGAATGTACGCGAATTAGCGAATTTCCTTGGTATTTCTTTTACCTTTATTTAGTGTTAATTTTTATTTTGTTTTTACTTGATGTTTGGGTAAATTCTAATTTCTGACTATACAGCTGGTCCACCACATCCGAAAATCACTCTATTTAATGATAAGTAAAGGTGTTTTTACAAAAAATTATATAGAGTGGTTAAAATATTAACTTTAATTGTGACTACCATTAAGGTTAAATAACTTGCTATCTTAAATGGAACACTCTGGTGTACATAAATGTATTTTCACGTCATTGTTACAATATTACCACGCTGTAGGTAATGTACGTATTAGATTGGTATTACGACAAAGTTATTTCGGCTCCTCGTCTACTGAGTTTTCCAGAAAATATTCATTGCGATAAAATAATCGGCCAAATCACACTCTTACGAACGTTCTTTATATTACTAATTTTACTAGTGCTGTATCTGATAGATTCAACATTTAGTCACGTTTTTACAAATTTCTATTATATGTAGGTTGGCCATCCTTTTATCTTCATAATTTAACAATAGATGTCTGGAGATTTGTTCATGTTAGATGTTAGAGAGGTAGATTTGAAACCTATTTAATAATGTAGTTACATTATAACCATTGAATTATAGAAGGAGACTTCTAGCTACTACAAATATTTGCATGTGAGTGTCAGCCGTCCATTGATAGTTTAGCTCTCGTTGTTTGTTATTCATCACAAAAGGCTAAGAAATAATAGATATTTTAGTATTAGAAGTATACCTTGTTTAATTTGAGACTTCTTGTAAAAAGACGTTAATCACATAATATTTCTATACGTTACCTATTATCGGCTGTTTTAATTAAAACATTGACCACATAGTAATAAAATAATATTAAATTCTTTCCATAATTACGTGTCCTAATCTGTAAGTTTATAAGATCAATATTTTCCCTGAGAAAAATGATGACATTTTCTCTTATTCAATTAACTTGAGTACAGTCTACCTCTTCGCTGAGTACATCATATTCATGTCAAATATATTCATAATTCTTTTCTCTTAGATTTCTTTTAAATACTGTCTACCCTCCGCCATGCGGCTATACGGCTTATTACAGTTGCCCAGTTATATTTACCTGAATATTGCTCCAAGTAAGGACAGCCTACAATAGATACGTTTTATGGCAATTTGAGTCGTTTAAAATGCTCGCGATAGTACATCGTTCGTGTTACGTGTTGTCATTGATTGTATTCAATATTTGTTTGCAAGTGGTGCAATTGCTAGTGTTGATTATTCTTTAAACTTTTTAGAATATCGTGTTTGTCAAGTTTACGTAGACGTATGTCATCAACAGTCAAGATGTTGTTAACGCTATAGCTCTAGTGAAACACAGGCGTAGCACTTGATACATTACAAGGACTACAACTGTTCATTGTACCATTATCAGATATCAAAAACTCACACTTATACGAAAAGACCTAGATTACGACAAGAGAACGGTAATGAGATGCTTCAAAGAGGTTGAATGAGGGTTCTTCATATCAGCATAGCGACAAGCCCAGAATTCCTTATACGAGATCGGCTGACTTACTTACGATTTACAAGGCAACTCAAGTTTTGAGAAAGCAGCATATGAATGTAGAATTGTCTCAGGATCGCAACACAATTCGACCATCTGGAGATCCAGATGATCGATGAAAAGAGAGATTGAATATTATATTGACTAGATAAGAAAAACGCAGACGAATCTATGAAAATTTAGTGATTCTATCACCCTAACTGCAGATTTAGTTATGTTAGGTTTGTTACCTATCGTAGATACAAACGTAAAATAACTAACCCCGTCGTTAGATTAAAAGAATCGCTCAATCTCCATAAATTTGTCTGGGTTTTTCTTATTTATTCAATCTAATATTGATATTACAAAATTGAAATACTAAAATTATGACTTCGTTTTTGCTGTTCATAGCTGTTCATCTGCTGTTTATATGTATATGTCGGCTTTGTATATCTCATAATTTCAAATATATCCATAATATATAGAAAAATATATAATTATATATTTCCTAACACTGAAAGTGAAATACACATGTTGTATTTATAAGAGAAAAGCATGGAATAGCGCACCAGTTAGGCAACAATGTTTGGAGTTTAGATCGTAAACGAAACGCTACACTTACGGAGTGTAGCATATACATAATGAAGTTATTGAGAATCCCTAAGTGGTAAAAGCCTATTGACGTACTTCGAGAAAATCGTCTACACGTGGCCTATAAAAATAATTTCCTTTTGTTCGGTCGTATACTGCGCGTTATGTTTATATTATCAATGCCGGGACAACAAGATAAACGACCGGAAAATTCCTCATTGAAATTCAATACTTAATGTGTTCTATATTACTCGTCGTGTAATTAAAGTCGGACAAATGTAAATACTATGTGGGAGTTGGGCCGTGAAGTTCTATTTTGGCTTCAAACTGAATTAGGCTCGATCACTTTCGGACTTATGGTAGTAATTAGAAGCGAAAATACGGTAATTTGACAACGCAATACTATTCATAATTCCAATCGGGTTTCAAGTTCTTTTTCTTTTTAATTGCTACTATTGAACTAATTATGCATTGATCTTTTAAAGTAATTTATTAAATCCAGCAGGGCACAATATTAGCTAACAAAAACTCTCTAACTGGTAAATAAAACTTTTCACTCAATAAAATAAATTAAATTACATAGATACATTTATTCTAATACACAAAAATTGTGTTTTCGCATACAATTTCTTCGGTAGATTAAATTGAGAAATAATAATTGTAAAATTCTATATAACGGCTTCGTGGCGCAGTGCCATGAATGTCTGGTAGCATAAATGGCAAGACTTGGTTCATCCCCCTGTCACTGGCATTGGAGATCGTTACTTCACTCGAGCTACCTTTTGCCATTTAGTTATACCAACCTTTTAAAACTACAGAAACGATTGTATTGCAGGGTTTTCCGGCAGGAAAAAATGATTTTGCCTCAGTGTTATTTATTCGGACTATTCACATGTAATAAGGTAGGATATTATTGGTAATAAAGTGTAGAGAGTCGTCAATTTTTTGTTTAAACCAGTGAGTTTAAGTGGGAATTTGAGTTAATACTTCTTAGATCCAATCATTCACATAGGGTACAAATTTGGTAGAATAAACAAAATCAAAAATCTTAGACCGGATGGACCTACAAACGACGGACAAACTAAACATATTTTCTTAATAACTTTTTTCTAAAAATATCTAAACATTGACGAAGCACTGGTAACATTTAATGACACGAGACTTTTTTTCCATTCTATGTAACAGTCCATAACTAATATTTTAATTTAATTATGCCACTCAGCAATATTTAGACGTCACTCGGTTGGTGGCGGTGTTATATACTAATAAATGACTCTAGTATATCCTAAAGAAGTCAGAAGAATAGATTATTGTTGAACAACACGTATTGTTTCCGAAATACTGGACACTAACGAAGATGATGGTTTTACTCCTCTCCTGGATACTGCTCAGACGACCTATTTTATGACCGTGGCTCAACTTACAATGGGTAGTTGTGAGATGCCGAATTTTGATCAGAATGGAACAAAAATATCTTAAGAAAATAAAGGTTAAGTGAAATTTCCATTTATCTACGAGCGAATCGTTAAGAATGACATGTTCGCGTCGGAAACAAATGTTGCAAAATAATATTTCGGTAAAAATGTCAAAAATAATAATTTCGGTAATCACGGTAATATCGGAAAGCAACGCGAAAATACCTCAAACGGAATTAATGTGGAATTAAGAAAAAACAGATGACATTACTCACTGAAATTAAATAAATTAAGTAAAACTATGCAGTAAAAATCAATAAATGACTGAAATAAAATTAATATTAACAAATAAATAAACAAAAACGAAAATTCTGAAGCGGAACAGAATCTTCACAATGTATCAGCGCAGATGACTAAAGCCACGACTAGAATTCTGGAGTTACGTTAGTCTGTCTTACATTCTAGATTTGGTACTTTGAAACCTCTTTGTATGTATTTGTGAAAATGAAGATATAGCATACTATGGAAAGAGCTAGTATAACAAGACAAAAAACACAAGTCGTGCAACGAAGCTTTCCTTTGTCGAAGTTGACGGTCATAAGAAACAATGAATATGAATGCTCACTCCACTAATCACAGACTCCAGAAACGTGTGGGATATGCGGTCGGAATAGATGCCTATTTGTCGTTATATTAGTAGTAACTACTAATAGTAACTAACTATTTCTGGAAATTACGACCACCGTTTCCTTGTAAGTAGTTTAATAACATAGAGAGACATCAAAGACAGTATTCAAGTTCTGCTTTATACAATACATATACTTTTACTTTATAGACGACAAGAGTTCATTGGTTTATTTTACTCCTTGTAAATGGCTGAGACACAGCAGAGGAACTACAATAGTTTCATTTTAACAGCTCAAGAAATTATATATAAAATAATCACCAATTAAGAATATTCACTGTGAATTTAATTATGAAAAAAAAACCAATTGATTTACAGCACTAACGTACGCGGAAATAGATAGCTTTTACAGCGTAATTAAACATTCTAAATAGTATTGAGCCTTTGGTAAATATATCCTGATTTCAGTTCAAATTTGTAGAAGGGAATAGGGTGAATTTTAATTAAATTGTTATCCGAATAGCTTGATATACTTGTACTATAAAGATATGCATATGCAGATGAGAAAGATTGATTAATCTATTCAAAATCGAGTTACAATTAGAGAGATTTAAAAACAGATACCTACATAGAAAGTTAAAAAAAAATTGTTATCTCCATGGATCAGGTCTACTATAATTATATGTTATATCGAAATGTTCCCCTTTAAGTAATACAAAATGGGGTAGTTGTAATTTTTAACGGAACCATATGCTTATAAGATATTAGTAGTAATAATACGAATATTTTAACTTTGTTTTTTTCCGTATTATAGAAAACGTTAATACATAGCTGCTTGTAATATTTAATTATACTTAACTAAAACTACTGTTCAAAAATATTTATAATTCTAAAATTCAGAAATTTTCTTTTAAATTTAATAACCTCTTTGCTAAAATATTAACTTAGTTTTTAATTTGCAACCACAACATTACTTACAATTCTCAATGAAGCTGCATACCTTAACTCATAGAACGATAGCTTTCTCGTGAATATCATCATTGCAGAGGACTTCCTATGAAGCCTGATTGAAATTGAACTATAGCAACGATTGTTTGCGGTGTATCCTAAGTTAGAAAATAAAATACATCTAAGAGGGTTTGATGATACACAGTAATAAGTTATTGTGTTGTCTGGTCAAATGTTGTAGAAAATCGTCCAATGTTTCTTGTCCATGCGGCCATAACACTGCGACAGAAAGGCTACAAAACCAGCGACGTACTGCAAAGACAAAGTGAAAGAAAGAACTAACAATATACACATATCTACCTTACACCGCTGAAATAACTCACAGATTAAAGAAAACGTCAGAAAAGAAAAATATTACCACACGGTTCAACACTGTCACGAAGCAGTTATTACCGCCAGATAAATATCAGCTGCCTAAGCTGTACACCAAAAGCATATACAAACTTGTATGAATTGCGGAAAAAGATATATTAGACAGACATGAAGGAGCATCAAATACTGAATTAAGGAATACCGATGGAATACCTTCCATAGATATACAGAAATGTCTGCAGTAACGAAACACTTGCGACATCGCATAAATTATGCCCAACGTCAAAGTCGTAGCCCCAACTACATAGTACCATCAGAGGTGATTGTGAGATTGCCGGAAATTACGAGGAAATCTACTACTTTCAATCGAGAAGATGGGTACAAACTGGCGAATAACTTTAAGATATCATCCACGTAACCAAACTACCGGAAAGTGTGCTATCATTCGAACTGTAATAGTCACGAAAGAGCAAAGCGAAGAAGAAATAAGGTATATAACGAGGAGTATAAGACAATATCAGTCTTTAAAAACCTTTTGATGAAGCTGACAATAAGATCAGCAAAACGTAAAGTATAAACTTATTTACGCGTAACACCCGGAAGCCTTTACCTCTACAACAGTGGTCATATATTTTTGCCATATTGATCATATATATTACTTGCGAAGTCTTCAAAATTGCAAATCGAAGCATTTCTCTTTATTGGTGCAAATTTGTTAACGCCGCTATTTTTGCACCGTAGTTAATACTAATTTAAAGTAGTCGATAATAGCAAAGTAACTTGTTATACAAATTGAATTAATAATACTGGAATACTGTTATAATCGGCTTAATACTCCTACATTTGTTAACGGTCTTTGAATAGTATAACTACCACTACTTTCGATGCTCCTTTTACTTGTAACAGTTGTACGGCATCCAGTTACAAATGGTAAAATAAGGAAGAAACCAGCCCAGGGTATGCTACGTAACGTACAAAACCGACAGCGGCAGCTATGCGGGATGATTATTTAGATGCATTAGTGGTGTCTTACAGGATATAAATGAAGACGCTTTTCGTGTTAAATAGAGCTCAGATAATGAAGACATAATTTTTATTTGCATAGTAATTTTGTTACTACGCTGAGCGGTAATCCAGGTAGATTTAATTGCTTTGTTTACCAAAGCAAATGTATTCTTAATAGCATTGTTCCTAGTACTACACATCTTATATGATGTTACTAATGTTTAGCTAATCTTGCTCTACAATTATAGTCTCTGTTAGCTTATTAATTTCGACAAAGTAATGAATTTAGAAGATTATATAAAAATTAGATTTTGTATGGACTTTCTTCTTTAAAGTGACTGGTTATATAAGTGCAAATAAAAGAACTTTTATCTGCAACGGTTTTCGCTATTTCTAACACTGCACTTCTATATGCCTGTGGGTAATGTATATACCTTCTTAGTACAGTGAGGTGCAAAGATATCTGGACACGTCTAGATAGAGAAATACCCTGCGCTCAATATTTTATTCCAAAGAGCCGCAGGGCACATTACTACCTGCTGAGGTTAACCGTAGTTTTTCGCTCTTACAATAACATTCCAATATACAAATGCGTATAATACGTATATACATATATATATATGGTTTTTTGGTTTTTTTCTTTGCCGTTGATTTAATTTAAGGTTTGTGTCTTGGTAATTAGCGGCTTGTCGTTTAATTAAAATTGATAAATTAAAATGACGTTTCTACAATATATATATTGTCTTCCTCAGATTTAAAAACTAAAACTAAATACAATTGACATTAGTATGTGTATTGTTGGTGTTATTTAATGTGTTTCTTATTCCTTATTTAATTTTTTTTATGTTTGCTATGGCTTACCTTAATTTTACTTCTAAACATTTTTTAAATAATTATATATTTTTTACATTTTGTTCTTAAATTTTGGCATTTTAAATAATTAATATTACTAGCCTTGCGTGTTTGAAGAACATGTAATATGTGTGATTCTTATTCTCTAGTAAATCTAAAGATCTTATCGTATGTATCTATTTTTTGCAATTTTTCTTATTTTAACTTAAAAGTATTTATTTGTTCGTGCGTATGTGTCAGTGTCGTCTCTCGGGGGATCTCATATTATGAAATAATAAGCCTACCTACCCAATAAAGGAGTCATATATTTATTAATTTTTAGTAAAACAGACAACTTAATTTATATAATATGTCTACATATATGCGTTTACATAATACAATGTTCTTCTACTGTATTCTGTCCTGTGGCTCATTGGAATAAAGTATTGAGCGCAGGGTATTTCTCTATCTAGACGTGTCCGGATACCTTTGCACCTGACTGTACATTATTGCATGACATGTAGACAGTATTCACATTTTCACGTTAGTTTGCATACTAATTTTTTCATTGTTTTCTCCGTTCTAATACAAAGAAAGTGTTCACACATCCCTTCCATGGATTAAATGTCAGATGTAACGATCAGGCCATTGTCAAATATCAAAACTCTTGTTCAGTATTTTAAATACTATAAATAAGGGAACGCATAACATAACCTTGTACTTATCTCTTCTTCAGGCATCACTGTAAGATCCGCAGTTTCAAGTATCAAAGCTTGTTATCGAAGATAAATAAGCGTGTATAACTAGAGGCAATATTAAGTTAACGCTACCCAGATCATCATTAAATGTCAATGTAAATTAGTGCTAAATCAAATTGTCGTTAATAACACTTTTGGAGCATATTTATCAAATCATGTGTTAGCAATTGTCAAACGTTTAGGTACGTTGAAGAATACAAGAAGATACTGTTTGATAAGATCTAAAAATATCATTACGTATGTTACTTCCTCTTTGGTTTCCTTTCTGTGCTTTCTATGCCTTTCTCAAAGAACACATTATTTATAATCTTACATCGTTTTTACATTAATTCTGTAGCCAGGTCTTTTTTCCATTCTTCTAAGCCAGCCTCTTTAATTTAAAATAGTTTGCTATTCTGGCGTTCTTTGCTTGTTCACATTTCCCATGCCCTCCGCGGGCGCAGGCGCAACAATAACTCATGGCCGGCCGATGCCTCCTGTAATTGGTGAAAGCTGTTGAGGATGCTAAGGCAAGAGTTATTGTTATTATTATTAATGCTACGTATTTGTTTTCACTACTATCTATCCTTATTCATCAATCACTGCACAGAATAAACAGAAAGGACAAGTTTATCGGAACCTTTGATGTTTTAATGACGAATGTGAGTGACCTTGAAGCTATTGATGCCATTTTGAAAATATGTCCAAGAATGGCGGAAAAGTTTGAATTTGATTTCAAACATCTAGGTTAGATGTGTTTGAAATGTATATAATGTATTAGATAATTATAGGTGAAAATAAAATACGATAATTTTAAGTTTCAAAGTAATTTAATAGTAATTACACTACAATATTGTTTCGTCACACAGTGACTTAATCATGCGCACAAAAACCATGACAACAATTTTAAGGCTTTTGTCTTTTCTGTTTATTCTGTGATCATTGTCCCGCAACATTTAAAATATTTATTTTATATTTTCTTGTTGTAGAATATGTTGTACGATATGCACTTTTGTTTCTGTTTATTTCCAATTTGTATTACTTTCTTGTTTCACTTCATATATTCTCATTATATCCTAAATATTCTTTCTTTATCATCAAAATTAAGCGGTCTGTGAAAGCAAAATCTTTTACTTCATCTATCAAAATTGTAAAACCGTATGAACTTATTGTTTTGCCTTGTCGCACTCCTGTGTCACTCTCTAACGCCTGCGAGGTTTGGTTATTGATCTAACAGAATTTCTGCGTGACTGTAGAGACCTTTTATGTTTGTAATTACACTCTTTTCGACATTTCGTTTACTTAGTATTTTCTAAATATGCTTTCTCAGTATTGAATCAAATATCTATTTCAATGGAGCGTGCCTATGTAACTATAGGAGACAAATAAATTGAATCGAAAAGCCATAAAATTTCCTCGGGACTAAATCAGGTAGCGAAATATGAACAGACAAATAACTTGGTCAACTGTAAAGTGCCAGCGGCTGTATGCTGTAAAATATTTTAGACATAGTAAGTAAGTATGAAGACATTAGGTAGTAATATCTTCCGCAATAGCATGAACTGTAAATACACCTACAAATAGCATTATCACAGTGTGCGCTGTAATATTTATGAATATATGTGTTAGTTGTCGTATATATGTACATACATATAAAAAATAGTTATAATTAGCGATATATAAAATACTACTTTACGGATTTGCTAATACAAATAATTAAATACTTTTATTTTACAATGATTGTATTATTATATTGTATGCATATATTCGTTTATCTGATCGACTGATAGATTACTAGGGTGATTACAAATGATTATAGATGTGGCTATAGAAAATGATGCTTACGAAGTATTAATGTCTTATCGCATTATAATCTTCAACATTTTCCTGAAATGTTATGTTAAATAGGATTTTTTTTTCTGTTAATTTACCTTTATTGCTAATTTTGTAAAATTTTATGATTTACTGTGTCTTCGAAATAGAATATTTCTTGAATTGTTTGGTTTAATTTCTACCCTCCGGCCCATCTGTTATTTTAAAATATATACATACTTATTTGCAGTATACCTTTACCGTTTATTGCTGTTCTACGTTTAACTACAACATTCAAAACACAATAGATTAAGTATTGCAAACTACTTCAATCATATACCTACTGTATTTTATCGTCGTAGATAAATAATCTTTTTCAGATTAAATTGCTTCTATTGTTTTTTTCATAGTATTATATTTGACTTCGTCCCTTTTTCACGTACTATAGCGAATTACCTTATATGATTGATATAATGATACGTATTGTATGCACACTCGGTTGATTTAGAATCGACTCAAACTGCCATAAAACCCGTTAAAAGTATGCTTTATTGCGGCCCCCGAATGCAAAGCAGTAATAGTACGGTCAACTATATGTAAATTACTACGTATGTAAATTACTATCTATGTATATAGGGGAGAGTTGCCGATATTGTACCGGCGCCTTAATTGTACCACCTCAATTTCTCGAAAACTATGACCCTTAACACCCTCTAGTGCCTACAGTATTAAACTTATAGAGATGCCAAACTTCCATTAAAAAATTGGCGGCATAATACCTAGTGCACGTAAAGTTGTCACAAAAAGTAATTTAAGTGGTGTTTCCTTATAGTTTTTTGCTGGTTAATGTAAGTAAATTACTCTTTTTTTTGGATTAATAGATATTTTACGTAAATTCTATTAGAAATTTAATGGTTTTTGCTACCCTATCATGTAAAATGTTGTGAGTATTATATTTATTAATTGTAAAAAATTAGAGGTTATAGGGAAAATTGTTTAGTTGCCTAATTTGTACCAGTACACGGTTTCCTATATTGTACCGGTACAATATAGGAAACTGTGGCTATCGATCGATGTACCTATGTTATTTTTTATTTTTAAAAAATAATACTTTCAGATGAGTAAGGAAAAAAAGAAAAAAACTGAATACTATAAATGGTCCGAAGAAGATCTCCAAAAGGCAATCACTGCATTTAGAAGTAGAGGTATTGGACTGAATGAATGCTGTCGTCAGTTCGGAATAAGCAAACCGACTTTAAAGACATTTAAAAGCACAAATACTTTCGCCAAAGGTCCTAAAAAATTCAAAGGACACGGGTGTGCTCTACCTGAAAGTGTTGAGGAAGACCTTGTTGAACATTTGTTATATTTAGAAACTTGTATGTTCGGTTTAACAATCACAGAAGTCAGAAAACTTGCTTTTCAAATAGCGGAGAAAAATAAAATTAATTGTGGTTTTAACAAAACTAAAGAAATTGCTGGGAAAAAATGGTACTACAACTTTATTCGACGACATCGTAATCTATCACTGCGACAGCCAGAAGCTACATCTTTAGCCAGAGTGAAAGGTTTTAATAAAAACAATGTTTACGAATTTTTTGATATATATGAAAAACTTCTTGATGAAAATAATTTGAATGAAACTCGAATTTTCAATGCCGACGAATCCGGATTTTCCACAGTCCAAAAAAAGGCACAAAAAGTAGTAGGGCAAAAAGGAAAACGTCAAATTGGTGCCATCACAAGCGGAGAAAGAGGAACAAATACCACAATCGTGTGCTGTTGCAATCCTGCGGGTTTCTACATTCCGCCAATGATTATTTTTAAGAGAATGAGAATGCATGATGCATTGAAAAAAGGAGCTCCTCCTGGTAGTCTTATTGAAGTATCCGAATCCGGCTACATCAATTCTGAGCTATTTGTAAAATTTCTTAGGCATTTTATAGACCACGTCAAACCCAGCCAAACAAATAAAGTTTTACTCCTTATAGATGGCCATACTACACATTCGAAAAATATTGATGCTATAGATTTAGCCAAAAAAAACGGTGTAATTTTACTCCAGTTACCAGGACATACAACCCATAGGTTGCAACCCTTAGACCGAGGATTTTTTGCCCCATTAGGTAAATACTATGTGCAAGCGCAGGAAACGTGGCTTAAAAGTCATGTCTCACAAGCAATCACACAATTTGAAATTGCGGAATTATTATGCAACGCTTACAGTCTGGCCGCTACATTATCAAATGCAATGGGTGCATTTAGAGGTTCAGGCATTTGGCCTATAAATAGATTCGTCTTTACCGATGCAGATTTCCTACCAGGAGAAATACAAAAATAGAACAAGCAATGAGAATGTGAATGAAGCAGACGAACCTAGTACAGAAAATCGGAGCACGGTGGAAAATGTCACACCTCCTAGGCAGGAAAATAATTTAAATATAACTATAGAAGAGGCTAGCACCAGCACTAATAACCTCACAAGAGATAACCTTAATGAAGATCAGTATTTCAGCCCTAAAATGTTATCTCCTTTGCCTTCTGTAACTGGTAACACTAAGAAAAGAGGTCGACCGGCTCAAAAGACCGCTGTTTTGACTTCGACGCCCTATAAAAACAATTTAGAAGAGAAAAAAAAATAAACAAAAACACAAAGCCATAAAACAGGTGAAACGTAAAGTTATGAATGAGCCTCGACCATCCACTTCCAGGCAACTAGACATTGAAATAAATATGGACGAATGGTATTGTTTCCTATGCGATGAACATCTTCTGGAAGACATGGTGCAGTGCGGAAAATGTCGCAGATGGGTTCATGAATCCTGTTCGGGAGCAAACCCAAAGGCACCATACGTTTGTGATGAGTGTAGTGAGACCCAGTGAAACATGAGTGTCGGCCCCAGTGCGGGCCACTACTGGGCCAAAGTACGCAATGCATGCCCAGTGATGGGTCGCATTAGGGTCGATATTCATGGTTTGCTGGGAGTTCCTAAATTATTTTTTTGAGAGAAAATTTGTTTTTGGCTTTAATTTGTTAGAATTTTTTATTATTTAAAGTTTATTCTAGAATGTATTGTTGTTTTCTAGTTTTATTTTGTTAAGTTTCTATTATAGAATAAATATAATTAGAACTAAATAATAATTTTTTAAACATTTTCAGTCGTTGTTTTACTGGTACAATTAAGAAAGCGGGTGATACAATTTAGGAGACCGGTTGCCTTTATTGTACCGAATTGAAGTTTTTTTTCTAAACATAAAATAATGAACTCAATGACTTTCTAAAAATTTAAAAAAATTCAGGATGTTTTCGAAAACATTGAAGAACATGATAAACCATTTTATTTTACTATTTAAACAATATACAAAATGCTATAGAGAAATAACTGCTACCCGGTACAATATAGGCAACTCTCCCCTACAATATATTTTTCTATTAAATCCAGTTTCATATGCAAGGGATCATTTATAAATTCCTAAACCGATAATTTCTTAATGCGAGCTTAACATATGTATAGTTAAATCGCTATCGCATACAATTTCACTATAATTCTAAGTATTTATGTAATTACGAAATTACATGAATAAGAATATGTATGGGGGCAAGATATAAAAGTCTATTACATATTAGAGTGGATCGAAAAACGCGTTTTTTTCTGCAATACAATTCTAATAACGCGGAAAACTTGCGCATAGGCAAATGCATTATAAATGACAAAATATTAACAAAATTTTTTTTCAAAATTTGAAATCGCGCAGAAGGCCTAAAGTTACAAAAAAAGTCAAAATACCGGTAAATTAAAAAAAAATGCAAAAATTACAAAAAATACATTTTTTGTTGTAATAGTGGAAAAAGTGTTTTTAAGAGTGTCCTTAACAAATACAAAAATTAGAACCATACTTGTTTTACTGAATGCGCGCAAAAGGTCTAAAGAGGCGGTTTGCATCGCAAAAAAAAACGATATTTCATGATTTTCTGGTGAATTTTATTTACAATATTTACAGTAACTATTTACTTTGTACAATGCATATGTTCGTTGTAGGCAAAAGATTATTTACATAGAAGCCCCTTTGAGTTGTGACTTTTAATTAAATGTGGGCATCAGTTGTCTTGATTTTAAAGTAGCTCTAATATAACCATCTTGATTTTCATCCCCGCACACTTTTTCTGCTGCTTCTGTAACCAGTTTTACATACCTCTCAACTGACTGGGTGTGGAATGGGAATTTGAGGTAGTTAAACGCTGATAGCGCTTTGTCTTTCAACAAAGAAGCAATGTGTTCAGTTGGCATCTTGGACAGTACTGGCGGCGGTGTTAACTTGCAGATTGACCAATCAATTACTTCGGTATAGTCGTTTGCACTAAAATTTATTGAAGGTATTTTGAAGTCTCTTACGTAACCTTCAGCCGATGGCTCATTTCTGGATTTAAGGATCCTTCTTCAGCCAAGTTGTCTAATGTGTGGTCTCTCCATTATCATAGCCAACATAATATTTTCAGTGCGGCAACCCTGCTCGCAACTTTAGGTTTTTTGCGCGAATTCAGTAAAACAAGAATGGGTCTAATTACTTTTTGTATGCATTAAGGACACTCTTAAAAACACTTTTTTCACTATTACAACAAAAAAATGTATTTTTTTTGTAATTTTTTTTAATTTACCGGGATTTTGACTTTTTTTTGGTAACTTTAGGCCTTCTGCTCCGTTTCACTCTTGTACATTTTATTTGTTAGATTGGGCTTTGGGTTATATTACGTAATCTATTATAGATTTTTTTATTCCTACTTTTCATATTTCGTGTATATAGATGTATAGATGGATATTCTAATGTGGAAGTTTAATGTTCATTACAAACACTAAACTTCCACATTAACTTTACACTAAACTTCCACATTAACTTTAACTGGAGGAGAATTTTCTTCTTCGATGGGTTATAGTCATTCATTGCCATTTTCCTTCTCTACAATATCTGAGAATGATGTAATAGGTATTTTATCAACTTTCTCTTCAAAATTTACTTCCGGAGACGACATGCTACCTAGTTTTCTTATACGTGATTGCCGTTATGTATTTGCAGCTCCTCTAACTACAATCATCAATTTGTCTATAAGAACTGGCACCTTTCCGAGTTGTTGGAAGCGCTCTAGAGTATGTCCTGTTCATAAGAAAGGCGATACCTCTTCTTTATCTAATTATAGACCTATTTCTATATTATCGAATTTCGCAAAATTGTATGAGCGTGTGTTATACAAACAAATATACAATCACGTAAGTTCATTCATTTCTCCTGATCAACATGGATTTATTGCTAGACGCTCCACAGTCACAAACTTGTGCACTTTTTCACAGTATGTTAGTGAAATTTTGGATCGATGCGGACAAGTTGACGTAATATACACAGATTTTTCTCGTGCATTTGACACTGTAAATCACAGTATTCTTTTACAAAAACTTGAGTCACTAGGTTTTTCTCCTTCAGCAGTAAAACTACTTCAATCCTATCTACAAAATAGGATATCTTATGTCTCCTACAATGGATACTGCTCAAACGAATATGTTGCTTCTACAGGTGTGCCTCAAGGTTCTAATTTGGGCCCATTATTATTTACAATTTTTATTAATGATTTGCTTCTTGGATTAAATTGTCCTGTTCTTGCATATGCTGACGTCATAAAAATCTTTTTGGAAATTTCTTCACCCAATGATGCTGCACATTTACAAGCCAATCTTAATAAAATAATTCTGTGGTGTCAGGATAACAAACTAACTCTGAATGCGTCAAAATGTGCAGTGATATCCTACACTCGTAAAAGCTCCCCACTTGAAACCACATACTCAATTAACGATTACATTCTTGAAAAAAAGTCGACTATTAAGGATTTGGGTATTATTTTCGATTGCAAACTTACATTTATCGATCATATCGACTCTGTATGTTCTTCTGCCAGCAGATCTTTAGGTTTTATTATGCGTGTTTCCAAGTACTTTAAAGATGTTCAGCTGTTGAAAGTGCTATACTCTGCATACGTCTTGAGTAAGATGGAATATGCTTGCATAATATGGTATCCCATATACGCTTGTCACTGCATGTCTCTTGATAGAATACATAGAAGATTTTTAAAATATTTATCGTTCAAACTCGACGGAGTCTATCCTGAAGTTGGTGTCTGTCAAGATGAATTGCTGCGACGTCATGAAATGCAATCGTTATCTGCCAGAAGGGATTATCATTGTTTGCAATTTATCCGAAAACTGGTTCACGGAGAGATTGACTGTACAAGTCTACTTTCTGGACTAACTTTTAGAATTCCGAGGCTATCGTCAAGGCACGAATCCACATTCACCACCGCAACATCAAGAACGAATGTTTTACAACGTTCTCCACTGACAGTAATGTGCCGTCTAGCTGATCGTCGTCTGGAAGATATTTTTAGTTAATTTAATACATTGTACATTCATTGTATATCTTATATTATATATTTGTCCACTAATTGGAAATTTCTGTTGGGCAATAAAGAGCTATTATTATTATTATTATTATTATTATTATTATTATTATTATTATTATTATTATTATTAGAATATAGTTTCCATACAAAATCATTCCATCGTTTCACTGTAAGTGTGTGTTCAATCGAGAGACAAACGCAGGTACTAGTGGACATATACTAGTCCGCGTACAATATATCGAACTAAAAATACAATATTCGAACGATAAAGCTGTTATTAATACTAGTCCTGCCTATTTACATAAATTTGCTATTTTGCACAGTATCTACTACCGATTTACATTTATGGCATAATAAAACCTGATCATATTTTATTGACAAAAATTTAAACAATTACCAATGGAAATAAACTTTGTCTTCACCCATTATAGTATAGCAGTAGCAACCAATAACAGCCTTTAAAAATTTAAATTGTTAAATGGGCTGAATTCATCTTTCCCTTCAGTGTGAATTTTCAATGTGACTAGAAATGTTATACAAAATCATAGTTAACGTATAAAACATAGACCAGCATACATATGTAGGTATATTAAACCTAGCTTAGAACCCATAAACCCAAAACCCATTAGTACTTAGTTACACTTAAGAGAAAAATTTAATATTCTGAGCTCCTCCCTCACCCTCCCCTTCCCCGCGCGCAAACAAATCCGTAGAACCAACCAAAGACTAATTGAACTCATTGCGAAATAATGTGATTAAACAAATGGGAAATAAGACAATTCCAAAATTTTACGAAGAAAACGAAACTGAATTTATTTATATAAACACTAGACAGGTTTAAACCTGGATACAATATTTATCATGCACATACCTACAATCTAGAATCATCTAACAGACAATAATTTCAAACAATTACGATGTGTTTTGAGATATCTTTATTGAATTTGATGCAACTTTCATCCGTATCTAAGCACAGCTGCACAATTTCTAGCGAAAGAACTCAAAGAACTAAAAGAACAAATAGAGTGTCTGATACCCTTTCACCCTTTCTCTTTTTTTGATTTTGTGTTTTGATTTTTTTGCAATTTTATATATTTTATTTTTACCTAGACACTGTCTATGGTTTAATAAAATTATCAGATTAATTGAAATGTTTCAATACACATCGGATATATTAATAAAAGTACTTTTTAAAAAGTTAACTCTTTAGTTATGTATTGTATTAAAAAAGGCATTCAAATAGAAAGTGAAATAAATAAAGTTACATTATTTGAGTACACAGAAAACGGATAGGTCTACTTTTTTGTAACACCTTCTATAATCAATATATTGCCGTTATATCCGTCCAATCAAAGCAATAACAATCAACTTAAGTGGTCGCCAATAAGAAAAATGTCTATTTCCTTGTGAGACTACTAAACTCGACTAGTACATTGTAATATACATTGTTATAAGCAAGGTGATGAAGTATAAATTTAGAGTAACTTGTCACATTTTGTATTTTTCTTCTACTGTACATGTTTGTTTACTTCAGGCAAAACACATTTTCAAAACTTGCAACAGCTAATAGATTCTAATCTACATAATAAATATTCTCAACACAAATAAAACCGAACAACCATCCAACAATGTTGTGGTACTTTCAGCCTTATAAAATAGCATCGGTGGTGTATACACAAAAAAAACAGATTTTAGCGAAACCGATAGCCAGTAAATAACATCAATCAACCGGTGCGTTCGCTTACTGTCAATGGATGTCTGATCAATACTTAAAAAATGGGAAAATATCCGTCGCTAAAGGTTTGGCGCCTCTACAAACAGAAAATACAATTACAAAACAATATTGAATTTGTGTGAAGGCTAGAAGTATAATTTACCATAACAATACTGGTTTGATTAGTATTACAGTTTTTTTTAACAATGTCATATATCAGTTGATGCGCCGCTGAAACAGGCAAATTAATATCAAACACATGTATACAACACGATTCAAAAGTAAACCCTTGTTTGCTAATGGATTCACATCAATATTACACTCTATTCGTATAGTTTAAATGTGACTACACTTTAGCAAGAAAATGTATTATTTATTATTAAGTAATACGTGTTGCATATAATTTACATTAGCTGTATCTGGTCTAACCAATTAATTAGTTAGTAACCAAGTAATTAGTTCGACGGTCTATGTGTGGAAGAAAAACAACGATTGACTTTTCTATACGACTCTTCTAACTTGTTCCGACAAGTAGTTCAGCACGTCGTTGTGTCTGTAGGCCGCTTTGCTATATTGAGCACTTGCGGGTGGTGTCTATTTCAATTCGGTATTATGATCTTGCTGACAATACGTTAATGTTATTCGTCATATGTTGCCATGTACGTTTCCGTCTTCTTGGTGGAAGTCTCTGGAAAGCTTCATTATTTCAAGTAATTCTCGTAGTAACTTCTGGTGATATTGTGTCGTTGTGGCTATTTCTTTAATACTGATATCATTCGCGATGATTTCCATCTTGAAGCAAGTATTCACAAAATGCAGATCAGTATATTCCTGCTGTGGGTGTTCCTATAGTCAGCACTTCATGGTTCTTAGGGTGGGTTTATCAATGTAAGGATAAAAGTGTTAGGTAAGTAACTGACAGATATTGCTAACTGGCAGATAAAATTTAGCAACTACAATGCTTTGTCTTGCAGATAACTTCTATTTAACACTCAATAAACGTTTCATTGTAATTATTTTACGAATAATTTTTTTTCTGTAAGTTAATATATTTATCCTCACATTGATAAACCCACCCTCATTGGCTGTTCGACGTAATTTATCCCACGCAGCACTCAAGATCATTTATGCTTTGGGTGTGTAGTATTCAGGGCATTTAATAAGCTAAAAATTAATTCAAATCTGTTTTAACATTATCTAATGTCCCTGATAGTTAAATAAATTTCGTCAAATAGTTTATAATTAAACAAATAACACCGAAACGCATACGAATACAACGTATTTATACATATATTTCAAATAAGTTTTTGACACCTGATATATTAATGAGACAGCTTAGGTTTAAAATACTATAAGATAAGAAGACTAACATACATACATACATATATGTATGACTAAATAAAATACTAGGTACTACACCGATTCGATATTGTTTGTCTGTGATGACTACTGAATATGAAAAAATAGCAGAGGAAAGTTGAGAGAAGGCGTTACTCTAAGACAATGCGCCTGTTCATACGGTTTCTACTGCCGTTTACTGTGCCATTATGCGGCTTTCATGAAATCAACCATCCACCCTACAATCCTGACTGGGCTTCAAGATTCATTTTTTATTTCTGAACCTTCGACAGAATTTCCGTGCACGGCGTTCTGAAGAGGAAATGTCGTTGGAAAGTGGATATAACTAAAGAATCATTATACATCCTTGCATGTTATTTTATTAGACTTCTAAATGTAATAACTATTACAAAACTTTGACGTTAGTGGAACAGCTTCGACTGTTTTTTGGACAAATAATACATACAACGATTCGTTTCAATAAAGACATTTATTATTATTACTATGCAGGTGACCCGGATTTTATTTTACAGGCTGTAACTCCACACTCGGTATATTTACGGTTAAATATTTCAAATAAAAGTTGCTTTACCTCTTAAAGTCTACGAAATGACAGAGTCTGTTTCATATTTGCTTATTGTTTTGAAGGTTGTTTGAAGGTCAACTTTTATTTTTCTAATGGAAATCTGTATTTTTGAATGCAGTGTTATATTAACCAGGAAGATAAAAATAGCTTTTGTCTGAAGAATTTTCCTTTTACGTTTACCATTATTGGGAAAATAATGTTAATTTTATGATTTATTGTCAAATATAATCCATTCATTTTAAGAAAACAGTAGTTACCGCTGCGATCAGCGACCGTATCACGCCGAAAAATTTTTGTGTTTGTAAAATCAACTGTTATAAATGTCATATATCCACCTATAACAAACATTTTGTGATAAATTTCTTCTTAATTGTAAATATAAATTGTAAGCTATTTGCTTTTGTCTACTACTAATAAGTTTCTCTTGAGGATTGTTTGATAAACCAGCAGGAATGTTAACATTTCGACCAACTACCTCGTCGTCACCCATGCCTGTATCAAACCTGAACTATGAATCGTATTTAAGTACAATTAAAAAATAGCATTAGTAAAACATTACCTGAACTTATTTAAAGTATCCGATGAGTTAGATGTAATAACAACTGTTTTTAGTCAAATTTGTGTATAACACAACAAAATACAAAGAGAAACTATCAACGAAAATACCAAGCAATACACAATACTAAACAAAAATAAGAAAATTTTACAAGTGACAGCGAATCAAATTCAATAATAGCTAACAGTGATTTTTTCATTTTATCCAACTTAAATTTGATAAAAAGGTAGGATTTTTATTGTGGAGTAAACTTGGCTGGGCTATCAGCCAATCAGAATCCAAGAAATTATTGCCCATCTTACCTAACACTGTTTTCTTAACGTGAATATAGTTAGTAAAATACCTTTTGTACAAAAAACGTTTCTCGGTAGTACCCAGACAAGTTTCTCAGTATTTATTTAAAAGCTGCAAATGTAATTAAAAAACTTTTCAGGCAAAAGCTATTTGTATCTTTCTGGGTAATATAGCGCTGCATTCAAAAATATAGGTTTCTATGAAAAAAATAAAATTTGACCTTCAAACGACCTGCAAGACGCTAAGCAAATGTGAAAGTGACTGCGTCATTTCGTAGACTTTAAGAGGTAAAGCAACTTTTATTCGAAATATTTGATCGCAAATATACTGGGTGTGAGTTACAGTCTGTAAAATAAAATCCGGGACACCCTGTATACACTAAAATATGTTTGCAGTTTACACAATTAGGTCCACACAAAAATGTGTTAACTTGGCAACTTTCTCAGTGTGAAAACTAATTAAACACATACATCAAATAAATATGTATAATATACATGAATACATATGTGGACTAGGTATATGTATGTTTTACTGTGGTGTATACAACCATTCTTCGATATATTATTAATTCCAATATGGATATTTAATCTTGGTTGTAGCGGATACTTTCAGTTCCGGTAATTGAAAATTATACCGAACGATAATATACAAGTTATATTTAACATACCCTCAGCGAAATAACCAAAAGTTGTTATGCAAAATAAACGGCTGGTTTATACTAAGGTGTACTAATAGAAAAATTTAGAATTTTGATACGTGAAAAGATCTAAATAAGCAAGAAATAATCCGATTTATAATGGAAATATTACATCTGGTGCACTTATTTGTCAAGATTAGATCGTGATTTACGTTAGTCTAAAACTTAACCAGACTGTTTCTTCAAGCTCTAAACCGCGACAAATTATGCACGAAATTATCGGAAAGTTGACATTGCTGTCAACCGGGTTAAGAGAATTTGTTGTGGAAGTTAAAATAGCTTGACATATATAAATTGCGCGGTTGCTGGTGATGTGGACAGCAAGCAAAATATGCATCGACGATGTCGGTGAAACTTCGCATATTTTTATTTGCATTGTAGACGTTTAGCGGAAGTGTATAAAGAGCTAAACATAAAAATATTCGGTTTTATTATTATATCTAAGAATTTTATATTTCTGTACAATTTAAACTATTCTATTGCGTTATGTTCTATTAACAAAATTTAGCACCTTAATTACCTCTACACGACTATAGTCCTTTCATAACAAGAATATCGGACAAATATCTAAAAGCTTTGTCATTAGAACATGAAACCTAAAATAATGAATTATTTAGTAATAAGAACGGAGCTTCCCTTAATTAACATTCGTTTATGACAGAACGATGAAAACCGCGTTCTAATTCTCCGGAGAAACGGTGAAATTTTTCGGAAAGTTGATATCTAGATCGACTTAACATTCGCTGTTGGAAGGAAACACATTAACAACATTAACAGCGTGTAATTATAAAAGGAGATATGATGCTGTCACAAAGCTACTTGAACACAATTTACACACACAAAACTACATCGCGAGAGTTGCAGTAATAGCCATATAAGCGATACATCTTACGGAATCATTGCAATTAAGCATCCACCACAAATGAAAAAAAAAATGCAATAGTGGCAATACTACAATGAATGGTACTTTAGGTGGCTTGGATACATTATTTTAAGGTTTTTCATTACGAGTACTAACATAATATCGGTATGTGTTCTTCTGAATATATTTATTAGGTAGAACAAATTAATGCGGGTTATAAATAAGGTTAATGGAATAAACAGTCTGGACGTCTTTTAAACAGGCAAACAAAATTTGAAGACGTCAAACAAAATTTGTCAACCGGCGCGACGGGATGTTCAAATTGGCCGTCAACCGGTGTCAATAATAATTATGCTTGTAATAACACTAAACACTTTAACCCACTGAACACCAAACAAGTTTTAACTAAAACACCGACGCGTTTCAACAGCAATGCTGTCATTATCAAGGCGATAATGACAGCATTATCGCCTTGATAATGACAGCATTGCTTGTTTTTTATTTTATTTTAATGGATAAGTATTTACTTTGATACTGCGTTTTTTATTTAAACTGGTCAACTGCGGTATAGGGAATGAAGTTTTATTATCGCCTTGATAATAACAGCGTTGCTGTCGAAACGCGTAGGTGTTTAGTTAATAGTTAGGGAATGGTATAACAAAGTTGTAGAATATTTAATTCTGCGTTTTACTAATTAATCATATACAGGATGTTCCATTTGAATTAACGGAGATTTTTCATATTTCTATTCGTCAAATTTGATGACATTTTATGCGCGCCCTTATACTGCAGATTAGTTTCTGACATGGTGTTCTGAAGAATTATTATTGCCTAACATTTAATCAAAAAATATTGTTTTCAGTTAAGTAACAAAAAAATTGAGATATTTTAGTTGACGAAAATTTACTAGAAAAACATAGTCGGCCAAATATCTGAAAGACCGTCAGCTTTTTCATATGAATACCACCATAAAGTGCCTTTTATTTTTCATGTCGATTTAAAATAAATGATAAAATATAGGTTTGCATTAAGAAAAACAATGTTGCTTTCCATCTGGGAGAAATGGAACACGCTGTATAATCGGCATTGTTTTAGGTTTGTAGATCTTTACAAAACTAGACACATGAAATAAAAAAAGATTCAATTATCTCTCTTATCAACCAAGATATTGGACTTTCGCGCACTAGATGGACACCCTGTATATATTGATATTCACAACTATATTTTTTCATGTATAAGTTTCTACCTATCCATAAATGCTTTGATGGTACATATTCCTAATAATTTTGCGTAATAATTTATTTTACAGCAGCACTGATTATGATACACTGCAACATCTTGCATTACAATTTAACTTAAGTACTGAATAATGATTCGACTTAAGTTTCGTTATGATATTATGATGACATATTCATTTAAATGATTCAAGTAAATATCTTTAACAGTTTGCTGCTTACTTTTAATCTAGTAAACTCCTTAGTCAAGCATTTAAAAGTATTGGATTTTACGACAACAACAAAAAACTTTAATTTAAAATCAATGCTGTAGAACGAAGTCAGAATCTAATTTAATAGGGCAGCAATTTTTCAGTTACCATTTTAGTAAAAACCGAATTTCGACAAAATGCGACGTATTCTACAGCAAGCTTTCAATGTATTTGCAAGAGGTTATTTTTTATGAAGTACTCAAAAATATACAACTGTAATGAAATGGTGGTTCTGGTAAACTTTTTTAATTTCGCAATGGATAGTTCGTCTTTATATTCGGAAGTAAACATTTACGTTAACTGAATGCAGGCGTATTTCTGAATAGTAACTTTCTTTTCGTGATATAACTACAATAAGTTTAATATTTAAAAGTGCTTCCGTTACCGACACTTTCCAGCAAAAAGACTAACAATGCAAACATGTTTGATGTAAAAAGTAATTAAATATTTGCTTTACTATTAAATATGTGACTCTTATAAGTTAAAACTGGAATTTTGTTTGCATCTATTAACGAGTAATTTATGCGTAAGTTGTACGTACTGAAGTGTTTCGCTTTCGGAAATGAATTAATCGTAAAAATATTATCAAAATGAAATACAGAAATACCTCGATTCACTATATTTTAAAGTTAAAATTTTGCAATCAAATTTACTTAATATTACCCACCCTTATCTTAAGAATTTTGAAGTGTGTTTCGTGTGTGTGTGTATATAACCAAAATGATTGATGAATCTTCTGTTCTTCGCGTATACGACGATTATACAACCGCAGCTAGATGGATTTTCTCTTTCGGGTTGTCTATTTTAACCTTCGATGTGTTGACGTTTAATAACCAAATTACACTTTAACAGCTTTTAATATGTTTAAATTTTCTAATTTTTGGGTTTGTTAAATAAAAGACGTGTTTTACCTATATATAGAAAACTTGCGATGTGAAAGTTTTCTATATACCTATATATAGAAAACTTGCGATGTGAAATGAATCAGTTTTGACACTGAAGGTTCTAATATTGTTTAATGATGTAAATTACTGTTTTTATTGAAAATAAAAAGTAGAATTTGGGTTTGTTAAATATGAGACGTGTTTAGCCTCGTGACGTTTCGGAAATATAATTTATTCCTTCATCAGACCTGTATTACGGAGAAATCAAATTATAAAATTTGTGCAAAAAATATAAAGTCTGGGCAAAAAACTTACAGTTGGCCGGCAGTAGGTATATATATATAGAATTATTACTATTTCCATTTTTCGTGACATGCTTAATTACTTCTTCCAATCTTGACGGTATAAACTCAATGTATGACAATATTTGTCACAAACTTCTTTCCATTCGTGCACAATTTGTTGCCACAATAAATTTCTGTCTATTCATTCAATGGCATTTTTGCTCATTCTATTTTTTATGAAACCCCATAGGTTTTCAATTGGACTAAGATCTAGGCTTCCTGCAGGCCAATTTAATACTTTCAAATTATCTTCAGTTATCGAATAATGTTAGTAGTATGTTAGAATATAAAACGATCATAAGGACATGTTACCGATGGTTACACATATCCATCCAACCAATGTAACTAAACCCGGCATGTTTATGCTACTAATAAGTAAGTTGTAAGTCAATCCCAGCATATAACACAAGAGCGTCTATTAATTTATTAACATACTTTGTTAAATTCATGCACCATTTTTCCAAACACAGTGTAAAAAAAATATGTTTGTTAGTCTTGTGATTTCCAGTAAGATTCCCAAATATACACGACACAATACCTATTGTGTTTTCACAGGGTAGTCTTAAGCTTAAACACTTTTGAGAGAAAGCACGACTCTTTGATTCGTCATTTTTTAAATAATTATGGACTATTTAATATTCAAAATAAACAAAACACTAATAATTTTAAAAATAAAATATTTAAAAAATAGTAGACAAGTTGAATACAAAAGCAGAAACTATTAAAAACCACACTTCAATATTTGACAAAGTTCAGAAAACAAAATTGCAAAATCATATTTAATTCTCATGGCAAACTAATATGAAAAAATCGTTAGATAACTGTAATTTAATTCCGGCCTTTCCTAATAATAATATTCTACTATTCTAGTCATTTCGACAGATATATCAAAAACAACCTTAATTATTTCAATAATCCGGAATTTATAATTTCTTAAATACTTGCCCTAAAGTTCACATTGACTACTAAAAGCAACATGTCGCTATAACAAAATATATTGTAATGGGAAATACTTTTAATAATAGTTAAGAAAATTGAGTTTTACTTTGCAAATAAAATTTGGGGTTTTAATAAAAAAAAATCTAAGGTTACCAAGTTGTTACAGCGCGTGTATTGAACCAAATACGAAAGCTTATCCTAGGCGGAGAAATACCCAGATTTATAACTTACAAGACAAAAAATTCAGAACAAAACAGAAAGATGTCTTACAGAAATAACATATAATTTATTAATTAAAAAAATCTTTAGTAAAAAAATAGTTTACAATATTTTATACATCGTGAAAATCGCCACAAATTAGTTTAGTTTTAAATGGTATTTTTTTATACCTAGAAAAGTTTACCTTTAAATTTACTGGAAATAAAATGATTTTAAGTTAATTTAGTGTGTTTGAGGTGTCTGTGTCTTTCTCGAAAGCTTTTTTTTCGCGCGCTCCAATTTGGTGGACGTCTTCATCATAGGAGTTTTGTAAATCTAGGTCATTTCGCGGTTAATTTTCTACAGGTCCGGTCAAAATTCGTGGTACACAGAGTTATCGCAAAGCTGTTGATTTCATTACCACCTACTTTTTGCTCCTTAAAGTTTCTCTAACTGGATTGATTTCTTCATCTGTGTGTTAATTTAATGGTGTAACTGTGTTATAATGTTTAAATGTGTCTTTGTACAATTTTAATTACATAAATTTAATAAATCACCTTAAAAACACATGATTGAAATTTTTATGGTGTATTTATCTTTCTGTCCTTGTTGCTGGCTGGACTTTATTTATTATTATTTATTAAGATCGCTGCTGATCTATACCCCCTTCTATGTCAGACAGCTACTGAGCCAAAATCACACATCGACTCGTACACACATGTGCGGTAAATCATCAATGATACCAACTCGAAAAGTTTATCATTCTCTAACATTGGCATAGTATTTTAATAAAGAAATTGAATGAATTAAAATCATTATTCTCACATGTGCGATCGTATTGACGCTACGCAGTTTAATGTAATTGATTTTACTTTAGAAAGACACAGATCAGATAGTAAACTATGGTTTTGTAAATATGGTACTAATTGTGTTTTTACCTTTTTTCAGTTATCTAACGTGTAGTTACATATCTGTCAAGCGACAATGGAGTGAGGAACAATGCTTGCCAGAATAACATACCAATAAGGAGGTAAAAAAACAGTATTAAGTATACGCCACATGTTCCCTTACATTTTTCTATTACCCGCGCAGCCTCCGTAAAATTTCAGCAAAATACATACATATTTCTTTTTAGCAGTCTTCAGCTAAACATCGCAATTCAAAAATTGACATTCACAGTAGTCTACAGACGAAATTGTATGCAGTACCAAGAGTTTTACAGTTTTTTCCCCGTATTAATACACAGAGAAAAGTACGCAATTTCCTAACGACTCTTTGATAGAAGAGGCTTCGTTTCGGAGGCAAATTCAGCATAAAAACGTTAGACCACCATACGACACTGTTTCTGATCTTTGAGTTTTGATTTAAAATATCTAAAATTTCTTTTATTTTTACTTCAGTTAATTCACTTATCATTTCTTTTTTTTTGCGGCAGCTGTCCTAGTATATACTAATTGCGTGTTATACTAATTGTGTGTTATACTAATTTTCCTTATTAATGGTTGAAAAGAACAATTTTCTGCAAATTATACATGCTCCGTAAGGTTTCAAGATCAAAAATATCATCAGATTTAATTAAAAATTTTCCAACAATCAGCTTCGTCTCGAATAACATGCACAAGAATTATAATAATAAAGACGAAGTCTTATACTTACGATAAACATACGCGAAATAAATTTACCCAAGCGTAGATTCAAAATAAAAACATTAGCTTTATTTATACTCTAGAGTTAATTCGGCTAACTCAAGTTTTGAGCAGCAAAATTCGAATTCTAGAAGCAGATGAAATTTCAAAATCGCTGTTTATACGAAAGTTTTGAAGCGGTAAAATTAATTATATTGGGCGAAGCTCGAGTATATGGCAATTAGATTTAACTGTTAAAGCTCTTATAGTCCGCGAAACGAACAAAAAGTGTTTCAAACATGAGTAACTCAGAATTAACCTATGCCATGAGGATGTAGAAGTATTAAAACCGATTAATTTAGATTACAGTGTATTACACCGGAATATTACGAGGAGAAATCAGTATATATCGATGCTAATTTAGAGAAAACTAAAAATAAATATTCCAATATAAAAGCAGTTAAATTCATCACACGCATCAACAGATTTATAAAAAAATAACTGATAAGAGAAAACGTAATCCGTGAAGTATTTCCGATTTTCCTAAAGTTATATTTGCGATAACTTCTCCAATAGTTCTCGAAATATAATCCTTCTTATTCAGTATATATCAAGCATTGGCAGGTGTCCAACTAAGTTTAGTACGAACTTTGGAACCTAATTTGTCATCAAATTCGTGCCTTTCCAACCGTTGCTTAAATATTCATGCTTGTTGAACCGCAGTCATATCTGATGGATTTGGGTGAGTTTCATGTTTTTCAAAATTATTTTAAAAATCCTAAAAATGTTAGAATTTATGCAATTAAACTACTCCGCTATATTAAAAATAATTTATGAATCTTTCGATACAAAACTAAAGTTAATTTAGTAGATACGCAAATAGTTAGACAGCTAACGAATCAATGCAGTTCTGTTTAATAAGCTGTAGAAATGTTAATTTTGCTAGAGGTAGAAATAAAAACCAAAGTTAAAAGGGCAAAATCGCTCGTTCGATCGACTTCCGATAGATGTGGTGTAATAAAATATTAAATGGAATGCTTTTCTCGGCGTCCCGAGGCTATCAAAATGAAACGGTTTCGTCAGTGAGAAGTTTATGTTACTATAACATGATTCGATATACAGGCTGGTCTATTTAAAGTGTAACACTGTAATATCTTCGAAACCATTAGTGTTACGAAGAAAAGTGTTAGACAAAAGTTTAACTGTATGAAGGAGCTCATTCGATGGCGCTACTGTTGTCACTATAAAGAATGACACAAAGGTCATAGCAAGGTGAACTCTCTTTTTTCAAATAGCATATGGTATTTTTTATCAAATTCTAAAAGAGCAATAAGTTGTGAATAGAAAAATAGTAAACCACATATAACTTCCAATTAATATTCATCGACATATTTCGAAAACATAAGAACATAATAAAAGTCAGTGCAGGAATGTTTTCCTTCGTTTGTTAAATGTAAAAGTAGAAAATAAATGTTAATTGTAGCTACAAATTGTTTACATAAGGTAAACAGTTGAAAAAAGCAGCCGGCTATCGAATTAAATGTTCAAATTGGCGGTCACCTTGCTATGACCTTTGTGTCTTTCTTTATAGTTGTCACTATAAAGTAGCGCCATTGAATGAGCCACTTCATATAGTTAAACTTTTGTCTAATACTTTTCTTCGTAACACTAATGGTTTCGAAGATATTAAAGTGTTACACTTTAAATAGACGACCCTGTATACATAGTCTAGCAACCATGCATCGACGAAGGATTACGCTTCTATTTGATGATTACTCAAAAAGGTGATCATTTGGACATAGTAGTATATTCTGAAAATAGTTTGATTTATGTTTGAAAATTAAATGCCAGAACAAAATAGTACGTTTAAAATGAAACACTCTGCTATGCTGATTAGTAAATAATATTTGCCGCCAATAAAACAACTTACTTCAGTGCATTATGCCACTCAAGTAACAACAAAATAACTGAAAGCGATATACTATAAGAATTTCGACCCGCATCAACTATTTCTTAAGTTTAATATAGCTTGATCATATGTTAACATTATACCGAATGCTCTTTTTTGTAAAACTAAAAAATCACACTTCTCTTAATAAAAAATCGATTATATCTTTAGCTCGCTAAAAATATGATTTAAATTGCCTCTTGGTGATACAAAATATTCGACAAATGAATAAAAAAATACTTAACAAACTATTAGTGAAGGAAAACTGTGAACAAAAGGCGATAGTTCGAAAGAGCAGTCAAATTGTGTTTCTCTTGCATTTTATAGATTTGACAAATAACTTATATCGTCACTAGATGTCTGTCAAAGCTTTTGGTTATGGTTGATTTTTATATACCTACTGTATCAAAAACTGGTAACATAAATTATCTATAGCAAAACGGAAACACATTTTTGAGATAATCACGAAAAATCGTGGCCATAGTGTTTGTCTTAAGAGAATGTAACAGAAACTGGACAAGTAGAATTCATGTGCAAAGGTATCCTCATGCAGAGATAAAATTTAGATGTATTCAAAGGATTAACAGAACAATTCATAGAAACTGGAATTGTGACCTATAAAAAGAACAAAGTCATAATTAATGAGACAAACGAATTAGCTGTTTTATTAACGGTTCAATAAAATTGATATAGTGCTTTGTTTAATTTTCACATATTTTTGCCATAAAATAACGCTAAGACAAAACAACAGGAAGGACAATAACGTACTAAGTATTAAAAAAATATATTGCCGTAAATCAAGAGAGAAACGAATCCGCCACTGGAGCCGGAATACTCATCGGTAAAACGTTTCGTAAAGGAAATAAATACGCTATTATGCAACAGCTCGATAGTTGCAGCAGCATGAGAGACTTACTAACCATGTAAGAGACGTATAATTTTTCTGACGACTGCGACACGTCTCAAGAGGTTGGTAGTGTTGGTAGGTTATCATCCGCTTTTGGTACACAATTAACGGTGTAACATTACTTACAGCATATGACGCATGGCTCATGCAGAAGATGTTACGAAGTAAGTAATGAAAGGGTCAATTAAAAATTAAATATCTAAGTCAAGTTGGGTTTTATTTTTAAATATTCAATTCTATGGAAGGTTAGGAAGACACTGTCGCTGAAACAATTTCGAAATAAACTGACAAATGAAATATCGCCTTTGGTCAGTTATTATACATATCAAACTCTCAATTATTTACATATCTTATTGTATACTTAAATGACAAATGTTCGATTTTGGTTAATATTCCACAAAAGGATGGAGGAACTAAACTGTACGAGTCGATTATACTTTAATCTTCGTTTTCTTAGGATAAGTAATAAAATAACGAAACCGGCATGATCTTAATGAATCCTTTTACCATTTTCACAGAACAAGAAGTCTCTCTTTATCGGTCTCAAAAGTATTTAAAACTTTCTACGTTTTAATTGCCGAATAGACCGCAGAACGATTAGAGAATTCTCCGAAAATTCGTTTGACTTGAAAAGTTCGGGAACGTCACAAAAACTGGTTTATACAAGTTTAGCCCTATTTGATCTTTATATTCCCTTTTATTATGAATTAAATTTGGCGAAAGCGAATCTGACAGCTGACAAAAAAATCACGGTACAGACATTGCAATTAAACTTCCTAAGAGCCTTAATTTGCCTTTTTTGTATTTAATCTAAAATTAAAGAATTTATACGTGGTGTATGTATTTATAATTTAAATTTGATATATGTTGGTATTTGCGGAGGTTATGAAGATGCATCATTCAATAATTTACTAATTAACAACCAGGAATAAATTTAATATTGTTCCGGACGTTTATTATAATTGATTGTAGCATATTGCGGGAAGGGGTTGGTTCTCACTACCTACGAATTTATGTAGTTTTTGAAATTTGATCTTAATTAGCTTTAATGTATTATACTTAAGCGTAATAGATATTTATATATTCTCGTAATAGAAGACTGCAATCTGTGAGCGTTAAAAAGGATCATCGCAATTTAAATGTCTGCTGCAATTTACGTATAAGTGAAACTATTCTAGAGTTTTTTTAAAGTTGCTTTCTATTCCGGCGCGGTAAAATGTACATACATTATCGCACGAAGTTTTGGTTACGATTAATCCTTACGTTGTCGTACCGTAATTTGATGCCAAGTGCAAATAAATTAAATTTTCGAATCAGAAATGTTGAATTGTGAGTCAATCAACGGAAATAAGGTAATAGGTTAGGTATCAAAAATTATAGAAAGCATCAAGTGCATGTGGTTTGGGTTTTATTAGTACTCGATTAACAATAAGTAAACACAAATTGATTGACCAACGTCAAAAATGTTCAGCATTGAAAGTTTTTAAAGGGAATCAAATATGTTAATTTTTGTACAGCTTGTAAGAGACCGAAATAGAGAAAGGATATGTGTGCATGTATAAAATACCTGTATCATAAAACTTTTTATTCAACTTGTGTATGATAAGATGGCCGAACCATACAAATTTGACGTTTTATGTGAACATTACGATAATGAGTTGTGCAGTTGAAACAGAATAAAGCGGTTTCATTCATCATGTTTTTGCCCGAATTATTGACAATACCAGTATTTCTGCGGAGCGACTGACATTAAATAAAGTCATTGCACTCATATGCTAATCTAAATGGTGCAGTAACAGCTCCAAATTGCCTTGAGGAGGAATATACGCAACGCTATAATAATAATTTCACTAGGTTGGGAATGTGGGTATGGCAGCCAAAGATTGCAACAATAGACTCAAATTTTCGAATTCTGAGCTTTGGCAATTTATTTATTGCTTCATCAAAGAATTAAGCTACAAAAAGGCATGATACAATGTAGTTTATAAAAGAATATACATTATAACAAAACTTACATAAGAGTGCCTACATAAGAGGCCCTAGTTGATCATCATCATGGTACTGGTCACTATTTCAACTTCGATAACGTGTCAGTTTTGAGCACTGAACACTCATATTTTAAAAGATTGTCTAATGAAATGTATTATATAAACATTAATAGAAATAGTATTAATTAGTAGTGATATCAACCACGTAAGTAATATCAAATATAATACTAGTATTAGTATGGTCAAAGATGTGTTAGTTCCATTATTGAAACAGAGAACGCGCCACAGTATATTCAGAACGGGAGAGTTTTAAAGTAGAGGGGCAAGGGACGTTCGTAAACAAGCAGCGGACCAGACAAATTATTGCTTCTATGACACCTGTCAGATGTCTCGTCAATTTAAAATTAATTGACAGCCACAATTGACAGCCAATATTTGTCTGATCATAATCTTCTTTAACGTTCTACTATCGGCGACATCTATACTTCACTTAAAAAAGTATTCTTTGAACGTATGTATATTTACATTGTAGGAATTATTTGTTTTTGAATCACGCGCGAAAAGAAATGAGTTAGGAAAGGGAAAAAAAGAACCGTTACGTTATGGTGGGAAAAAGGAAGAACCGTTTTATGTGAGGTCGATTATGTACAATCATGTTATGTGATGTCGGTTAAGAATAAAAGTGTGTACTTATGTAAATCGTAATTAATATACTCTAATATATACTTTCAAAACTTATGTGTGTGAGTGTTTTATTTCAAATAGGCATAGACTACAGTCTTCAGAAGTGGGATGAATCCTCAAGGTTATATAGTCTTCAGAGTCTAGTGCCTAGTGGAATATTGGAGAGGTCGAACAATATAGTGGACATATTACGAATTGTGACTATTACGACAACCGAAACGTGTTACAAACAGAATGAGTCCTCCGGTTATTACTGTTCAGGATGAACAGGAAGAAATGTCACCAACTACGGTGAGTGTTCGGGAGTTAATAGCCGCTACAATCGATGTTGTAAAAGGAAAGGAAAGCAGGTATCCCACCGAAATTGCAGCTTTGATACCTACCTTCGCAGGTAAGAATGATGAAGACGTTGAGACTTTGTTTCAGCGAATAGAAATGACAAGAGATACTTACAAATTATCAGACCGCACAATAACCCTAATGATGATCAATAAGTTGGAAGGTTTCGCTAAGCAGTGGTTTCATTCGAGGCCAGATTATGCTACTTTGCCATTGCTGGAGTTGAAAGCAAATATGCTGAAATTTTTCAAGTGCAAAGATGATAAAATAACTGCAATCAAAACGTTCGAATCAAGACGATGGAAAAGAAACGAAAAATTTTCGTCGTACTGCCATGATAAAGTGCTATTAGGAAATAAAGTTGGGTTACCGGAAGAGGAATTAATTGCGTATGTCATAGATGGTCTTGATAATTCTACAATACAGATACAGGCAAAAATGAAAGAATTTACCAGTCTTTCACATATGTTAAGTATAATGGGAGAGATAACGAACAGTGAGCGACAAAATATCTCATCAGCACCAAAGAAGCACACATTAACAAGTGTGTCAGTAGCAAGTCCTCCCTCCGTTTTAAAGTGCTACAATTGTAATGAAGCAGGGCAAATAGCTAGTAAATGCAACAAACCACTTCGAGAGAAAGGAAGCTGTTATGAATGTGGATCGAGAGAACATCAAATACGAAGCTGTCCACGTAGAAGAATGAACAAGGTAACAAGAGCGACACCCGATTCCACAACAATGCTGGTTGAAGAGGATGCCCAATTTATTTCGCCCTATATTTTGACTGTAACTATAGGTAACTTAGACAGTAAATTTGATGCAGTAGTGGATACAGGTAGTCCTATTTCAATTATACGTTATGATCTTGTAGAATCTGAATCGTTAGAAACTTATAGTAATAGTACTGGTTACAAGGGTATTAATAATAGTAAATTAGAAATCTTAGCTACTTTTACCACTGTTATTAATGTAAGCGGATTGTTAGTTAAAATTAAAATGCATGTAGTACCCAATAACACGATGACATATGATGTAGTTTTAGGAAGAGATTTTATTGCTAATAATCAATTTCAGTGTATCTTTGACAAACAAATTAAAGTTGTCCCTATACAGAATAACAATTATTTTGACAAGGAATTACTGCTTATTCAAGATGTTTACCCTAGATTTGAATATAGTTTAGATGTAGAACCTTCTCTTCCATTAATATACCATAAGAAACTAGAAAATATATTTCAAAAATTTTATGTAGAACCTAATAGAAATACTGTGCCTAAGACCGATTTTATAATGAAAGTTAATTTAAAACCGAATTCTGTACCATTTCATTTTAAGCCACGTAGGTTGTCATATGTCGAAAAAATAGAAGTAGATGCCATTGTTAAAGAGTTGCTGGAGGATGGTATAATAAAACCTAGTACTTCGGATTATGCGTCTAGAATTGTTTTGATTAAGAAAAAGGATAAGACACGGATGTGTATTGATTATAGGGAGCTTAACAAGATGACCCTGCGAGAAAACTTTCCAATACCAATTATTGAAGACCAAATTGAGAGTTTACAGAACAAAAAGGTATTCACTAAGTTAGATTTGAAAAACGCGTTTCATCACGTAAAGGTTGCCGATGATTCTACGAAGTATTTCTCCTTTGTCACTCCAAGAGGCCAATACGAATATGTAAGGATGCCATTTGGCTTTAAAAATAGCCCGAGTATTTTCATGCGATATATACACTTGATTTTTAAACAACTATTGCAGCAACAGAAAATAATAATATACATGGACGATTTGTTAATAGCCACCCAAACTATTGAGGAGAATCTCAAAATCTTGGAGGAGGTATTCACTATTTTAGTCGACAATTTATTAGAACTAAGATTAGATAAATGTTCTTTCTTAAGAAAACACATTGACTATCTAGGCTATCTTATTGATGCAGATGGTATAAGACCTAACTCTGCCAATGTTGATGCCATAAAAAATTTTCCTAAGCCTCGTTGCATTAAGGAGGTTCACAGTTTTTTAGGTCTTGCGTCGTACTTCCGAAAATTTATACAAAACTTTAGTCTAATAGCCAAGCCATTGTATGACATGTTAAAAAAGAATACGAAATTTTGCTTTGAAGAAATACATGAAAGATCTTTTTCAGAATTGATAAACAAATTAGCGGATCAACCAGTTTTGTCCATTTATTCACCAGTTGCTGACACAGAATTGCATTGCGATGCCAGTAGTTTAGGATTCGGAGCTGTTTTATTACAACGACAAACTAGCGACAGTAAGTTTCATCCAGTCATGTATTTTAGTAAACGTACTACAGAAGCTGAAAGCAAATACCATAGTTTTGAGTTGGAATGTTTAGCTATTATTTATGCTATAAAGAGATTTCATGTGTACTTGCACGCAAAGAAATTTAAAATAGTCACCGACTGCGATAGTTTAAGATTAGCCCTTAGTAAGAAGGACATAGTTCCTAGAATAATGCGATGGGCGATATTACTAGAAGAATATGATTTCGATGTAGAGCACCGTGCGAAAACTAGAATGAAACATGCGGATGCACTAAGTAGATGTTTTACCGATATGTTGTTGATAGAAGAAAATACTATGGAAGATAACTTGATAGTGAAGCAAACTCAAGATACGAACATACAAGAAATTAGGACGAAATTAGAAATTCAGCAAGATAAATTTTTTGAGTTAAGGAACGGACTTGTTTACAGAAAAGAACACGAGCAATTATTGTTTTATGTACCGAGGAGCATGGAACAAAATATAATCCGCAGTTGCCATGATGAGGTAGGACATGTAGGGGTAGAAAAGACAATGGAGGTAATAAAGCGATCTTATTGGTTTCCGAGTATGAAAATGAAGGTTAAAGATTACATCGAAAATTGCTTGAAATGCATCACGTATAATCGAGGAAGCGGGAGTAATAAAGGATATTTGCACAATATTCCAAAGGGAAATATGCCTTTCAATTGTGTTCATATCGACCATTGCGGACCCTTAGAAAAATCCCTGAATAATAATAAACATATTTTAGTGGTAGTAGATGGATTCGCGAAGTTTGTGAAGTTGTATCCATGTAAGACAACCAGTTCTCACGAAGTCATAAAGTGTTTAGAAAGATACTGGAGATACTATGCTAAACCCAATTGCATTATCTCTGACCGAGGGACAGCTTTCACCTCCAAACAATTCGAAGACCATTTGAAGGAAAACGACGTAGAACATAAGCTGATAGCGACAGGAGTACCGCGAGGCAACGGCCAAGTGGAGCGAATGAACAGAGACATAGTTCCTATGTTAGCCAAATTAACAGATAGACTAGATAAATGGGATGAGGTATTAACAGATGTAGAATATGCGATAAATAATACGATTAATCGATCGACGGGCGAATCCCCCGCAAAATTACTTTTTGGAGTAAACCAATGCGGAAAAGTGAAAGATTCCTTGAAACAATTTGTAGAAATCGATGCAGTTCCCGAACGCGATTTACCTGGATTACGACAAGAAGCTGCCGATGCTATTGAGAAACTGCAAACTTACAACAAATCATATTATGTCGCGAAAAGGAAAGATTCACCAAAATATATTGAGGGAGAGTTAATAATGATTCCTAATAATGATGTTACCCCTGGAGTCAACAAAAAACTTTTACCTAAATTTAAAGGGCCTTATATGATTAAGCGAGTTTTGCCCCATGACCGTTATGTTATTACCGATCCTGAAGGGTTCCAAATGACCCACAAACCTTTTGAGAGTGTGTTTGAAGCGAGTAGTCTTAAGAGATGGTCAAAGCCTTAGAGTTAAGACTTCTGATATAATTAGCCCTAAGTATTGTTAAATTTTCGATGTATTGTTATGTTAGTTAGTTGTTAAGTTATACCTATGATTAGGGTCAATCATAATGTCAGGATAGCCGAGCTGTAGGAATTATTTGTTTTTGAATCACGCGCGAAAAGAAATGAGTTAGGAAAGGGAAAAAAAGAACCGTTGCGTTATGGTGGGAAAAAGGAAGAACCGTTTTATGTGAGGTCGATTATGTACAATCATGTTATGTGATGTCGGTTAAGAATAAAAGTGTGTACTTATGTAAATCGTAATTAATATACTCTAATATATACTTTCAAAACTTATGTGTGTGAGTGTTTTATTTCAAATAGGCATAGACTACAACATAGTATTTGGTAATATTTATGCACAGTTATTTGAAATTGATATTAATTCACATAGTAAATAATGACCTATATCTTGACATTCCTTCCTATACATTTTTAACGCCCTGTGTTGATTGCTCACACAGTATATCATTTGCCTCTTGCATTTAGTTCCATTTATTTTTCACCAACTGTCAGGTCCTAACCTCACACATTTTCGCGCCTATTATTATCACATGGCGTTTTGCGTTGGTTGGCGTGGTCTCTCCCGCTGTTTAATTTAATTTTAATAATTGATTTTAATATGTGACTTGGTTTTTATTAATACTAATTTTAATATGTTATAATGCCTATATAACATAAACTAAATACGCTATACAGCCAAAGAATCACCGAGGCACGTGATAGACCCATTCCGTGCTTTATGCTAATAATCAGAACGCTATAGTTTAAGGGAAGCAGAATGAACTTGAATGCAATTATTCATTAGTGCTGATGCAGCTATCTAATTAGTTTTTATTTCAAATGCTAAAAAATACAACCTGCTTAACACATCTTAATAGAGTTGGCAGGTTAGTATTGTAGCAGACGAACTATATAGGTATGTATAGTAAAGTACGTTATAAATATGTTTTTTGGAATAATTCTGCTTCAGAATTCATTTTCAATTAAAGATGTACAAAGGTATCTCCTTGAATTTTTATGTTTCTGTATGCTTTTCCCAGGACGATATTAAATAAAGTATGTTTTGCTAATACTTATTGGGATTGTTTTTAAAGTGCATCAGTATAAATCAATCTGCAACGGTATTCGTTATTTCTGCAAAACCACCCATTCTGAATAGGTATCATACACATAATACGTCAAATACAAGCTTGAAAATAAGCAATATTTGAGTCTTATACGTAGTCGCTTAAATATTCTTGGCGATATCCTAATATACATACATACATACATACGATATGGAACAACTCGTGTTTCTGTTGTAGTAGGCTTACGCTTACTGCAGTAACGTGTCTACTTACAATTATATCACAGTTATGCAAAAATAGTATTTGCATGAATTATCGAGTTGTTCTCATGTGCCTTACTATTATTTGGATCCATTTTCATATACAATATGGAGTGTTGTAGAGTTTCATAAAAGCTATTATTGGATTACTTTTGTTACTGATATTTGTCATCTTTTCATTTAACCTCGACGCTTGTAATTGATTCCTTAGGAAGATAAGTTTTATGGTGTTAGAAATGTATAAGTCTATATTATTCAAATCGCGTGATACATTACTAGTCTTTGTGACCAAAATGCACTGTAATATCTAGAACAAGTTAATAAGTAATGGTGCAGACTGTAGTCTCCGTTATAAAATGGTTAAAATGTGGTTCCCTAGAAACAATGGAGAACCACGATATTCAAAAGTGTTAAGATAGTAAATGCTTGGCGAGTATGTTTGAGTTAAGTGGCTTTTTCAGTTAAACATCGGTTGACATTTTAGAAATTAAGGGGTAATCGAGACATTGGTAACTACTGGAAAACGTACAGCGGACAAAACAAACACTGCTGTGCTTTTTCAGGTTTGCACTTGAATTGTCTGAATGCAAACAGTTGTCAGTTTCCACCGCGTTGTGCGCTGATTAGCAATCATTTACTATTCATAAAGCATAATCTTTATCATTCAGACAGGAAAGACAAACACAAGGACTGCTAGAGATGTTTAATGCTGAATTAATGAAAGACAGATACTTGAAAAAAATTGCTCTTTGTTGAGAAACTGCATCAACTTGATAGTCTACGATTGTTATGGTTAGAGCTGCTCAATTCACGCACAAACTTTTGTTTGTTATTTGTCTTGTTCTACAAAGTTTAGATACTTTTTTTCCTTTGCAAAACAAGTAGGATGGTTCGGTGAAAAGGAGGAAGTTGAAGGCCTCAAGAAAAAACTAATTTTCAGTCATCAACTGTTCAGACTTACCATAAGTATTTCCTCTGAATTTATCTGTGCGCATATTTCATTAATTTTGAATCACCAGGAACATATGGCGCGATAGACTAGAAATATAGCAATAAAATTCGGTACGTAGTTAGAAGTCGAAAAAGAATTATTCGTATAATAAGGTCATTACTTATCTCGTCGTCAATCATATACAGAAATTTTTAGAGCGGAACGATATTTACTCGTATCGTAAATCGACAAACGACAACGATTGAATGGTTCGACAGTGCCATGATGTTGTATAAGAAATATTATTGTGTATTGCAAATGCATCTGTGCAATGATGCAAATTTAGATCAAAATATTATGATTACGGGTGGACTGAGAATGTTTTTAACTATGTTCAGTGAGGTATTACAGTTATCTGCATTTTTTATGAATAACAGGATACTCAATACGCTTATTAGACAAATACAATACATAGTAAATGATAATTGATGCTTACCGAACCATGTAACTCAGCTTGAGCAGTTGCTGCAGTAACAAAAATTAGTCGTTACGAACTATAACAATTAGTGGCAGAGACGTTTTTGTGAAAATTTCACAAATAAACACCTTTATTTCACACGGTCATGTAGTCCAAAACACAACCAATAAAATTTTGTTTCTTTTTTGTAATTCGGCTGTAGGTATCGCTGTTTGAAATATATCGACTAATAAACTATCATACAGTGTCGTGTTCCATCGTTACTGTATCATTGTCGCTTCGTAAATGCGACACCAGCTTTATCGTTTCCGAAATTTTCTCATATGTCATGTTGCCTTGGACACCGTGTAAATAAGTTCGTAGAAGGGAAGTAATAATGAAACTATTACGCTTTATAGGGGTTCTAGTGTCACTTTGAGAAAGTTTCGTTCGCACATCACCTAATTAAAATCATATCACACAAGGCGAGCGAATTCAAATTCACTGTGCGTATTCAGCGTATTTCCAAATAAAGTTTCATTGAGCGGAAGCAACGTACTCGCTTCTGAAGATATAGGCCAAACTTCTTATATTAACCGAATTATCCGTGCCGAAAAAATTGAATTCCATCGCTCATGCAGGTTCGCTATGCGAATGAAGTTCTAGAAATGTAATTTTGTTTGTGCGTGAAGCATACATAATAGAAATAATCGGTTTATGATGTTTAATATGCGGTTATAATTTGATGCCAGCTTGTGAAATACTGTTGTGAATATGTATTTAGCGACGATAACGGCTATGTAGGGTGTAGGTGTATAATATAGTTCCCAGGAATTGTACTTGCTGCAATTAAAGTTAACATGCAAATTGTACGACTGGGGCAAATATAACGTGTATAATTACTCAACTGCTTATATAGCAATTCACATATATCTACAGTAGTTTCAGTAATACAGGAGGGAGTATGCAATAGCTAAATTGATTTTCAAAAGCTGATTTTCAGCATATTTTATCATTTGTTGTTGTCTATAAAATTGTGGTAATATCGCTTAAGAAACAGAAAAATATTTTAAGAATCTGCACATCCTTAAAAATTAATACTATTAACCTAAATTAATTAATTAAAACTAAAATTAATAACTATTATGATTAATAAAATCGTTAATAAATAATTAAAACTCTGTCAATATTTTCCATACAGAGTAAATAAAAACCGTATACAGTTTATACGGTTGCGGATCGACTTGCCATTCGCTGTTGGGAGCAAAGTGATTAACAGCGCGGCATCATAAAAGGCGATATGATGCTGTCACAAAGCCATTTGAACACAACTTACACACACCAAACTACACGGCGAGAGTTGCAGTGATAGCCAGACAAGTAATACAGCTTACGGAGTCACTGCAACTAAGCACCCACAACACATAAAAAAAAATACAGTCAGATTTACAGATATATGTTAAATTTACGGTTATTTTCGTATGTAATTCTAACGAAATAAACTTTGTAGATTTGATAGAAAGTATGTATTTTGTATAGTATATACAAGTATAATTGTAGAGTATATAAACACAAATTTATAAAGTATTGAGGTGTACTGTTTTCGGAAATAAATTATAATCTTAAAGATATATTTTTTTAAATGAAATACAGAAATACCTCAATTCACTATATTTGTCGAGTCAAAATTTTACAATAAAATTTACCAAATATTACCCACCCTTACCTTAAGAATTTAGAAGTGTGATGCGTGTGTGTGCGTGTATACCAAAATGTTAGACGAATTTTCTATTCTTGACTTTCTCTCTTCACGTAGACGATGATGTACCAACCGCAGTTAGATGGATTTTTCTTGCGAGTTTTCCGTTTTACAGCTTCGATGTGTTGACGTTTAATAACCAAATTACACTTTAACAGCTTTTAATATGTTTAAATCTTCTAATTTTGAAATTATGCTGCCAAGATATCAATTTAGACGTTTTAAAATTCTTTTTTCAATTCAAATCTTCTTGTTGTTATTCATCACCTTGGACACTCTGTCAAAGCCACTTTCCGCCAACTTAAATGGTTTCTGCTAAAATCTCCATGGATTCCACGCATAATGATGCGTGCGCATCCACGTAAAAAAAAAAACCAATAGGTTTTGCACAACATTTTAATAATATACACACATTTAGATCTTGGTGAGATGTAGCGTATTACAGATCGCATCTTGATATTTTAATATGTTTTTGTTAACTAAGGTCCTCTAGTTGTAAGTATTTTATTAATTGACAACTAAATTAGATTTGTAACTAATTGTGATCAAAAAAACTTGTAGCAGCTCCTGATGAAGCTATAAATTATAGCGAAATATTGAGAAAATGAACAATTGAGTTTTATTCCTTCGCAACAGACCGATAACCCAAAAATAACGCCTTCCAATTTATATATACATATAATAATATTTATTTATTTTTATTTAGTAAATTCATAGTTTTTCTAATTAACGAAGTTAAGTGAAACATATATTTGATTCTGTGATTTTGCACATAACGGATTGGATAATATTTTTACATGTAGGTGATGTGACGGTTAGTTTAGTTTATTATTAGTATAGTAGTAAACAGTGGTACATACAACGGAAATTGCACATATCAAATAACTCTGATCTACAGAAGCAGAAATATCATATCCGTTCGTAAATACTTGCCATTTAATACCATTTCTTGCACGAACTAACATTTGCATTCTATAATTGTCAGCAATTTATTGTGATTGTATTAATAAATGAAATAAATAAGTGGTACATACGTAAGTATTATAGCATTATGCCTAGAATTATCAAAAAGTAGAGCGATGGTGGCGCAGTATACAGATTGACCGGACAATTATCTAGGAATAGGAAACGATCCAGTAAGTACTGCACGCGCCAGATACCATGGCGAGCGGTGGGGATGCGCCGTAGACGTCTTTAAAACGTGGCACGCCCACCTAAACGTAGCTAAATTTACTTGATATTTGTCAGTGGCGGACCATAATGTCGTTGGTAGGAGACCGTAAAGTGATACATGCTCAAACGCGTGAAGTTGTGTTTAATGTTTATAATTATTTTTAACTTTATATGTACGTAAGCAATTAGATTGTTAATATATATATAAATATATACTTATAATGTTCAACAACTTGTTTGTACATTATAATCTCCTTTCTTATGTAAACTATTTAATTGTGCGAACATTAAATTGTATTTTATTATCATTAAGTACATATATGACGTCTTTTGCTAATGAATGTGCAGATGTACACACTTGTATGTGTGTTTATATTTCACATAATTTCATAATAAATCTATACTGTTGCAAAAATAAAGCGTATATGCATTTTATTCTAATTAACTCTTAATTTATGAAGTTATCGATCATATGTTGCGCCGCCTATGGTTTCCCGCAAATTTAATAAATCCCCATTACAACAGTTTCCCACTATTTCTAATACTGCGCGAACTTACTCCCACCGCTCGCCATGGTATCTGGCGCGTGCTGTACGAGTGAGTAGAACATACATATGTGTGGATATTAAACAGACGAGTGCGGCGATAGAACGATCACTCTGTTAATATGTCTGTTTAATATTAACACATATGTACGCTCTATTCACTCGTACTCATTGGATCGTTACCTATTCCTAGATAACTGCCCGGTTAATCTGTATACATACATATATACCATACGGCCGCGTTTGTCTGCACTATAGCGATACCTGTAGTGTAAGCGAAACACACAGAGGTGTCCGTGTATTAGAACTGTAACGTAGACGATAGATGTGGTTTTTTTGGACAAGTGCGAGTGCATCATAGGGATATGTGTAATACTAGCTCTGTTGTAATCCAGTAAAACATTGCGTTTACTTGTTTACCGTTCTAACACACGGACACCTCTGTGTATTTCGCTTACACTACAGGTATAGCTATAGTGCAGACGCACGCGGCCATATGGTGTGTATAGTTTGTATATTCAATAATATCTTCCTCGTTGAAGATCATACCAAACTTTCTTCCGCACATACAGATTCGGTCGTTTTCGAAAACGCGGCTTCAAAGAGGTACGATAGTAACCGTACTACTATGTTCACGGCCTATCATCCAAGATATTCTTAATACCCAACTATAAATCTGAAGGGCCATTTACGAAAACGACCGAACGGGCATAAGCGGAAGAAATTTTGATAAGCGTTTCAAAGGGGAAGACATAACTTAATCCACAAGCTGTACATACTCGTACATAAAGTAAAGAATCTCTTCGCTACGCTAAGTTTGGTAGATCTGCTTCTACTACTGTTTACACGGTAAAGTTTTGTGTTGCACTCGTTGATGTTGTTACTATTTTCTTTAAAGTCCAGTATTCATTGTAGAATCAGATACTATCAACAAAAAAATGTTAATCGTTTGTTCCTTATTAGTTAGTTGCACTAAAAATTATTTCTATGTTTCATGCAGTAGTTGTAAATCTCGTTAATATACAGTATCCTATTTCCCAAATACGTAGGTTTCCAAATATGCGGAATTTTCAGAAAATTCCGATTTTCATATTTCTGATAAACCCCAAGTTGGTAAATTTTTTATAAAATAAGAATTTAAATTTTTGGTGTTCAGTTACGCCATCTAGCGGTCATCCTGTAATCCCCGAAATAATTTCAAGATTTTTCTCGCGGCCACTTTGGTAAGTTTAATTTTTTCTGGAAGCTGTACTGTGAACTGTTCCTGCGATATAGGCGGAAACCACTCCTAATTGCCCTCCTTCCCTCCCCAGTACATTACCTAGCTCGATGTTATAAATAAGAGAGAATATATTATAATAATCAGCTTCCTTTTATCAATATTAATACCACATACGGTGTTTCATCTGTGAAAAATGGAAAGCGGCCCGTGAGAAAACCCACAAGATTTTGGGCTGTGTACGGACACCTGACACACTGATTCCAAAAATGCTGGAATCTGAGGAAAATTGACATTGCATTCACGGGGTGGTATAAAGGAGATCATGAGGGAGAAGGAGGACAAAGAACTGGAAAGACTGGGGAAAAGGAGAAGGCGGTAAACATGCCGCTGGCATCCTGACGTTGTGTCCCACCGACGCTTCCGGGATACCAGGACTATTTTCACAAAGCCACTGGAAGAATCTCTCTAAGTCGTCTTTCGACATATTCACCACGTTTTCAATATTATTGCAACTAGTCTCGCCTGTAGTTCACGAAAACCACGACAACGATTTTACCTGCGTCCATTTCTTTTGATCGTTTGTCACATATCTTTACTATTACAGATTCACATGAATTATCTTGTGTCTTTAATGACTCGTTAGCCTCATTACATTATTTTTACACATTACGCAAATAATAGACTTTTACTGCGATTTGCAAGACTTTTTTATATACAGGCATGGTGGTCTAAATTCTTCACGTTTTCTTGTTGCCTTGTCTCTGATGTATTTACGAGATTTAGCAATTTATTTGTTGTGACTAAGTACGCATCCTTTACTATTCCTGTGTTGGTTCCACCTCCCGTTATATCACCAACATTTTATAAGGTTTTTTTTCATTACGAAATTCATTAAACCCAACTCCGTTAGATTTATATTGTCCTGATATGTTTTGTTATATTATTATATAGAAATTTGATTCACAATATGATCTATATATTTTTTTTCAATTTTGATGTTATTTTTAAGTTATCTACTAAACTATTGTTTTAGCTATACAAATCCTTTCTTTCCAAAGTTGTATTATATTGCTTCTATTGTCTACAAGTAATTGTATTTATTTTTCTTTTTCATGTCTTTTTAGGCCTAATTCTTTCTTTCCACATATTTTGTATTCAGTTCAATCTTCAATTTTCTTGGTTAATATTGTTCTGATGTAATTATTGTCACGATTAATCACTTCTTATATAATAATACATTTAACATTATGAAAAGTTAGTTTTTTAACTAACCTGCATGGAGACGGTGGTTTATTGTCTTTAATATTCATTTCCATTTTCATTTACACTTTCCTAAAATGAATATTAATGACAAAAACCACTGTCTTCATACTTTCAACCAACCCTGTATAATACTATATTCATCCATTTCTTACTTATGACATATGTCATCTATCTATTCTATTAATCAGAAACATTGCATTAATAGCGTTAACTATCGAACTTATTCATGAAGCAACTAACTCATTCTCATTTTTAATGTTATATGTGGAATCTTTACTACTTTACTATGATGAATGAATTTATGTTATAGTTCTTATATGAGTGACTGTTAACTTCCATAGTTTTCTTCGTGTGACTAGCAATTTATGCTGTCATAATAATGTGGTTACTAATTTTCGGTATTGCATGAATCTTGATAAACAGCATATGTGACAGAAATTAAAATTCGCAATATGACAGAACACCCTAGAAACTGCTTTCGCCTTTGCTATTAAATTGTTCCAATCAAATAAAAGCAATTGCAATTAAGAAGTAATCTTTTTAACGCTAAACGAGGTAACTAAGCAAATACAACAAGAAAATAACAGAGGAGATATTAAATTTATTCTTTAGCCTCTTCAAAGTATAATGAATTCATCACTCTCCTTTTTAAAAATGTACGCGGCAGATTCTAAAATGAATGTAGTCAGTCTTCGAATTAATTGGTAAATTTAGTTAATAGTAATAAAGTTTTCCATTTTATTGTGAAAATGCGATGCCTTGTTTTCACATTTATACAATTACCCAATAATTTTGTAATACTTCATAATATAGCTTTAACTTTATGACTTGTATATAATAATTTTAATATGATTGCCTTGCTTGTTCATTTCATCGGTGTCTTAAGATCGCCCATGTAGTTGCTGTGTTGTTACCACTGATAATGGAATAATTTAATTGGGAAAGCTCTGGTAAATCAACGAAAGAAGACATTTTCTTTACGTGGCTGCTTTCTTTGGTATTTGTTTCCCTGATATAGCTATCTGTGTAAGTGTAAAAGGGAGATTTTTATGTTATATGTAGGCACTTAAAATACAATACATATACATACGGGAACAGCAGGAAACTACATATTTATAGATACCATTTACTGCTGTCAAATACTCTACAATACACAGATCAATGAAACACAGCTTTTCAAAAATACACACTCACAGCCACTAATAATAGAGATTCAATAAACGAATTCAGCAAAATTGAGGATCAAAATTTACTAACAGAATTTATGGGCAACTAATGTTGTTAAGTTTTATATTACAATTTGATTTTCACAAAATAATAGATATACAGACATGTGCGATTCATATCAATTATTTAGTAATAGAGTAGTATGTATGGTTGTGCATATGCATTCATCCTTGTTACTATTCATTAATTGTTAAAATAAATACAAATACGGTACAATAATAATAGTGAATGATATAGGCAATAGCCTATATCATTCACTATTATTGTGCCAACGTAATAACGTTATACATTCTGATGCACACGTTATTCATACGAATTTACGCGAATTCTATTACTTCTGGTATTGATATATGAGCAAGTAAATATTGCTTTAGTGAAATACGACCTTTAAAATATTACAAATATGAACTTAGCGCTTATAATGTGTGGATTTGATTTTATGTATTATATATGATTTTTCCGTTAACTTGTTTGAACTGAAATACAGAAATCGTTGTTTAAATATAATATAAATCTATATCATATACAAATTAAAGCGTGCAAACTTCCCATTCTTAAATTTTATACAGCTGTAATCTTTTGCTCGTATCTCCCTTTAATTGAATGCAGCAACGACGGCATCATCGGCGGCAGCCTGATGGCGTTGTATCATTTAATGTTCCTACTTTCCCTTTTAAAGCTCTCTTAATATTCTTCTAATAACTTTCAATATTTTCTTGAAGGCTTTGCTTTAAGTTTGATTTGATTTTTGCGGTGATAACAGTTTGAAAGCTTCTTGCTGCGTAATTATGACAATTTCGTTATTTTGGTGTATCGTTTATTAAAAACCAGATTATTTATAATTTTGAAATTTTGCAATTTACTTCTTTCTACTTTGCAAGACTGATTTCATAAAACTTCATAGCTTTGATCACACAGCCGGACCTTGATGAAAAGTGTTTGAATTTAATAGCATCATTCGTACTTTTAATTTACCTATTTTATTTTCATCTTGTCTTTTGTCTTTTTAATGTAGTTTTGCGGATAAACCTACATTACATTCATAAGTACATAGTAGTAGTCAAATGAAGCTAATGGCCAGTTAACATAATCTAATAGTGTTCGTATTTTCTTCTTCGGATATACTTGTCAAATATTTGGTTAGAGTTCAACGTACTGCATCATATTATTTTATGTACTGTGTTATCGATAATCTAATATACAATATAGGATTGTTAGAAAATAATATATTAGCTGAGGTAAACATCCGCTTCATTTTCGTTAGAATTCCACTTACTGTCCTTAATAAAAAAATTGATCTTAATGTATTATGTTATACTAGATATTATATTTTCTTACTACATTACTATACATATATGTATGTATGTATGTATAATAATTCTTACAAATTTGCGAAGGTTTATAAAGACAAATTTGCTGTCTTCGTGTTACATATTATAGTAAATAGTTTCTAAATTAAATGCATCTAATAAGCTATTTGTTAGACGTCTACGGTTATTACTGCAACAAATAAAAAACGCTATTTACAAATATCACGCATCTCATCAAACATTTTCCAAAATCTATTTACACTTAGCAAATATTTCGAACTTGGATAAAGTAGCAATGTCGTATATCTGGTTTTCTCATCTTCTATCTTAATACTCACTTAATACATACAGTTAGGACTACATAGTACAATGAAACAACATACTTGAAAATAAGCAGGTTTCTAATTTATTAAATATTCGACACGACTTAATTAGAAGAATACAAAACAGAATAAATTGTAAATAATGACTTGCGAGCTTAATTCCATATAAATTGTTTGTTGAAAATAAGGAACCTTCTATATATCTCCCGCTGAGAACAAAATTGCTTCCGTTTAGGAATTACTTTTATCCGTACGAATTAAATCAACGAAAGCTAAAACATGCAGTTTTGTGATCTTAACTACTTAAATAAGCATTGGCAGATATTGTAACTTACCTAATTATTTCAATTATGCTATAAACAGATCTGTAACAAAAAAAAGAGATTAATAACTAGCAATTTGTAAACAAGTTAGTATATTAAACGAAAGACACAGTTTAATTTAGCAACCAATTTCCACAACTTTTAAGTTACAAATTATTAAAAATGTTTGGAATGTAAGACTATATCATAGTGTAGAGGTATCTAGTAGGATTTTCGTTAACGTAAGCTCTAAATTTCTTTAGACTAGAATCTACAATGGCGAATTTCATCCATATATGTAGTACACAGTGATGCAACATTGCTAGGTGGGGTGTATTAATAGCAGGAGCACCCTTCCCGACCTGCCAGTATCACAGAAATGCGATTAGGCATGGAGTCACGGGGCGTTGTATAGCATGTAAAGAATGTCCAGCCATTCTTCGATCGATAATGTCTCTGACATTCCGACTGAATTGTAAACCAGATTGCACTCACTAATGTGTGAGAGTACGACAGCGTTTCTCTGCATGACGACAATCCGTCGTCGTCTCTTCTATAAGCACTACACCTATACGTCTACCAGATGCTGTAACGCCCAATACTATTGTGCGCAACTGTGGATGGATATGGTGTAGTTAAACGCGCATTAATTAGGTGTTCATCAAGATTTGAACTAACCAAATCCACTCGACCAGCCACAAATCGGATGAATCATGGTTTGTCAGATATGTAATAAACTTAGCCGCCATTTGACATGCCACCTTTTCTTAGCATCACACCATTGGACGTGCTAGCATTGCACTATTTATCAATCGCAGCTGTAGTTGGCGTACTTAATGCTCTTTTCCTATCCGCATACTTGCGTGAATTCCGAAAAAAAAACGAAGTATGCGACTCCATCACAGCATAAACCATGGCGCGATCCTCGTGTTCCGTAGTAATGGGAAAATGGGTTGACCTACGAGCTGGCACTCTGCTCTTCAATAATCCATTCCCGTTGTGCATGGTCAATATGCCTCAAGGATTTATTGCTCTATACGCCGCACGATATCATAGAAGGACAAACTGGCTAAATGTGTCTCAATAATCGGCCTCTCTCGCACTCGCTCAGGTAGCCTTGTTTACTCTCCATTGTCCATGTGGAAGGTACACACTTTGCCTTGTAAAAGTATACTAACGTCTACTGATTCTGAAAACGCACCGCTTCGATAGCAGCTATAGGTGATCGAGGCCTATTCTCACCACTACGGGAATATACAAAGGTGATCCTGTACATTCCAAATACATCCGGCATGCTCAAAATTTGTGTGCAAGAGTGTATATCAAATAATAATATTTACTATTCTTAACAATGATTTTTAGCAAGAAGTTGTTTAAAGTATCTGTACTGTGCAGTAGCAACTACTGAGAGTACACATTTCTTGATTTTCCTATTTTGTTTAACGTGGGATATTACCGCGTGTAGATTAACATTAAACCAACAATCTATCACAATAGACCTCAACTTGTATACAGATCGCTGATTTTGTAAATGCGGTTTGCATCAAATGCAACTACTAATACCATTGTTTGTCAGAGTTGGATGCGAACCGGCAAATATCTACTTTTACCACAACTGATATTAAATTCCGGCGAACGTATTCCAGGATTTGATGCCTAGGCGACAAAGCTCCTTCAAAATAGGGGATTTATTGTTGGTCACATACATACGTACATATACCTATCTGAAATTGCTAGATAACGGAAACAGCGATTCATACAAGTGGACCATATATTCAAATTCAACACATTATATTTTCTAGTATAGTATACACGCAAATGTCTATTTCATGCGAAATCTAATTTAATAAAGAGATCTAAGTTTCTTTGTAGATGATACTTGGTAGAGCTGAAAAGGATGTCGAAACGAAGTTTTGGTTGGTTTTGAAAAACTCAAACGATGTATCTAATTCGAAAAACAATGTTTATAACTGCTTGTTCTTACTGCTTGTGTTATACTGTGCTGTAGGAATTACCCCGATTTTGATTTCACGTATGAAAGCAAGGAAATTGCTGTCTATCCGATTTAAATGACGTGTCTAGACATGTTTTCTAAATACATTTTTCTTTGAAACAAATACAGTAAACTTTTTTTTTTGTCATAAATTCCTTAATAGAACGACTGGTACTTTGTACAAGACGTTGTATACATATTTTCTTTGATATCGGTAGGTAGGACTGTCAGTTGATAGTTATTTCGATGACGTCACGATATAATGGCTAAATATCACGTGTTGGAGTATGACCTAACTTTTAGCTTTTTAGATTTAGTTTCATAATGCTGTGGCCAGAAAAAAGATAATTCCATTTGTTTGGTGTGAATGTTAGGTACGCGTAAATCAATAAGAGCACTAGAGATGTATCTCAGAAGAAATATTTATCTTGGACGCTATATTAACTTCTAAATTTATAGAATAAGATTCCAACTGCCTAAATGCAAATGCAATATCTACTATATAAATATATCAAATATTAGCAAACACATATAATTTGAAAATTTAGTGCACAACCATCGTATTTGAATAGTATCTATCTCTATCTTCTATCAACACGCTTGAAATCAAATATTAGGCTACTATACAACAAAAGGCTGTATATGTACATATATACATATACTACGCAGTATATTTACTTTTGGATTGGATTTTATCCAATTTACATGGTTTCTGTACGTTTCTCTATAAAACGTAATTTGCGTTAAAGTTTGTATGACATGATTGTACAAGAAGAAACAAAATACGGACGCCTTTATTTTCTGTTCTATACAGCTCACCCTTGGCTTTACGACTCGATATCTTATCCTTCATCAACACATCGAATCCAAACCCTCATGAAAGAAAGGATAGAGCTCGATGTATTCCTCATCGTCTAAATTTGCTTAGAGGTTACCCAATAAGAAATACACATATCTCTATAAAACTGGCTTATACAGGTGTGCGGTTTACAGTTAACTATAAACATGCACATATCTTTTTGAAAGATTTTATTTAGTTTACTGTTTTTATTTTGTAAAATAAAAGCATTCCAAACAGCAGCTATTTCATTTAATACCAGAAATATTAATGGCAATTCATGGCACGATTCAAGTGAAACAATTGTAAACACTCCAGGTTGCTAATTATATAACTATGTAAAATTGGACATTTGTCAGAATTCATTCAGTATTCAGTGCTTATGGATGTTTTCTATCTGTTAACCGATATAATAGTTTTATTGTTCAAATGTGCTATATATTAAATGGAAAATATGCAACGACAAAAATGTGATTCAGAACGGAATGCTATGTAATAGTGAATATTAAACAATTATAGGGCAGTAAATCGTCTACGGTGTTCTTATAAATAGTAAATGTATTGATCACACATATGCATAATTCTAGAAGTTAAACTATCAGTTTCAATTAAATGTGTCACTTTTGGTGCTTTTGCTGGTACAGTTCTAAATTAAAGTCATAGATATAATTCAATCATTATAAAGACTCCTTTATTTATGTCACCCTAAAATATCGGTTTATAGACAGTCAGTTAAATGCACTCAGGAAAATCAATTATCCCGACTACATAATAATATACGATTTAACAAGCATGATCTATTTAGGTACTAGTAAACAGTATATACTGAAATGAAGATGTGTATTATTGGCACCAAATCGGTTTTCGATTTGCGACGATGGATTTCGGATTTTCAACAAAGTCGTTGATTTATATGTCGTTTCACTTAAATCGACTTTTCGTGTGGATGTACAAAATATAGTCAATTTACGATGAATTGAAACTGCAACCAACATGTAATTTAGTCGAAAATCGATAAACTACTTGGTGGATACATATAGTAGACGCCGATGGTGTTATTACAGGATTCAATATAAATACAACAATAGGAGGTAAAGAGTTTAAACAGAGAAAGTGCATTATATAATCCGTTTGGTAGATTATCTCCCTTACGAACATCACAAAAATTACCACTAACTTTCTTTTCCTTTAAAGAATGATCCGTGCGGTATCTGACGAGAGTGCGTACACAAAATCTGGCCGACACTACATAGAAATTTGTACCGTATCTACTGTATGTTACATAGTAAATATTACTTACGGACTAAAACCAAAAACAGTATATGAAGTGTCAGATGCTCTCCTTGACATCTTGTATGCTTGAATAGGTGCGTGGTGTGTAATAAGATATGTTCCCCAAAAATGTGTTTACTGGCCAACTGTAGCGTTTGTTATGGCATGTTATTAGTGTGTGATGCTAGTTTGGATATACGTTTATCAAAAAAAAAGTGACCCACATCGACAGAAATGGTGCGCGATCTTGAAAATAAGTTGAAAAAACGCTGGTTTAGTCACAAAGCAAGTTTTCGTCTGTTAATACAGATGACAATGTTTTGAGGAATATACCAAAAGGGCAGAATGAGTCTTTATCTCCTAGCAATTATTATCAGTTCGTGTGGAAAAAGCAGACCAGTCTGTACTCTATATTAAATATGCAACATTAAAGGACTAATTATCACCTTCAACATTTTTATTGTAATGATATTGTAAATTCATTAGCATTATATAACTAGCAATATTATCAAACACTATTTTAACATGTTTACGGTTAATAATGATGAAAGCTAATTTATTAACTCCACAAACATTGAAGGCGACACCGAAACCTATTAGAATATAGAGACTGTAAGAAGCCTTATGTGGACCAAACTAGACTATGTTCGGATTATTTGCATAGTACTGTATTGTGTTCTACCAAAAACTGCTTTGTATAAATATTCCACTATATAACATAATTTATATTTTGAAAATTTTACCATATAAAAAATGATTTCCCCAATCTTCCGGATGTTTGATCATACGTCAGATAATATAGTAAATACCTTTAGCAATTATACAGATTGGCGTAATGAACGGTTCCCATTCGACTTCAAATACACACACATAGACACATACATATAGAGAGGAGGGGCTGTCGTGCATGTCACATTCCTCGGTCGCTTTTGCAAATTTCATTATAGAATTTTGTTTCGTTTTGAATATAAGAATTTTACTTTAGTTACAATTTTTATAAAGCTTTGTTTCAGTTCAATGTTATTGCATAGATACATCATTTGGAAAATTAAATAATCAAGCTACACGAAAAATATGCGTGCGCTAGTGTGCGTAATATGTACGGTACCAGGTACTTATAGACCTACATATAACTCCACAATCTATATATGTATGTATGTACATACATACAGTCGGGCCTTATAATAAGATCCTGGTTGGTCGAAGAAGAATAAGGTCAGCAAATCTATTTTGATTTGACTCGTTTTATAAATCGCATTTATATTGTCTTTAGTAATGTAAATTTTTTTGCCTTTTTACAAGACTGCCGAAAACAGACACATGAGTACCAGCATCACTTATTATGTATGCTTCATATCCGTATTGTAGCATATAGCAAGTATATGCGTGTATATATAACACGAAAATGATAGATTCTAATCCAAATTTCGCGCTTTTACAGTAATAAAATATAATTCATATTTCAGCAAGTATACCAGAAAAGTAAATTATACAACAGCGGTGAAGCTACATTTCATAAAAGAATATTTAGAACCATCACTTGTTTTATAGCAAAACAAACAGTGAGAAGCTGAAGAATCGATTAAATTTTTAAAGTGTACCCACAGATCCATTTCGTCCCAGTCATCTTCACCAATATATCGGATATACGTATATATGTAGTGCTCGGTACCAAAAAATGTAAGGAATGACAAGAATAAACGTTTAAAATTTTATAATTATTATATTAGTGTCTATGTACAGGGTGTGGCACGAAGAGGTTTGGTTAGAAGTTTTTAAGGATGCAGTAATAAGCGAAACGTAAAATTTTATCAGATTACACTACCGATAATGCTGATTTTAAATATAATATTTTCACGAATGATCTACATGTATCTACAGTACATACCAACTCGCTTATTTTGAATATACTTTTTTAATATATTTTTCAATTCTCTACCAAATTCTGAGTAAATTTCAAGCATCATGTGCTATACCAAACATTAATAGTTTTTGAGATATTTCAATTTTCATTAATTTTGTTCTAGTGCAAAAATCAGATATTTCGCGCAATTTCTAATGGAGGCATTTGGATAGGCCGCAAAATATCCCAAATCGTTAATTTCATATATTTTATTGTCAACTAGTAGTTTGTTTTTATCTTTATCTTTTGCCTTAAATTGACCAAATTGAGGGCAGTTTTTAATCTTCTTATGGTATCATTAGTTATTTTTGGTTTTTCTGCCTTTCTTGTCGCTCAACAATTCTATTACACTCGCCGTAAATAACGATAAGGTTTAAAAAATCGTCATTTGTAAGTGCTAAATTTGCCATTACTTGCTATAAAACATGAATTGTTAAAGAAAACAGTCAACAACATACCTAACACATATTGTATTGTAGTTGTTGTATTAAGTTACTATTAATATCAAGTTACAGGACAACATGTCAATGAGAATGTCAAGCTAGTTGTATTTTGACTAATATATTTTTGTGTATTATTTAACGTGTCTGAAATATACATAATAATAAACACAAAACATGGTGTCAGGTGTTAATGTTAATAGAGTGGAATAAACTGGAATAAATACAACTTTAGTAAAATAGTAAATCTATTTGATTTGATCTTTGCACGAGACTTGTCATCGTCGTGATTATTGACACATTAGTTGTTCAAAATGGAATTTAAAGTACCTCCTGCTCTTGAAGTAATTGATCCGGATAATTGGCCAAGGTTCAAACAGCAATTTAATATTTATATGAAGGCCACAGGAAAAATAGATTTAAAAGATGAAGAAACGAAAATTGCTATTTTGTTGAACATTATTGGAGATGCTGGTATTGATATATACAATACGTTCAAAAAAGAAGAACAAGAAAGGTTAGATACTGTTTTAGCAACCTTTGAAAATTATTTTACACCTAAGAAGAACTTGACCATGGAAACCTTCAAATTTAATAACTTGTATCAAAAGTCAGGAGATGTCATTGAAACATACATAACTGAGTTAAAGAAACAGGCTCAACGCTGTGAATTTAAGTGTGATAACTGTAGCACGTCATATGAGGAAAGAATGATTAAAGATAGGCTAATTATTGGAATTTATGACAAGAACACACAAGAACGTATACTTAGAGAAAATAATTTAACATTAAAAAAAATTGAAGATTACTGCAAAGCTATTGAATTAAGTAAAAAACACAAGAAAGTATTAAATCCTGAAGAAAATGTAGATATTGTTAAAAATCAGGTACCCGTACAAAAGAAAATACAGTGTAAATTCTGTGGTTATGAACATTATGTTAATAAATGTCCTGCATTTAATAAAACTTGTGCAGCTTGCCAAGGTCGCAACCATTTTGCCAAGGTATGTTTTAGAAAGAAAGATAACCGAATGAACAATAGCAGATATGAGAAAAAATCAGATGGAGGACAACGAAATAGAATTCATGAAGTGGAATTAGATGAAAGTGAAGCATCTGAAGAAATCTTTATTGATGAACAGAAAACTAGTAGTAATTCAAGAATTTGGACTCAAGAATTGAAAATAAATAATAAAAGTGTCACATTTAAGCTAGATACCGGAGCAGAATCAAGCGTACTTCCCATTGAAACATTGCGAAGTATTTGTTCCAATATCCAGGTGCAAGAAACTAATGTTACTATTGTTACATATGGTAATTTTAGATTAAAATCACTAGGTGTTGTATCTTTAGTATGTAGTAATGAGCATATGTCAAAGTGTGTAGATTTTATAGTAGTTAACTTAAAGACTCAACCAATTCTTGGTTTAAGAGATTGCATAAAATTGAATTTGATAGCTCGCGTCAATAACATATGTAAGTGTGCTACCTGATTCTAAAGAGAAGGTTGTTAATCAATATCATGATGTATTTGATCATGGCTTAGGAACAATTCCAGGTACCTGTAAAATACATCTTGATCCTAATATACCTCCTGTAGTACAATATAGAAAGAAAATTCCTCTGGTACTTCATGAAAAATTAAAAGAATCACTTGATAATTTAGAAAAGAAACAGATAATTTCAAAAGTTGACCATCCAACTGAATGGGTAAATAATTTAATGATAGTTGTGAAACCTAATGGCTCTTTAAGGTTATGTCTTGATCCAAAGCCGTTAAACAAAGCTATACGCAGAGAACACTATGTAATACCAATATCAGAAGATATAATTTCACGATTGAAGGGTAAACGTTATTTTAGTGTCATTGATATGAAAGATGGATTTTGGCAGATTCAATTAGATGATGAAAGTTCAGAATATTGTACTTTTAATACACCTTTTGGTCGATACAAATTTAATCGCCTTCCGTTTGGCATCTCATCTGCCCCAGAAATATTTCAAAAGAGAAATGTCGAAATATTTGGTGATATACCGAACATTGATATTTATTTTGATGACTTAATCGTGTCAGGAAACACTATGGAGGAGCATGATAGATGTTTAAAAGGGGTTTTAGATCAAGCAAGAAAATATGGAATTAAATTTAATAAAAGTAAATTTCAATACAGTTTAAGAAGTAAGATTTATAGGTCAAATAGTATCAGAAGCCGGTGTTAAGCCTGATACTAAAAATGTCAAAGCTATTGCTGAAATGAAAATTCCAGAAGATAAAAGTGATGTATTGCGCCTATTAGGCATGGCTAAATTTTTCACAAAATATATCCCTAACTTGTCTAAAATCACCAGTAATTTAAGAGAGTTAACAAAAAAGTCAACACAATGGGAATGGACTCCACAGCATCAAAAAGAATTTGAAAATCTTAAAAAAGCTGTGTGTAATGCTCCAACACTTCGAATCTATGATAATACAAAACCATTAATTATTCAAACTGATGCTTCATCAAAGGGTCTGGGTTGTTGTCTACTGCAAGAGAATAAACCCATCGCATTTGCTTCTAGAAGTTTGAATAAAAGTGAAGTAAGGTACGCACAAATTGAAAAAGAACTGTTAAGTATAGTATTTGCAATGGAAAAGTTTCATCATTTCGTATATGGCCAGCAAGTTACTATATATACTGATCATAAGCCATTAGTACCTATTTTTCATAAAGATCTAAATCGAGCAACTGTCCGACTTCAAAGAATGTTGTTGAAATTGTTAAGATATGATATAAATGTAAAGTTCTTACCTGGAACAGAAATGTATGTAGCTGATACTTTATCTAGAGCATATCTTAATGAAATACCAGTAGATGACCAAGATATGCAACATGTCATACATACACTATCGCTATATTTACCTATTTCAGATGAGAAACGGAAGATATTTCAAAAGATGACCAATGAAGATCCTGTATTAAAATTGGTAAAAGAGTATCAATTATCACAATGGCCTGATAAAAAACGATTAGATCCTGAATTGCGTCATTATTATGCGCTTAAGGATGAAATATTTATATCAGGCAATTTAATATTTTTAAATAAAAAAATAGTAGTACCCAAAATACTGCAACTAGAAATGATCAAGTTAGTGCATGAAGGGCACTTTGGTTTTCACAAATGCATATTGCGAGCAAGACAAATAATGTATTGGAAAAGTCTAACAAGTGATATTAAAAACTATATAGAACATTGTGAAATTTGTCAATTAAATCAACGGAGTAATTGTAAGGAAACCATTATAAATCATGCTATTCCAGGTGGTCCATGGAAACATCTACATACTGATATATGTGACATAAACAATAAGAGTTATATAGTTCTTATAGATGCGTATTCCCATTGGATTGAAGCTGAAGAGCTTAAAAATAAAAGTGCTAGTGAAGTAATAAAATTTCTTAAACAATTGATATGTAGATATGGATCGCCAGATAAATTGTATTCTGATAACAATCCTTTCAACAGTGCACAGCTAACTGATTTTGCAAACACCTGGAATTTTCAGCTTAATTTCTCAAGTCCTCACCATCATCGCTCTAATGGGTTGGCTGAAAGAGCCGTCGGAATTTTTAAAGAAATATCTAAGAAAAACTATGACATCAACTTGGGATTAATGGACTATAGAAATACACCGTTACCACAAGTAGGGTACTCTCCTTCGCAGTAGTTTTTAAATCGAATAATGAAGTCAAAGTTACCAGTAAACACAGATTTATTACAACCAAAGTTAATCAATTCCCAAAATGTTAATAAGGTAAAGAAAGAACTACTACAAAAGATAAACGACACCTATAACAGGACAGCCAGGAATTTACTTTATCTACATGTTAATGATAACATTTTAATTCAGTGGAAACAGGGCTGGAAGAAAGGAAGAGTAATACAAAAATGCAATGACCGCTCATACATTGTAGAAGACCAAGAAGGAAACAGATATAGGAGAAATAGGATTTTTCTTAAAAAGACCAAATTAATCTTTGAACGAAAAACAAATTCAATGCTTTATAATGATTTTAACTTTAACAATCTTGAAGAATCTGAAACTTCAACTAATCATGTCAGCTCTGCGGCAGCTGATTCTATATATCCTAAAAGAAAAGTCAAACTTCCTAGTAAATTAAAAGACTTTATTGTAGGATAAGGTTATATATGTAATAGTTTCGTTAAAAAAAAAAGAAAGAACGTGTATTGTAGTTGTTGTATTAAGTTACTATTAATATCAAGTTACAGGACAACATGTCAATGAGAATGTCAAGCTAGTTGTATTTTGACTAATATATTTTTGTGTATTATTTAACGTGTCTGAAATATACATAATAATAAACACAAAACACATATACATAAACAACTTACTATTAAGTTGTTTGACAGTTAGGGCCTACGCTTTATTAATGTTGAAATATTAAGTTTCGTTATTTTAAAGGACGAGACACTTTAGTGATGTCTTGCAATTTCCCATGTCAAATTTTAAGTCAGTAGCATGTTTGTTCGCAGCAATATGTGTTTTTCTAGAAAAATTGAAAAAATTTGAAATATCTTAAAAACTAGATCATTCGTGAAAATATTATATTTAAAATCAGCATTATCGATAGTGTAATCTGATAAAGTTTGACATTTCGCCTATTACTGTATCCCTACAAACTTCTAATCAAAACTCTTCACGCCACACCCGGTATAAGTAGAATAACAAATTACATCAAACTTCATTGCATCTGCTGTACATACCTTTCAGCTCTCCTGAAGAAATTAAAAAAATTTACTAGGTTATAAATACTAAAGTTAAATGTGTCTCTCAGCTAGGTCAGCTAGCATTTATGTTGTAATTGTTGGTATTTCTGGTCAATACGTCAATAAAGTTTGGCGAAATTTATTAAGTCAGCGGTATGGTAGTACATCTATTGGACATTCCTTGTTTTATCTATACAACCTATTAAACTGTCGAAGTTTTTAATTGGATGGAAAAATTTATTGTCGTCCTACAATGTTGTATAGAAGCTTATTGCGAACAGTTGAAGTGTTAATAAAAGTTCAGTGAACTTAGTAAACGAAAATTATAGATTTTGCTGTATTAATATTAGCTTTTATAAATTTACAGTAGCCACAAGTTGAAATATATCGAATTTCCCAACGATCATTTAATAATATAAATTATATTATCTTATGAAAACTTTTGTTTATTGTTTTAGATAATACAGAACAATTGTAACCTTCCACTCCTCTTAATATTATTTTTTAGTACGATACAGATCTTAAATCTAGAGAACCTAATTATTTGTTGCATCGTTGGAAAGAGTTAAAGGAATTGGGATAAACGATCAATGTATAATTCTAGTACTAGGCTTCTCCAGAGTGCGAGCGAAGGATCGAAAGTTGCGTACCAACTCGACATAAATTGTGTAACACAAGAAAACTTAAAGGTACATGTTTCATCAAATCTTTTATCAAACGTGGTACAAATAATTCTGTGTTAGAATCATTAAGAACTATTAATAGTATTGTAACGGTTATACCGTTACTTTTAAACCGTGCTGTATTTCATCGCAATAATTTTTGCACTTACGCGATGAGTATCCGAGTTGACTTGGTAAGTTAAGTCAAATAAATTCTTTCTTCTCTCTCTTGGCGCTGCAAGCTCCACTGTCTCTTTCGGGACGAGTACACCAGTCTTCGATTTGGTTAGTATCTTTTATAATTTCCTTTTCTTAATTATCTTTGTTAACTTTAACTGAGAGTATATACACTCATTTTTATTTTGAAATAGGATATTATATGGTAGATCTTTTCTTGGAGGTTTTGGTAGAAATTAATTTAACAGTTTTTCTCGTACGAAACATTTTCTGGTTTTCGTTTGTCGTGTTTGTAGGTTAAATTTTCCACGAGGTCGGTCAATGAGTGTTCCATACCTTCCAAAGAGTCCAGATCATTGTAACATTGCCCGGGAGAAAGACAGTGTGGGAGAGAGAACTAGAGAGAGGCTAGGCACGTATCCTGCGTCGCAGGGTTTTTCTTTTAGGAAGTAAAACAAGGTTAGGCCTTTTTAAAATTGTTTTTATTTCGATTAAAATATATGTAAAAATCAAATCTTGCATAAATTGTGCTAATTGGGTTTTCTTTTAGAAAGCGTAAAGATAAAATCATTGTATAAATACCAGCTGGTTTAGAATCACGTCAAGTTAAAATTTTAGGTATTTCTCATGCTTTTTTTGTGTCTTTTGCACTGTACTCACAAATATAATTTTTTTATTTATAAGTATAAGTTTATCTGCTATTGCTTTAATAATATATACATACATTCAGAATGTTTCATCATTGTATTTTATTTAATTAGTTTAAATTATTCTTGTAATTTTTTAAAAGCTTTTCTGAATTGTTAAAATTTAAACCGTTTATTTATTGTAAAATTTCAAAGTTTTTTAAATTTGTAAATTGTTAATGTTCTAATTTTCTTTTAAATAGTTTTGTAATAAACATTGTTATTAGTTAATTAGTGTTTTCTTTACTTATTCTCACTACACGCACCTAGCTTGAGAGCTCATGTTACTATCGGGGAATATGCACCCCTATTTAAAAAAATTTGCATATTGGCGCCCTGTTTTTTTAAGCCTCGTAAACCGCTGAGGTTTGGGTGATTTAATTTTCATTTTTAAATTTTAAAAGCTGATAACGTTGTTATAGTATACTGAACCGTATACCAGAAGAGGAATATATTTGTAATGTCTCTTAATATAAAACTGATTAAAAATAGAAAACAAAAGATTCAGTTTAATGATATTTTTGTTTCAAATTCTATAGTTTCACTTCGACGACTACCGTACATAATTGCGACAATCTGTGGCAAGTCTGTGCCTCTGCACTGCTAAATTATAACAACCATGATACCCTACATGGCATAAGATCGGCTACAGATTATTGAAAGTTAACCAAATCTATAGATGATGCCGTTTCGTTCTTGATACATATAAAATAAGATTACTCTGGACTCAACAGCTCTGCGATACATATTACAATTTTTGATTGAAAATCAATTTCCTTTATAAAACCAATTGTTTTCCTCATGGTACAATAAAGGACTGAAGCGTTCTAACAGCAACATAAAGAAAACTTAAAAGAACAACGCAAAAGGAACATTTAAATCTACACCTTGACGTTTTGTCGGAGCAAACTTAATAGAAACAAAAAGAGGTCTGTTTCTAAAGACCGAGCAGCTATTACACAACGCTCGTATTGAACGATACGTTCGCAAAAAGAAAATATTAGCGAAATTCTGTTGGGTACGTTTAAGCGTAAAAATAAAGAAAAATCCCTTTTCACTGCGAAAAACGTTTGAGTGCAAACAAGTGCTAGAAATATTATATCTTTTTGTTATCGCTCTAAACCCGACTTTTATAAATTCGAATTTCTTAATGATAATCAATATGATTTGCCTGACAAATCTATTTCTGGAACAATTTTTCACATGTGTATTGATAATTTGATAATTTTCATAGCTATTAAATTAATTCTAATTAGCAGAGAAAACATAAGAAAATTTGAAAGAAGAATAAATGAAATGCTGAAAACTTCTTTTATAAATAAAATTCTTAAGTAACATTTCGGCAATCGCTTGAACAATTCATATAGTTCAGTATGTTTTATACATTTTTGATGGTGAATTAAGAGGTATTTATATAAGCAAGTTAAGGCAGTGTTAAAAAATGAAGAGATGAGTTTATATACAACTTTCATTACTTGCCTGTTCCTACTCTGATGCCTGCTTTCGTGGTTTCGATATATGGCAAAGGTAAGCAACAAATTTCTACTTTATGGAGGATAATAACGTTATGAGATTTATTAGATTTGCAATAATACAGTTGCAATTACACTATAGGCATCCTATTGTAAATCAGAAAATGTATTATATAATTAACATGGTATGAAACTACATGAAACAGCATTGTAAACTATACTAGTTACAAGAGTGATGTCTTTATTCAGTTTATGGAAGTAGCTGCCTGCGGTTTAATGTATTCTGTATATCATTTCTAAGAGATTTGTATTAAGAACAAGACATTCTGCTATCGTTTACACCTTTAATTTCCCCTGAAGAAGTCAATTACATTAATGGTGAAACATTGAGTGGTATATTTTGTATTTCCTTTGTGTTGCTATTTTAACCAATTCTTTTCTATAAACAGCTAGCAAACAATTTTAGGGCATCATAAAATTACACTAAGGCGATTTACATCATGTCATGTTTTCATATACTTCAGAAGTTTTTGCTCCAAAAATATTAAAATAAAAAGATATGGTAATATTTATTAGCAAATTTCTGGGATAATATAGAAACAGTCCTGATTAAAAATCGGGAGATACCGCAAAAATATCGCAAAAATAACCCTAAGTGTCCCTTTCTTTGCAGACGTAGACTTAACGAAAGATATCAAAAAACTTTTAGGACTTTTTTTGTAGAGCATGAAATCTTCTCCAAAAAAGACTGGGAGAGCACTATTCTAATTGTTATGGTTTTTAAGTTATCGAGCTAATTCTGTTCGTGATTAAGCCGGGCCCCGACCATAGATGCAAGATTAGTAGTGTATAAGCAACAATTTGTATTAAAAACGATGTGTAGTTATAATTACTTTAAAAAGAATCAAGGAAGTGTATTTATACAGTTTAATATAAAAGTAATCTTGTTTATGAGAGGTAACCTAGACAAGGAAGAAATGTCAATTCAATTTTTTAATTCGTCGGATATGCGATTATATTCTTGATCCTCCGGTAAACAAGGAACGTTAGACAAGGGCTTTGTATTAAGCTTTTGATTTTCTCTTACAGTGACAAGCAATATTATACGGGTCTGAAAAGAATTTTAATCCGAGAGTCAAACAACCTATTTTGCTCCGGTGTGATCCTCGGATAGAGCTTTATATCCAGAGACAGGGTAGCGACTCCCGCCTGAAAGCTTCAAGATATATTGATCTACTGTGCGTGGATGTTCTTGGCAATAGTGATTGCTAGGACGTACTTTCCGGTCTTCTCATACCATATAATAAACACTTTGAAAGGTAGATATATAAATGACGCAAACTTATATCGTACTTGGAAACTAGGTTTGCGTAATTAAAATAATGTCAAGGTTAGTAAGAAATAGTAATTACGTTCTAGAGGAAAGGTCACATAGAGGCGGGATAAAAATGAAAAGCTTTTACGCATATATACAACTTCAACGTACTTCATATGAAGTGCATAACATGGTGTACCTAGTTTGCAGGCCACTTTCAACGTAACTTAGTTATCTATCTAGGTCTCCCTTCATATTCAAAGTTAAGTACAGCAATTGATTTTCGAGAAGTCATACGGTAGGATGTTGTTTATAATTAAACTAGATCCTTCAAATCAAAACTACATTGTCCTAGTTTTTGATTATAATGATCCTTTGGAGCGAACGGGTATTCTTACGGGTATGTAAACCTATTTCATTCATGTTGATTTAAATTTATCAAATCTCAATATTGCAGATTGCTTTAAACAAGTCACATACAAATTCAAAGAAGGTTAGCTTCGTACACGTGCTGGAGACCTGTTCCGGGTTAAGTAGCACTTAATTTCTGTATTGATTTCATTTTGGTCACTTTGACAATCAACAGGTCAGAAATGAATAGAAGACATGGATTTTTAAACTGAAATATCTTGGAATCAATATAATACAAAATTAATAGTATTATTATTAGTAATAAATAAGTGAAGTTATGGTTATCGAAATAATTGTAATCAAGAAACTAGTCGTTAAAATGTTACAATATATTTAAAAATCTTACAAACCATGCATGATTTTAGTATCGCATACGTAAGAAGTATTAGAAATTTAGTTTACCTAAAACGATTGTTAATAGTATCCACTGGAAAAAATTAACGCTATTTAAATTCAAGTGTGTGTTTTATACCTCCGCTATAAAATTAAGGGGAGCTAAACTGTATCCCGTACAACATTTGGGAATCTGCATGCCCTCGACAGAAGGTGCAGATTCCTTACGATATCCAGAACAAACGGAAAGCACATCGCACGTTTGAGTAAAAACCTAGGCGGTAGTTATTTAGTGAAAGTATTCGGGCAGAAAGGATTCTGTAAGAGTAAAGTATGACAACTTGTTGCACTAGAAAGACTTGGAATGCGCTAAAATATGTACAGCTAGCAAGTCAGAATTATTGATTTTTATCCATTAGAAAAATGTATAAATTTCAGTTAGGAAGTAAGTTAATGGTAGGAGGAAGGGAGAGAGGATAGAGACAAACAAGGAAAGAAATGCCTAAATAATTAAAACCAGATAACTGTAAAATTTCGAAGAAGACATTGCTACATTAAACAGAATCACACAAAGATGGAAAAAATTAAAACTAAACCATTTAGAAGGAAGGGTACCGATTTCAAATCTTAATTGATGCCTAGAGTTTATCACGCACAACATGCATCACATAAAACATAATTTAAGTTTATTATTAAATGTGGTCTTATAATAAATTATTTTATACTTTCAACAATTCTGGCTAATAGGAATAGGTAACCGAAATTTACTTATTTAAATGAGACCATTTCACATCTATATATTGTTATGATCAAATATATGTCAAAGGGAAATCAAGAAAATAAAATTCGCAAGAATCAAACATCAATCTGCAAACAAACACTAATTACTATTACGAATGCGGTAAAGGTTTGGCAGCTACGTTACGAAGATTTTACACGTATACAGCTCTTAAATGAGGCGCTTGTCTAACCGAACCATACCGTAATTAAATTAAAGAAAAGGTTCTGTAGGTAATTATCTGAGATAAACAAGACCAAACAATGATTTTCTAGTCGTAAAAATACTTCAGAGAAATCAGAACTTGGAACAAGGGTACGAATTTTAAGGAGGATAAACCACTCCTGCAACTTCACTGACCAATTGAAGACTAATTGGTGTATCAGTCGCTATAAAGTTTATAAAAACAAGATGGTTAATATTTTAGAACTGTGTGAACGAAAACTATTGTTCTCTTAGCGAATTTGTCGCATACGTGGTCCGAATAGAAGATTTCAAAATTAGTGGCACATTAAGGTGGCCAATTTTTAGTAAATGTAATAACTGTCGAGAAATCCCCACTTTAATAGAAGAGCATAGAATTAAAATTAGAATTAACTGGTATCTTCGTTCTGCGAATTTTACTTTAGTAGAAACGTCGCCTCGATTTCTGATACTGGCTTAATTTTAACTTCTAACAGATAATACACAGTGCGTCGATAAAGAAACGCATAACTTCATTATTAGCTAAATAAACACTAATATTAGAAATTCCTGAAACAGATCGATTTTTTATTTTAATTTACTGTTTTTTCAAATTATAATCTAATGTACATGGTGAACCACCTTCGTGTGATGACGCCATCACCATTTTCTGAAAATAGAACACCCATTTTTTATCAAATTTTTAAGATAGTAATTCGTTTCGAAAATGAATCCTTTTTAGACAAATATTTTTTGTATATTCACTCAAACACTGGATAATGTAATTTTCACGCATAATAGATAACTATAGATGTTATAAAAAAGTCAAAGTACCATAATGTTGTGAAGTTGATACCGTAGATATGTTATTGAATATAATTATTGAAAAATCCATACCCATAAATCATCGCTAAGTACCGATACTAAGGTATCAATACCAAGTTATCGGTTCTAACGTATCGATACCTGTCGGTACTTAATCGTTTCCATTACTCGGAATCGATGTCATACCTCCATTGGTATCGAAAATGTAGGTATCGCCCTAGTCAATACTATCATGCAAATAAAAAATGGTATGTTGCCTGTTTTTATGCCCATCCTTTAAATACACACATAAGTATATGTATGCATATTTTATTTTAAGGTACATTTATTATATTAATTATAATTATATTATTAATTGTTACCCATATTACATTTATAAAATCTGTAAATAGTAAACTCTTAATTAGAGATTTTTCTGTTTGAGTCTCAAACTTGAAACAAATAAATAACAAAAATTAATAGAAGTAGTACATTAGAATATCCTAAAAATTGCCGAAAAATTGCTGTATTCCATTCAGATACATTTAGAACATTTTTGTTCTAAACGTATCTGAATATGAGGAATTCAAGACGTACTAGACCAATGTAAAAATAAGCATCTTCATCAGCATCTCAAGCAGATCTGGGAGAATGTTAGAAGTACAGAAAATTGTAATAATTTGGATGCATCTATGCCTCGAAGACTTCAATACGTAGTAGATGCCAACGGATACTATTAATGTTTTTCTATTATTGTTATTTATTAGATTGCTTTTTTTTATTATTATTAATGACAACATATACATATAAATTGCAACATATTACATGTTATGTCTATATATATAATATATATTCTTGAAAAAGAATCATAAAGAAATCTTGTTTTCTATTTTATGTACAAGCAGTATGTTATGTAGTACTATTAATTGCTGTATATTTAGTTCTTGTGTTTTCCTGAAAATGTGTTTTGTTGGTCTGTAATGCATTTTGTGTATTATTTTATTATTTTGTTTTGCTGTCGTCGTATTTTGGATATATTTTTGGCTGTTGTGTTTCGCCATATGTTTATTAAATAACTCTTTATTGCAGTAAAAAGTGCATCGTAAATTGTTTTTTTTATAAGCAGGCGGTAATATTTTTTATTTTGTATAACGCTGCGATTGTTCTGGTGTTTTGTTTGACTATGTGTTATATATGTTTATCCCATTTCATTGTATTTTGTAGGTGCAATCCCATATAAATTGTTTCTTTGATCACGTTTAGTTTTTGTTCGTTCAGTTCAATTTTTACTTCTTGCTTCTCCCTCGTAGGGTTGTATAACATGTATGCCGTTTTTGTTTCGTTTATGGTAAGAAGGTTATTAAAACACCACTCTTCTAGTCGTTATATGTCTTCTTTTATTTTTTTCTCCATGGTTTTGATATGTTGTCCGGAGTAAAGTATACAAGTGTCGTCTGCATACGCATACAGTTTTCCATTAAAGGGTTGTTCTAATAAGTCGTTTACGTAGAGTGTATATAGAATGGGAGGTAGATTTCCACCTTGTGGTAGTCCGTATTCAGCATAACTTGATTCAGTTAAAACGTTGTTTATTTTTGTTATTTATTTTCTGTTGGAGATATAGGATTTTATTATATCCTTGCTTTTGAATCCATAGCTTTCAAGTTTTTGTATGAGTTTATCTATGGATATCGTATCAAACGTTTTTCACATATCTATAAATATTACTATTACTTTTTTTGTGATCAAGTTCTTTTCTGATGTCATTTATCAAATCATAAGCGGCTGACATCGTGCTTGTTTTTGTTTGAAAAGCGTATTGGCTGTAATTTATAATGTCGTTTTTTTGTGGTATTGGTACTTTTGACTAGTTGGTTTGTGTATTCGTTTTGGGTTTTATATTCTACTTTGTATGTGTCATTTAGTGGATGTTGTTTTTGCTTTTTATATAGCTTATTTATTTGACCTATGACGTTTTTGTCTATCCAGGGGCAGTTTTGTCTCCTTTGGATTTTCGTGCTTTTTGGGTGTGTTTCTATTATGTTTTGAATTTTCTTAGATAGTTCTTCCATGGTTGTTATATTGTATGTTGCAAGGTTTTCTATTTCTGTTGATAGGTATCTGTTTATAGTCAGTTTGAAAATATTCTATTTGTTCGTACTTGTGCTTTTGTTTTGTGGTCTCGTTAATTTCAGTTATAACAGCATTATGATCGGATAAATTTGTCGGTAATATGTATTTTTATTTTAGCAATTTTTTCTGTAGTGTTTGTGATGACATGGTCCAACATAAAGTCGTTTCCGTTCGGATTTATTCATGTGCAGTGTTTTTTTTTGATTTAGGGTTCATTATTTTGTAATTCCTTTCTTCGAGTAGATTCTAATATTCTCTCGTTGTTTTGTTTCTTTCGGCAATATTTATATTAAAATCTCCTATAAGTATGTGCTTTCTTGCTGCTTACCGTATTATTTTAGAGGACAGTTTTAAAGGTTTCGAAATTCAGCTGAGGTGGTTTATATATGAATGTTAGCGTAATGACTAGGTATGTGTTGTAGCTATATATATAAAATTTCCACTTTACTTATTGTTTTGTTTGTTAAAATGTTGAATTATATGTTTTTCCTTATGTAAAGAACTAGTCCCCCACCTCTGCCTTTCTTGAGTATACTGCTTTGAAATTGTTTAGCTTGTAAAGATATTCTTCAGATGGATACAGCCACGTTTCTGGTATGGCTATTATTTCCGGTTGTTTGTGAGTGCTTGGAATCATCTCTATTTCATGGAATTTGTTTTTGATGCTTCTTGCATTTTACATGTATATCTTGAATTTTATCTGCACTTTCTCTTGGTTTGGTTCTTGGTGTTTACGATTTGTTTTGTTAGAATTTATTCAAATCATCTTCTTCTCGTATTGTTATCTTTTCATCTGATTCGTGATGTTTAATGTATATTTTTCCATCTCTCGTCCACGCGTATTTGATCTTATTTTCCTTTTTTGTGTTGCCTAGCGTAATAAAATATTTTGTTAGCTCTTATTAGTTGTTCATTGATATATATTACGTTGTTTCCCCCTTTTAGTCCACAGTTAATCGTTTTTATTATTTCAATTTTTTTACGTGCTTTTGATTCTTTATTGTTAATTGTGCTATGATTTGCGAATCTTGTTTGTTATTTCTATAGCAATCCCTTACACTTATTAGCATCTCTGATTTTTAATTTCTTTATTTTTTCGACGGTTTCTTTTGTATTTTCTTCTTTCCCTTGCTTCTCTATTCCATTTATTATTATGTTGTTCTCTAATTTCTCCCATTCGAACTTTTCCATTGTCTTTTCTATATCGTGAATTTTGCGTTTAAGTTGTTTGTTTTCCTTTTGAAGTGAAACATGTAATGCATAGGTTGTATGGTAATATTAAAATTTCTAACAGTGACTGGTAGTTAATTGTAGATACTGAGGTTACCACATGAACCAACGTGGTTGTTCAAATTGATTAAACTATTTAAACCGCATAAAGTAAAAGTAATGAAAACATTATGTAATTCACGCAACAGAAAGAAAGTAAAGATTTAAGAAAGTGCGATTAACGATTGCAATGAGATTTGCATTTCTTAATATAGAAAAAAGTTATATAGTATTAATAACTGAAGAGGAAATTTTTGTTTTCGTTTGGAAAATAATCAGTATGTGATAACAAAAAAATATTAGCAGCATGGTATTAAACTGTCTCAAAATGGTCAAAGAACGGCGGAGAAAATAATGATCAATAAAACCATTTAAAATCAATAGTAATTAATAGTAGTGAGTATGTTAATTTTAATTCTTTATTGTTAACTACTATGATTTGTGAATCTTGTTTGTTATTTCTATAGCAATCCCTTACACTTATATTAGCCTCTCTGATTTTTAATTTCTTTATTATTTTTTCGACGGTTTCTTTTGTATTTTCTTCTTTCCCTTGCTTCTCTATTCCATTTATTATTATGTTGTTCTCTAATTTCTCCCATTCGAACTTTTCCATTGTCTTTTCTATATCGTGAATTTTGCGTTTAAGTTGTTTGTTTTCCTTTTCCTGTTGCTTGAGTAGTTTACGTGTTTCTTCGTTTTCCTTCTTTAGTTCATCAAATTTATCAGACATGAACTGTATTGCTCTCCATTTTTTCTGGATTTTTTAAGATTTAGTTGTTACTTATTTTGTCTTCACTCTCACTTGTGTCATTTGTTTTTGTTTTTGGCATTTTAACTGGATTGTTTATAAGAAATAGGTTTTAGAGAAAAAATTGTACAGAGGATATGGTATAACACGCGTTTCACGCCTAGAGGTCTTTCAAGGCGGCTTTCACAACAAAAGACCTCGGTAGTTGGGATTAGAGAGTAATATCACTCTATTTATTTGGTTTTATGTTTCTATAAGTCCTGTAGTTGTTTCTACATATGTAGATGTGTATAAGTAAACATATATCTATTTATGTATGTGTGTACTGGAAAGAAATTGGTAGACAACGCATAAAAACCGCTGCTGTGTTTAATATTGCATTTATCTTAAAAGATATTTATAGTTTTATTGATTACAACTTTAACTATTTAAACCCTATCTTTGTTACAGTGACAACAGTAAAATATAAGAAATTTGGCGGTGGGAGTTTTGTTGTCATTGTTTAAATATAAATACCTTATTTGTTGATCTTATATCAGAACACTACTTCACACACGTCTTCTTCGCTCAACTCGACAAATTATAATACCATATTTCGTGGTACTATGTTTTACTAGATTTTTTTTAGCTGTTGTGAGTCCAAATTTCAGGGGCTTCTTCTTGCTTATCTGACTACTGCTGCAACTGTTGCTTTGTAATTAATGTGTGTCTAAGTGCGTTTGATGACTACAGCACTACTATACTTGCCGTTTATAATACTGCACCGTTAATTAATTTCTAACTGCATAAAAAATATCACCGTCCCCGCGGGTGTTTCAACCCAGACTCCCAGTAATCTCTCCCATTAGGCAGTCGCTTAAGCACTACAGTGTCACATCCGTTTTATTAGAATTTACTTTATAGCCACACATGCATTTCTAGAATAGGTACCTTTATTTTGTCTTTGCCTACATTAGAACATTTTTTATTTTCATTTTTTTTATTATGCATACATCTCTATTTTCAGAATACTGTTGTTTTATTTGGTAGTCATTTAGCCGAGCTATCATAAATAAATTGTCTTTTTCATTGTTATTTGTTTAATTTATTATTAATACAGCAACACATACTGTGCCATTAAAGTGTAGTGTAAAGTTGTTATGATTACAAGTTTGGTGTAATAGATTGCTAAGACTTAAGTATATAAAGCCAAATTTTGAAGATAAACAAACACTTAGAAAATATGTATTTATAACATATGCTGTAGAATTTGTTAAGGTTAAAATTTACAGTACTTTCCTAAGGCCCGGTTTTTCAATCGGTGGTTAATTGTTTCTGTTAACTGGGTGGTAGTTAAGCTTAACTTCAAGTTAAATTGATAGCTTAGATTATATGTACTTTGACCTGCAGTTGGTTTAAACTGTGAGATCGATAAACACTTTAGCCAACACGTTTGGGTTCTCCTGTCAGTTAAAATTTGTTAACCAGCGATTTAAAAACCGGCCCCAAATATATTAAATTAGATGTACGATACAACCAGTTAACCACGTAAACTTCAATATGGTCGTTACAATCTCCGAAACGAACGTCCTCAAATTATATTCACGCACGTGATACCTTTGCATATATAAACCAATATTATTTAGTATGCTGGAAATGTACCGATCTAATTTGAATTTAAGCAGTATTTGTCTATTTACAAAGCGGCATGTCTAATGTTTAATTCACTCCGCAAACAGTTTCAATCACATTGTCTATTAACACATCATAGATGCACGATCCCGCCCTAACACTGTAAACGACATATGTAGATTGACATGGGGATACTAATCAAACAATTTCTGCATGTACAGTGGTTGTGTGCCATTTATAGGCAGCGAGTGCCGATGAATTTTGCCAATCTAAACACGTGTGTATATGCGTCATTCAGTGCAGTTCTAAAGTGTCCTCCCCTCTCCCGCCCCTCCTCCTCCTCACGCCACGCTAACTTTTAATCGGTTTAAGGGGCTATTATCAGTTGTTGGTGGGAAATTTGAAATTGCGTTATTTTTACTTGCAATAATTTTTGTGAAGAATGATTATAAACAAGAAATTATTACTGGAATATTAACATTTAATTATAAATTGGTGGACGAATAGTAAGTGACAGAAATTACGTGTTTAATAAAAAAGAATTTTTTTTTATTTTTTAAAGTAAAGTACTCCAAGAGTTATAAACTTATTCGTCCACTAAATATGAACGGGAATAAGCATGGTGTACATTATAAAAAGAAATATAATGCTAAATAAAAAAGAGTATTGCAAGAAACGTATTCGGTAGTAAAACAGATAACTGTAGACTTTCCAAAAGTTTGGCACCTTTCTAAAAGAGGGGCACATCATCGCCGCAATTACTGCAATTCGAATTTACTTTATATTCCTTTCTACGTGCTTATACCCCTTTCACGACATGTCTCTATGTCACGATCTTGCTATCTCATTTTGTATATTGCTGTCTTTCATCTCGCAGTATGATCGACAACTGGTACTATTAGCTCCCTCTGTTATCCAATTTATTTGTAATGCCAGCCGATGTTAGTATAGGATGTGCTCGCTAGGAATGAAAATAGACCCTTAATACAGAGGTTCCAATGTTGGGTCATTAATATGAAACATTATATACTACATTCCTGAAGTAAAATTTCTATTTAGTTTCAAAAATTGACGACAGGGGGCGGTACAGTATCAAAATTTTAAATGGAGTGGGGATTCGATTTATTCATTTTAAAGGGCTTACTGAGTATGGTATAATACCAAAATTTCATAACATTTTATTCACTCTTATGAACATAATAATAGAACAAAGTTTTATTTGATTATACATTTTATGTTTTGTGCACACAACTCCTTAATATAAATTCAAAAAATCTTAGGTGGGTATGAACTCTAAAGCGCGCGTCACTTACTAGGCCTATACTTACCTTATAAATGTCATGAAATAGAATTTTATTGAAACAATTTTAGTGCCACAATCAGCAATAATAAATGTTGACTTTCTTTGATGCATTACAATTGTGCCAATAAAATTCTATTTCAAAAAATTAACAAATAAACTGAACTACTAAAAAAACTACTAAATTTTAAGAACAAAATTAATACTTATTTTTCTGAAATAATTCCGTGCAGCTGGTGTACACTTATTCTACTGTTACTACTTGCCAAAATTCTATATGCAAGTCTTGAATGTTAACATCGGTATTTATTTTGTATTGTATATATGTACTTTACTATGACGCGGTCAAAACCCGGAAGCCCTCATAACAGATACTCAGACCGTGGAAGCCTTCGATATCATTTAACATCGGTATAAGTCGCTCAAACTGTCACTGCAGTAAGAACGATACGGCAATATTCCCTAATAAAAATTTGCTCGTGAAAAGCAAATATACATCATTTAAGATACAACAGAACTCTTCTGTCTTCATAATAATACCAGAGGTTAAAAAATCCATGTAGGTGATACAAAACTTGTCTTCGCAGCGCTAGTGGCACATTTGCTTCCTCATGCGAGAGAACGATATTCGAAACCAAGTGCCACATTTTTGAGTTTGATTCCCTGACAAATGTCAGGGAAAATGCAAATAGGTATCAACTTAAGGCAGTCGAAAATCCAACAGATGTTATACAAATGGATTATTATTGATTACTAGAATAATAAGCACTGGTCCTCTCGTTCGTCGAAATTTTTTGGTCGTAGTACTTCTGCAGATCTTTATTGCATTGATACATTCAACGCATAATTAAACGATTTAGAAAATGTTAGTCTCCATTATTAAAACTGTTCTTTAACTTAGTAGTGAAGCCATCTATGCCGGGAAAGGTGGGAAGCTAGTTTTCATAAATGATATTCTGCACTTATGTCCTAGGAAGATTTTCTTAAAGATGTCATAACTGGCACTACTCCGAGTGCCGCGTATGGTTATATGACCGTTAAAGTTCCAATATCTTACCACCACGGAAAGTATTACGTCATAACAGTGCTGTGCTTGCCATGTCATATACAGAGTGGGGCACCACATTCGCCTAGGTTGATATACAACAAACGGTAACACATATTTAAAATCCTTTTGTTGGAACATGTGTAGGTTCATTGAGAGCATGTACTAAAATTATTTTGAAATATACAGGGTGTCCCAAAAGAAAGTTACACATCAACTTCTAACACTAAATTGACATTTAAAAAGAAACTGTAAGAGGTAGGTATAAGGAATCTTAATAACATTTTAAAATTAAAATCCAATGATGATGTTAGATACAGGGTGTTCCATTTAAAATAAGCAAGTTATTGAGCATTAATGGTACCCACAATTAGAGGTAACATTTTAACCGCCCTGTATAATTTTTAGAAAAAATAATACAACTTGAAACACGTAACTTAAATACGTACGCCAGGTACTCATTCTAAATATTGATCGACATTTTCAAAAATTATTATATATCTCAGAAACTGTTGGACCTAGGTATAGGGAATACAACAGTGACTTGCCTTTATTTAGTCTGCGTCATCGAAATATGCAACAATATACATGGTGTTCGATTTGAATTTTGATAACTTTGATGTGTAACTTCTTTTGGGACACCCTGTATATTTCAAAATAATTTTAAAACGTGCTCCTAATGGACCTACATATGCTCCAGCAAAAATATTTAAAATATGTGTTACCGTTTTTTGTATATCAACCGAGGCGAATGTGGTGCCCCATCCTGTATATAGTTCTATGAGACTAACACCACCACCAATTCTGTAGTCGGTCCTTTTTTATTACACATCAAAGAACTGACTTGCAACACCTATGTTACTTGATGACAATAGGTGATACTACTTATATTAATACACTGCAACACTAGAATCTTTTCCCGCTTTTTCTTCAGTATCCGTCGTAATACTGAAATTATTTTAGCACAACTAGACACACTAGCTTGCAACTTACGGTAATCTAGGTAAAATATTTATGAAAATAGAGTAGGAGAGAAATGCGGATGACATTAAGCGGTACTAATTGAAAGTGGAATTGACCGTGTTTTTCTTAATGAATTACAAACTAACAGCAAGCTGCTGCAGAAAATTGTACAAGCACAAATTTACTACAGTGTACCTGAGTAATGATTTAAATGCGAATGACGTTAAATTAACAATCAAAACAATATCAAGTATGTGCCGGAGCGTGTACTCGCAATTCGCTAGTTTGAAGTATACGTATATATTCTGTTTCTGACACAACAATACGGAAATTTCATAATAGCAATATTAAATTAAAGCGGATTCTTATTATTTCAATCAAAAGCAAATAAGATCGATGTATGCTTAGATTTGAAGATTACAAGTGTTTTAAAGTTTTAAATAAAGACAAATAATATTTTGATTTGAAAGCCATTTGAAGTGAAACATGTAATGCATAGAGTGTATGGTAATATTAAAATTTCTAACAGTGACTGGTAATTAATTGTAGATACTGAGGTTACCACATGAACCAAAGTGGTTGTTCAAATTGATGAAAATATTTAAACCGCATAAAGTAAAAGTAATGAAAACATTATGTAATTCACGCAACAGAAAGAAAGTAGAGATTTAAGAAAGTGGGATTAACGATTGCAATGAGATTTGCATTTCTTAATACAGAAAAAACTTATATAGTATTAATAACTGAAGAGGAAATTTGTTTTTTTTTTTGGAAAATAATCAGTATGTGACAGCAAAAAAATATTAGCAACATGGTATCAAACTGTCTCATAAAAAATGGTCAAAGAACAGCGGAGAGAATAATGATCATTGAAGCCATTTAAAATCAATAGTAATTCATAGTAATGATGTATAAATTACAAAATACAACTAACCTAATGTTTTTACAATTTTCTTGGCAGCTGGAAAGAACTTTTAGTTCTTTTTAGTAGCTGGGATGTGTGGATGTGGAGTCGCACATATAATATCTTTGATAATTATTGATAAAACGGGTCGATGGCCGCAGTGGTTAGGCGGCTAACTATTGTTGTGAGAGGACGATAGGTGCCGGGGTTCAATTCTCTGGAGGGACGGTGACATTTTTTCAGAGAGTTTAATCCCGGATCGACTTGCGATTCGCTGTTGGGAGCAAAGTGATTAACAGCGCGGCATCATAAAAGGCGATATGATGCTGTCACAAAGCCATTTAAACACAACTTACACACACTAAACCACACCACAAGAGTTGCAGTGATAGCCAGGCAAGTGATACAGCTTACGGAGTCACTGCAACTAAGCACCCACCACACATTAAAAAAAAATTACTATTTTACGAAGAACCGTAAAAATTCTCTTTTGATAGTAATGATCGAAAATGTAGAAAGTTATTCAGAACATGCCTCGTGTAAAATAGAGAACATGAACAACTATAAACTTGATACCTAACAATCTAATGAAAGTATTGCAGACAGCGATTCGACATGTCAGTATCACGACTCTGCGGAAGATGATGCTCACCACACCTTCTTCGAATGCGAGAGGTGGAGTGACTACAGGGACGCTCTACAAGACGAAGTAGGACCTCTAACGCCAGATAACGTCGTGCAAACGATGCTGTCCGGACACGACCGCTGGCAGAAGATTGCCACGTTCGTCGAGAAGGTGCTGAAGGAGAAGAAGAGAGAGACCCAAGCAATGGAGGCAGCCGATTGAGGCTAACTACGAGGTGCCATTCTGAAGTAATGCGACCAGCGGTTCCGGGATGGATTCTACACCTGACAAAGTGAGGTTTTTTAGTGGGTGCGAGCCCCACACACCGGGGACGGGTCTCGTCCCTGATGGTGCGTTAAGGCATTTTTCCTCACTAAAAAAAAAAAAAAAAAAAAAAATTGCAGACAGCGATTACTTCTTAAAACTTCAGTATGGAATACATTAGGTATATGCGGAAATGTGAAGTTAGTTTGTAAAGTAATTTAAATTACCCAAGTATATAATGAATAAGCATTACTATATGAAATAAATCTATTTGTTAGTGGTGCACGTCCCCAACATTCTTTTGAATAATATAATAATCAGTAGCGATATTATTACTATTTTCGCATGCACATGTATTAAATAAACAAATATAAAAATATATGTCTGTTACATTGTCCCTTCAATGTACTCATTTGTTTACAAGAAATCATTTTTATGAATATATGTGACATATGTGTTCGTCACCACATGCATATGTATTGTATGTATAAATAAGTCGTCATGTATGTATTACATATGCCTATACATGTATGCCGTGACAACACTAATAATTACTAGATACGCACGTCCAGAGTGACTTTACAATATGTTCTTACCATAAATTTCTTTTTAAATATTTTTGTAGTGCACCCTGCACCTTACAATTTCAATCAGTCGAAGTCTGTATCCACAGTACGCGCTTAAGTCATTTAAAACGACTAAGGCCATCTAGAAAAGAGATAGCTCTAGAGTGGGGCGGTTGTAAAACATATACGGAATTAACGCAAGCGTGCTATTCCCCCTTCCTCGTTGTGAAAACGAAGCGAGGGCATACACATACATGAGCGATCTACTTCCCACACTAGCCTAAGTACTATTACTAGGAAGATCGAAACTTATCACAGCGAAGAAGGGGGAATAGCACGCTTGCGTTAATTAATATGTTTTAGGACCGCCCCACTCTAGATCTATCTCTTTTCTAACTGGCCTTAGTCCCTCTAAATGATCTGTGTATATATAGATGTAATATAACATGTATCGAAAGGGCTAACAGAGCTGTTAAATCGCGTACTGTGGATACAGACTTCGACTGAATGTACGTATGTCAACTATCAGATATGTCTTAGAGCATCAAAAAAACAAATACTTTGATATATAATAATAAGTATTTATCTTGTTGTATTGTTTATATGCAGATATAATATACAGCATTGGCCAATTGTATGAGACACCCTCATAAAACCCCAGTATTATAAGTATTATTATATGTCCAAGAAAATGACAACCGAATTTATGCTTAGTTTGCATATTTAATGGGATTTTAATGAGGTACTTTTCTTACTTTGAGACAAAAAATATTTGAAAAATGGGAGAAAATATCTGTAGACGAATGTTATCATCTTGTAGCAAGTATGCCAAAGAGAGTCCGTGCTGCTATAAAAGACGGAAGCACTAAATATTAATAATTCTACTATTTTGTAAATAAATTATCGTTAAATGCATTTTTGTTCTCGTAGATTTATTCTATTTCTTACTATTTGGTTCGAACCTATGAAAGTGAAGGGTGTCTAATAAAATTGACCAAGGCTATACCTATGTTTTCCGTTCTAAAAAAGTAGATTTCATGCTATATAAGATTGCTGGAGATTTAATAAAATCAAAACCGGTTCAAGCTGTATTTAGAAAAATCAACTACCATATAGAAATACTGGCTTTACTGTTCAAATCTAGGTAATATTTAAATCCTTCAGCGATTCCATCTCTAGCGGAACGACTTCTTCCACTTTACTTTCCGACTACATTCGGATACATAATATAGAGAGGAAGAATAGTGGTTAAAAAGTGAAGGTACGAAGAGACATAAGTAATTAAAAGCATGTCCATGTAATTTCTTAGAAACATTTGTGAAAATTAAGAGTTCAGTAAAAGAAATACGGCTCTCATTTGCTGTCGGTGTTAAATTCGAATGGCTTTCGTCCAAAGAGATTGTTGGATACAGTTTTGCAATCTTTAGGTCAATGTATTGTAATGCGAACAGTAATGTGTTGATAAGTAAAACACGAGTACTTTGCAGCATCGATGAGATTTGGCCTAACCAGAAATTTGAAAGTTAAAATGTACTAACCGAGAAGTAATATAGAAAAAAAGCTTCATCTCGGGTTTTAACCAAATGTTTGCACATAAGAAGATATAAGTCGCTACTGTTGCTATTCCAATTCTGCCAGGTGTTCCACCAACATATTGCTTGCGCATAAATTTGGCATTTAAATGTTCGGACACCAAGGCAAACAGGTGTTATCTAGCCGGGTCTAAACAAGTAATGCATATACAGGGTGGCCCATCGAAAACGAAAGAGACGAATTGTCATTGAAACGGTAGCTTTTTGAAAAAAATTCCGAAAGACGTTAAAGTTGTTGTCTAGAAGGACACATGTATACATTTGTACAGCACAAAATAAACGCAAACTGCAAAAATTTCTATTATTTCTGGATCTTTTTACAAAAAAAAATTGTCCACGGTTTGAGTGAAGTCTAGCGAATTTCGTTGTAAAGAGAATTTAATTTCCTTTCACTTGACGCATCACTTGACCCCTGTTCCCTATGATGATATGGGAAGGGATAGCCCTCTCTACAGGGGGGATAATGTTAGGAGGTTAAATTTACATGTGTCCCCCTAGACAACAACTTTAATGTCTTTCGGCATTTTTTTTCAAAAACCTACCGTTTCAATGACAATTCGTCTGTTTCGTTTTCGATGACCAGCCCTGTATACTTTTTATTGAAAATAGATTACTGTGCACTTATTGGTAGTCATTCGCATAACTATTTCGGAAGACGCTCGACTGCCCGACTCGTAAACTGCTGTATCGTCTGTATATTCTGCCAGGATTGTTTACACCTTCCAGAAAAGTATCAACACGAAGAGGCGCCGCTTTAAAAATCAATGTATATTAACAAAACAAAATACCTAACAGATAACAGTCTAGTAGATCAACCGAAAATCCTGAATTCTAGAATTTCTGCTTTAAAAATGTTCAACTAGTTTTTTCTAAGCCTGTAAACTTTAATGTTCGTCTATTAAGATAATGGATCATACTGCATCCGATTATAGAATTGGAACAAAAAATATGATATGTATGAGAAAGATTACACTCAAAAGTAGTACTCCCCTAATTATTTCAGGTTTCATCAATATCACCTATACAGGGTGGTCCATTTAAAGTGTAACACTGTAATATCTTCGAAACCATTAGTGTTATGAAGAAATGTGTTAGACAAAAGTTTAACTATATGAAGGGTTCATTCGGTGGCGCTACTGTTGTCACGATAAAGAAAGACACAAAGGCCATAGCAAGGCCAACTCTTTTTTTCAAATAGCGTATGGTATTTTTTTAATCAAATTCTAAAAGAGCAATAAGGTCTGAATAGAAAAATACTAAACCACATATAACCTCAAATTAATATTAATCCAGGTATTTCGAAAAAATGAGGACATAATAAAAGTCAGTGCAGCAATGTTTTTCCTTCGTTTGTTAAATGTAAAAGTAGAAATATAAATGTTAATAGTAGCTACAAATTGTTTACATAAGGTAAACAGTTGAAGAAAGCAGTCGGCTATCGAATTAAATGTTCAAATTGGCGGCCAGCAGCCTCAATGCACTTTTATATTCGCGCAGAAAAATCTATGCACACGCATCAGTAACATGTCTTCAGAAATGTCTGCACATGCATGTCTTAGTTTCTGCTGCATGTTTTCTGGTGTTGTTGGTTCCGTGTCATATGCAACAAGTCAATATTATACTATCTTACTACTACTTCAGTGTCAAAAAAGTCGATATTGTACACTTAAAATAAATATAGCGATTCTTTTGCGCGAATACAAAAGCGCATTGGGGCTGGTGGCCGCCAGCCTGTATACGAACAAGTGCCTGAAGTGTCTCGGAATTTAATCTTGTCCCTGGCAGAATCGGGATCAAATAAGAAATGCGTACAAACTTTGTACATTTTAGCATATGTGTACATAGAAGTATGCACACACAGTTACCCGAAAAAGTGATAGTTCTAATCAAAATGAATGTATTTGTTCTCTTTTACCGATTAAACTACATCTAAAACCCGGAGTAAAAGAATGAAATATCCCTACACCGAGAGGTAGACAGGGACTTTTAGATTATATATATATAAAACCCGCAGTTAAAAAAAAGTGATAGAATTGTGGTCTAATAAAGATAAGTTAAACGCCGATTTAGCACCATAAATACAATACCCCATACTACATAATTCATCGATCAGGAGAATACATCCAAATATAAAACATTTTATCTGCTTTCGAGAAACTCAACACCGAAGTTAATCCGAAAAAATAAAAATTTTATTCTAAAAGAATTAGATTTGATTAGATTGCACTTGCTTAATTTCCGCATAAGCATATTGTTAGAGGAAGGGTAGCGTTCTTGTTCCAACAATAACGGCTATTCTGTATACTTTGGTTAACGAAAATGGACGCTGCATTTTATTTACGTATCAAATATAGAAATCATAAGAAGTGGGTGAAAATAAATAGTGACTTACTGACAAAAGAGGGCATAGATGATAAAAGTAAGTACCTAGTATAATTATAGGTAAACCGGACACATTCATATCACAGGCTGTAGCTGGATAACATCTGTAAAGCCGGCGACTGACTGAAGGCGAGCGCTGTAATGTAATGCTCACATCGAGCATTACATTACAAAGTCCGTAACATACCTCCAGCGAATGCTCACTTTGAACGCTCGGCTCAAAAGTGCTCCATCATTGGTTTTCTTAATATTGCTTTATTGCGATAAAAAACAAACTTTTCTCTCGAGACCACTCCATTATTATTATTATATAATAATAGAACTCGCAATGCACATAGATGTTTGCAGTTGGGCGTTAACAGATCCGATGACTGTGGTCACATTGAAGACAAGCGCGACCAAGTGGAGCGCGATTTGCTCGACCTGTTCGGCACTCGCTTTGGTGACTGATAGCGAATTCTCGCGTTCCATTACATTACATTACAGCGCTCCGCTTCAGTCAGTCGCCGGCTTAATAAATATCAACACACATTCCTCTCTTTTTAGGATATTCTGCATTTGTGACGGTTTTTATAGATAGTGGTATAGTACCTGGCAGCAGGGTGTACGAGGCCCCGGTGCAAAAGTCCAAATGCATTCCTGAACTGTGATTTCCAAAAGTTAATTTCGGGCGCCTGATTTCGGTTATCCCGATGCGGTTGCACCGACCTAGCCTCTGGTGGCTGGTACTGACGTCAGTAGGACGGCGCGAAGAATGAACTCTAAGGCTCGATCCACACTATGATGCCGTTCACGGTTCAATCTTGCTCCGGTCTCGATCCGATCAAATCTCGCTGTGTCTACACTACTAGTCTCACAACCAGCCTGTCTCGATCCATGGCCGATATACGATGTATTTTAAAATAATCACATAAATTTGACTCGGCAAAAAATGGTATTTAATTTTTCACTTGAAGAATTAGCGATAATAGCTATTATTTTCGATGAACAGGATACAAATAAACAAAATTACAACATAAAATAAAAAGAACAAGAATGTGAATACATCTCAGTTTATTAACGAGAAAAGAAGAAGGCGAATATCACACGTTATATCGTCATTTGATAGACGACGAAGAAAAATGTTTACAATATTGTCGAATGGACTCAGGAACATTTGAAATGATTTTAAAAAAATTTAGTGCAAAATTTCAAAAACAAAACGCTTATAAAAAAGTAAAAATAATTATAGTTAATTATAATAATATGTTATAAATTACACCCATAAATACTTACCTTTTTCAGAATGCCACGATTTATTACTGGCCATCATTAAAAGAAAAATGTAACGTCTTGCTGTACGACCAATGAAAGCCTGGAGTTGATACAAAAGCGTATTCACACTGTCGGTACAAGTCAGGACAAGTGCGGTCTCACTTCAGTCAAATATTCTTTTGGATGAACCGGTACCGGCGCCATATCGGATTGGTACTAGAGCGATACGATAGTGAGAATTCTCTGATTCTATCTTGTTTAAGAATATTTGACCGGACCGAGACCGGAGCGAGATTGAACCGTGAACGACATCATAGTATGGATCGAGCCTAACTCTTCTCAGGGTAACAGTTACCACCTCAGAAGTAAAGAATTTATTCTTTTCGAGTTAAAACTAACACTTCGCAGGATAACCCTAACTCTTTTCGGGGTAACAGTAACTACCTCAGAATTTAAGCATAGCTCCTTTTCGAGATAACTCTAACTCTTTTCAGGATAACAGTTACTATATCGAGGTTAATTATTTTTACTTTTCGAGATGAGACTAACACTTTAAAAGATATAAGCAACTACCGCAGGAACAATGTTGTTATCACTTCTGAATATAACACTAGCACTTTTTATTCTAACTCCATTAATTTTAACACCAGAAGCGGATGGACGCGAGGGAACACCGAAAAAGTGTTGAAAAAGTGTTAAAATTAACCCCAGATTTTTATGTGTGCAGTTTGCTGTGTACTATTTGAATATAAACGGTTAATTTTGCTTAGCACAGTGAGATATAATATTAATTCGATGTTTTCTCAAAAAAATTGAAATGGCTTGAGGATTTCAGACACTGTTTTCTTAATTTGAAATACAAAATCTGCTACATACATATACTCGTATGTAGCGTCGACCCTAAGGAACTAGTAAACTTTTATGCTTATTGAAATATCTTAATATACATCGCGTACTCGTTAAAGGATTTTGAATACAAATGAAAAGTTTTATAATGGTTAATTCTGTACTACAGCTGTATTTAAGCTAGAAACGTATACACACAATAGCTAATACTACCTGCATTAGCTCTCTAGTAATAGTTGTATATAAAACTGTCTTATCTGTGCCGCTTTATACGCTCGAACGCGGGAAATTGCTATCTATATAGAATGTGCACATAATGTATACCATACATAACGTACGCTCGGATATATAAACTTTATGATATATATCAGAACATAAACTTTTATTTTAGGTATTCCCGTGGTGTAAAAGTAGAAATAATATGAAAGCCCATGATTACTGGAAAATAAACAAAAAATAAATTGGAATGGCGCTAAATAAAACGCTTGAAAACGGCGAGTAATATAATACAATAAATACTAAAAGAAAACTCTTCCGAGTTTATGGCTTAACTAATAAATAAATTAATTTCCACTGTTGCCAAATTTATTGTCAAAATTAATATCACTTTCTCTAATTATAGTGCAACATGTACGATAATATTATATATCACATCCTATATTACAGCTAATAGCGGTATTTTGTTCATATTCTAGTACAGCGGTAAAAACCGAAATCAAAGACAAAAATAATATATTTATGTACGTACACTAGGAACACTTTGTATTTGTACACCATGTTGCTCAACATTCGTAGGATGAATAGTAGACAGCTTATTGCATACATTGCCCGCGTCCAAATATGTAAACACAGATGCGATTTCTGTGTCTATTTTAAAAACGCTGTAGCTGCATTTATAAATGTAGAAAAAAGCATCTATTATTTGACGTATTTGAGTAGGAAGAAATTTGTTTGATGTTTCAAGTATTTCGAATAAAATAATACTGTAGTCTTATTAAATTGTTTTGAGAGGTAATTTCTTCTACTTCTACTTTCTTTACTTTTTGCGGTGAACTTTTTTGTGGTTGAACTAGGGTAAGATCTAAACCAAAAGCATGTTTATTATACAATAAATAACAATATCAAAGGTTTACTACTTTTATTTATTTAAAACATAACGAAATAATCATAGTATATACTTATGTTGAAATGCATGATGCTTATCAATGAATGAATGTGCGGTTTTTGTGTCTGTTTTAAAAACGCTGTAGTTGCATTTATGAATTTATAAGGCCGATTCCATCTATTTATTTGGTCTTTGCGTAGACATAGACAGGTAAGCAAAAAAAAAACATATTCTGTATTTCTGGAATCTTTATTTATGTGAATATAACACAGGCTTATTGATAAGTATTCATAGACAAGTCATCCAGATAAATGTCGAAAATATGCTTTCTCGAATGATGAGTCATATTAGACACTGACGTATATAAAAACAAGCAGACACCACAATAATATTCAGTTCTTTATACAGCATTAGGAACAGTTAAATGCATACGTGTCGAACAATATGATGTCAATAGAAGACAGGATGCGTGCAATAACAATGTTGGAAAACGGATGGAGTCTACGTGCTGTAGCGCGTGAATTTGGTGTTAATCCCAATACAATTTTTTGCAAATGAACCAAAAACTTCAAAACGAAGAATATCCACTGCTTATCAAGATACCATGTTAAGGCAATTTTACGCAGAGCATCCATTCACAAGTTGCAAGCAAGCCATTACAGCTACCGCCTTTCCCGGTTCCGTAACGACGGCAAGAAAAAGGTTGAGGGCAAGTGGCCTCAAAAGCTGTCGTGCTGCTATTAAAACAGAACTTTCTGAGCGCAATCGTCAAGACAGAATAAATTTTGCACTATACTATCAAAATATGCCCATAGATTTTTGGAAAACGGTAATCTTCAGCGACGAGTCGACGTTTCAAAGCTCCCCAAACACCCACACGCGCCTAGTTACCCGTCCTCGTAACTATAGCCTTGCACCACAATATGTTCATCCGAAAAATAGAAGTGGACGGCTTTCTGTAGCAGTGTGGGGTTGGATGTCATACGCAGAACCTGGTACTATTTGGGATATTAATGGACACTTGACAGTGTTACAATATAGAGATATTTTGGAGAATGTAATGTTGCAATCGGTAACATCTCTTTATGATCAGTTTACATTCCAACATGACAACTCACCCATTCATACGGCTAATGTTGTCCAACAATGGATTACAGACAATAATTTGAGATTATTAAATTGGCCGGCACGAAGCCCGGATATAAAAAAAAGAATGAGGGAAAACCCTATAGAACGAGGAGACAGAAATTTGTTGTGGCAAAAAATTGTGCAGAAATGGGAAAAAGTTACTGACGACTATTGCCATAAATTAATAGAGTCCATACCGTCAAGATTGGAAGAAGTTATACAAAATAACGGCGGATGGACTCATTATTGATTTCAGCATAAGTGTATACGTATAATTATTTCGTTATATTATGTTTTAAATAAATAAAAGTAGTAAACCTTTGATATTGTTATTTATTGTATAATAAATATGCTTTTGGTTTAGATCTTCAAAACAACGACTTCTTCAACGACAAAAAAAGTTTACCGCAAAAAGTAATGAAATTACCTGTCAAAACAATTTAATAAGACTACAGTATTATTTTATTCGAAATACTTGAAACATCAAACAAATTTCTTTCTACTCAAATACATCAAATAATAGATGCTTTTTTCCACATTTATAAATGCAGCTACAGCGTTTTTAAAATAGACCCGCAAATCGCATCTGTGTTTACATATTTTGACGAGCGCAATGAATGCAATATTGTCTGAAGTAAGTGAATGCAATACTGTCTACTATCCATCCTACGTATGTGCAGTGGCAGGTCGTCCAACCAAAAAGAATTCTTAGTGTACATAAATTTGTATAATGCATCAATGGGAACGTATTGTGCTTTTACTTCTCGCTGAGAAGCAACTTTATTCACAAGGAAACGATCACAGCTGTCAAATTCAGTTCTTAATAAAACTCCCTACGTGAGTATGTGAGATTTGACTTTCAGTTTCCTGGAACTATTGAACGGAAATAATGTGACAAAAATTTAAATGCAAACTTTGTAGCATATCGGAAACCTAAACTCGAAATCTTCAAGCTTCAAAGAAGTGGATACTAAATTAAAAAAAAACATCTAGAACTATTTCGGAAAAAATCACTAAATTTTGCTGATATGGAGCGGATACTCTACAATTAGAAAACTTTGCTACCAATCTTATTAATAATCTTAAACCTGTAATCCAGACTTATATCGCTGAGCAAGTGTATAAGGCAATGAAAGCAGTTTCAACATGGAGATATGTACATTCAGGATGTTCCTAAGTATTTCAAAATACAAAGAAAGCTGTTTTATGTATATCCGTACTACTGACAGTACTGATATGACGTAAGGATAAATTTAACTTCCACGTACAGCAAACTCTATGTCGACCCGCAAACATTGTTATTGAAGCACCTTCGGGTAAATTAACCAGTAAATTGTTTAATAATTCTTTGTTAATATTAACTTATCAAGCACTAGTCCAAAAAGTCTTATATTTCTAGACTCGTAGACAGGTTCATTATTATGGATGCATGCATTTAGAATACGAAAGGGATTTATGCGACGATCTGTGACCTCAATACTTTCTATATTCTCACAAATGCTTTCAATGTTGTAATTATACATGTATTTTTTATTCTTGATGCAAAACCATTTTAGGCTTTAATTACACTGCCCAACACAATTTTTTCTCATACATCATTAGGTCACCATTAGTCATTTTTCATGCTGATTCTGAAACTAATTTTAAATTTGCTCTATCACGTCAACATTTTGAGAAATGTTTGTAAACAGCATTTTTAAAACGTACATTAAATTTTACAGAATTTCAAAGTGACTTTTATATAAGAAATATATCACAAAATATTACAAGTTATATTGTAGTGCCGCGCAATGAGTGGACATATGTTCATATGTCCGTGCCTGTTTCCTACGTCACAGCATTTTGTATATTTCCGGCTGTGTTGGTATCCATACAGGGTGTAAGTGGTTTGAGTGCCATAATTATAATGTAGTGTAGACTGAGTGAAACTGAAGAGAATAAGTACCTTGATAAATTTTTAGTCTATCACTTACGATTTCCAAGCTAAGTAAACGCAAGGCAACAAAGCACTTAAAAAAGTTAAATGTCCGTAGACGGAGGACTTGCCACGACTATAATAATTAACAGTACATCGTGATATTACCGTGTAGTATAGCGCCCCATCGTGCTAAGACCAACACTTTACACAGTACTAATATTTCTAAGTATTTTGTCACATAATTCACTAAAATATCGTTTGATGTAACATAGAGCATTTGTATTCATTTATTCAGGAATCATACGACTTAATTGTACGTGTCAGTTTATTCTTTAAAGGTGCAACGTCTACAATTTTGTTAACGATGCCGCAGCCTCCAACTGCTGTGAAGCACATCTGTTTGTATATAGTTATGGTAGGTCATGTTTCAGCGTTGCTAAAGCTATAGACATTTTACATGTACTTCAATTTCTATTTTTTTTAACCTTACCTTAGATTGTAGAACAAACTTCGATAACAATTTTTTCTTTGTATTTACGTGATGAGTCCATTGTAAAATTCACACTTTAAAATACTTATAACTGCCTAAGATAGCGCGATTTAAATGTTGGAACTTTGCTTTTGTTTTTCTGGAAAACTATTTATTTTAACGCCTACTTCATAATAAACTTTTATAATCCTATTTACTTGCTCTATATGCTGGCAACATTTTGGCAGTCAAACTCCTTACACCCTGTATATGGAGCGACGCACGGCTCGCCAGATTTATTTTAGGTCTGTTTGTGATAGCTGAATGTCTTTTTGTTTCATAATGTCCCAAGCGTGTAAAAATAATCCCAACAGCTCCTGTTATGTATGTGAAGAATTTATTACCCAACGACATAAACGGAATATTACGCTTTCAATAGAAAGTTAAGAAGAAATTCAATAGAAAACACCTCATTCACATTAAATAATTGATACTAAACATTCTGTTAGTGCATCTACTTCCATGCTTCTATTTGTATGAATTCTGAACATTAGAACGCACTCATGCAAACTCTTGCAAACTTTGCAACTCACGCAAATGAACCAATTAGTGCCGTTTTAAATAGGATTAGAAGATAAGTAGCTAGCATACGATAAGAAAATGTATCTTTCAATCCCTGAAGTATTTCCACTTGTAGGTCAATGAAACAAAAAATTAATTTATTAAATACCAATTTATTCCAGAAGATATAAAATTATGTTTTCCTTAATAAGACTTTTCAGTGGAAGAAATTGACAATTTCTTCTAGTCTTGTTAACGAAAACATAATTTTATATGTTCTGGAATAAATTGGTATCTAATTAATTTGCTGTTCAATTGACCTACAAGTGGAAATACTTCGGAAATTGAAAGATAAGTACATAAAGGTCATAACATAGATATATTAATAAGAAAATATAAGAGGAGCATAAGATCTTCTCATATTAATGTCAGCTTTGGAACATCTTTTGTTACTGAAAACATTTCAAAATCAATTAAGTATATTAAAGGTAACTAAGTTGTGCTAATATCTTATTACTATAATGAACTTTAGCGTAAGAGGGTTACAATTAAATACAGCACCTTGTATATATCAAATTCACGTGTTCTATGTATGTGGTACAGCTTTTTCATTTCATTTTTTTTAGCACCTAAATATAACAGATATAGGTGTCAAGAGTTAAATGAAGAAAACTAAAAATATATAAATTTTCTTTTAGACCGAATTTTAACCTACCAAGTTTCGTGAAGATCTGAATTTGACACCCGGTAAGTTTCACCTGTCAGTTCAGAAGTGCGTATAGATTTTCCGATGTGAGTGTGTTTGCTAGGATATGTAGCAACTATGTTGATCTAACAAGAGTAATATGTAAGAATAGATACTCGTTTGGGATAATCTTGTGTTACAGTTTTTTGTGCTAATAGAAGGATAGTGTAGAAATAGGACCTTATTAAACTAATCACCCGAATCTTTTCTATATTTTTTGTAAATTTTAGTAAGTGGAAATTATGAAAGCTTTAAATTACAAAAACCCTATGAACTTCATCTCGTAGTTCGAGAAGCATTTTAGCTTTGTTAACTTTTCATGATGTCCCGTGTTTGGCAGGAAAATTTCTGTCACGTCTTTGATAGCGGTACTTGTAATCAATATAGTATGTACATATGTATATTATGCGGCAATTAGTACTAACTGACTGACTGCTCACATTGAAACAAGAAGATATTGCTTCATAATATTATGTTTTAATTGATAATATTTTAGGGTCAGTCCGAATTTATAGTATTATATAATAAAAATTGATTAATGCGATTAATGATATTTAAACGGGTCGATGGCCGCAGTGGTTAGGCGGCTGACTATTGTTGTGAGAGGACGATAGGCGCCGGGGTTCAATTCTCTGGAGGGACGGTGACATTTTTTTCAGAGAGTTTAATCCCGGATCGACTTGCCATTCGCTGTTGGGAGCAAAGTGATTAACAGCGCGGCATCATAAAAGGCGAGATGATGCTGTCACAAAGCCAATGGAACACAACATACACACACACAAACTACACCGCGAGAGTTGCAGTGATAGCCAGACAAACGATACAGTTTACGGAGTCACTGCTAAGCACCCACCACATTAAAAAAAAAATTAATATTGCTTGATATACTTGTTGATTTAATTTGACTTGTACGTCAATATACGCTTCATTTGCAGAACGATTCAGTAGTGCCCTTACATTTCATCGCATATTACAGCTGCAGCAATACAGCAGGTATTTCATTCAAATTTGAAAGTTCTGGCAATATGTTTGTTGTATGTGTTGTATCTCATTTTCATATGGCATAGTAAATATACTATTGTTGCCAAGTCCTTACAGTCTCTGTACCTAAAACGATTTGAATCAAACAGTTCAGGTTTTGATACAAATAATGAGCCAGTTTGTAGCAGTATTTTAACCCGTTTTTTGTTGTTTTTAGTATTAAAAAATCTACACATAAATATAGTTAGCTACAAGAGTAGGCGATATGGCAACAGCGGAGAAATTTTTTTTTATTTTCCGTTAATTGAAAACCTCGTTGCATGTTTGCAGTTTTTAAAAACAAGTCCGATTATTAAATTTCAGTTTAAGACCAGTTGCTAATTGTACCTATGAATTAAATTATTACGAAATTTTAGGATTATCAGCTTCCTAATGGTAGATAACATATGAACGAATGAATGATTAAAATAAAGAAAAAATAATCAGACCACGATAAATAAAAATACTAAACCATAATACAAACTGTAGCGTAAAAGTTATTAATTCGATGATAAGATTTTTACTCCAATGCTATAACTAATATTTTCTATAAACTACGAAAGATGAAACAATAATTCAAAATTAATGCTAAGTATAGACGATTATATACCTACTGTGAATGTCAACCTAATTTGCATTCCCCTGTTCCATGACGACAAATATATTAGTGCCTCAACTATCGTGACAGTGTCTGTCTCCTACCATCTTGTATAAACCATACAGGAATATGCAAATGAAACAAATGTTATGGCTTGATTCACTACACGAACAAGTTATCTTTAGCGGAAGCTCCCTCCTTGAAAGATAACCTGTCTCTCCCACTAATTTACAATTATAAATCAAATTAATTAATACTAGAGCAGATTTGATCGATGATAATGTCGTTAGGAGCGCGATCTTTGCAATTAATACTAACTACGCGTATATCAACCCCGAAACTTCACACCTTGTCTACCCTAAGCTATTATAATAGCCGTCCCCGTAGGACGGCTATTATTCCTAAATTAGATTTTCATTATTAAACTATTATCGTGCTATTAAATGAAGAGAATACCTCACCTTTATAGTGAAGATCCGATCTTTATCCGTATGTATGTATGTATTAGTGGAGCTGATTGCAAACGCTATAAAATTTAATGGAGATATCTTCTAGAGGGTAGAATTCACGAAACGCAAAAATACGTCAATAAGTTTAAAAAAGAACACAGGCTAGTCATTTACTTGGCGATAGGAATTCTACTGGTAAAATTAAAAAGAAACATTTACTCGACATTGGCAAACCAGCACTTTTAAATCAGCAATTCTTACTATACAAGTACGAAAACGCCAGCAAGTAATTCCCTATTATCAGCCCGATGCCGCTCTGTATTGCTAAAATTTAACCGCCAATTTAGCGTAGGTGCCATTTTCTGTCTGAGCAGTACTTTACATACAGTCGACGCTGCATTTCCGCCGATAGAGAAAGATGCAATCGCCTGAATAGTCGCACTACCCGACCATACATTTAGCTTGTCATCTTTGAGCATAATTTTGTCGCATCTAATTACGATTTTTGTAATTGCAGCATCTCAAATTATGTTAATACCACACAGTGCTGTTATTGAGCATGTTACTCATCAAAAAATATATCCGTTTTATGAAATTACAATCGTTGACATCATTATCTCACAAAGTTTTGTTGCCATTAGTAAGATCTGATCAATTTCCTTGTTTACCGTTTGCAGTTATCTCAAAACTAAAATTAAAAATAGATTACATTTTCAGTATTTTATTAAACCAGTTATATAGTCGGTTGTAGGTATTATTTAATTTGTTAATAAACATTGTTACGCGCACAGGACACACGCAGGGCGCGCGCGACGCGGCTAGCGGGTTCAAAAACAGACGAAAATAAAAATAAATAAAATAAGAAAACACACGGAAAGGTATTCGGAATGGTGTTAGGCACCGACACTTTCGACCTACCTGATGGTGGGGATTGAATCCTCGAGGGCGGCTTAACTCAGTGAAGACGGTCGTGGGAACAGATGTTAAAAAGGGTGCGCCACTGTTTTCTCTTTTATCTTCGAGATTCAAAGGATACTTACCCCGGAAAACAGAAGGCAAGTAAGTAGTTCGAGGTAGTTCGATAATGTCAAACGCAAGTAAATTTGTAGGCATAAACAGTTATTTAATGAAAATAAAATAAAAATAAATGTTAAAGACAGTACGTTGTAAATTATGATAAAAATAAAATTCGTAAATGAATTCCTTAAGAGTTGTTAAAATTTATATTTTGAAACGGACTATATCTGTATATATCTAGGAACACACTATACTAGTTCCAATCTGCAGACTGTTACCTCACATAAAATTCTTACATGTTTATGTCAATTAAAATTAGTTGGAAATATAATTATACAGATTGAACCATGCAAGTATACTAGGTGGTAAATAATTTAGAAAAATAATAATAATGTACCTCGAGCAAAATATGTCGAGTACTTTACGAAAGCCAAAAATTGTGTGAAACAAATGAATTATATCTACTCAATTTTACCAAAAATAAATTAACAGTTTGAAATTTAAAAAGAAAAGTTACATCTTATAATCATTTAAAGAAACTTTGACATTAACTTACGGTTTACAAAAAAAAAGGAAAATAACTAATTAACCTCAACAGTTTAAGCCGATGGCTTATCCAATGATTAAATAGTGACTCGAATAAAATAAATGAAATAAATGTGACCTGTAAAGATGTCGGAGGACCTCTTCGGAAGCCTCACAAAGGGTTAAACTTCGTAACTGGAGTTACCTTAAAACTTCGTAACCGTGAAGTTACATTAAAAGCTCCTAAAATATGAAAAGACAAAGGGAAAATTAGAAATAACAAAAATGGCGAAACATGTGACTAAGAGCTCACCTCTTGGAGCACACACTAAGAAAATCTCGGTTGAAATTATCCATCCGTATTCAACTGAAGCGTTAAAACGAGGGAACGATAGTTCTTAAGAGAATCTAAGAGGTATTTTGTTCCCTTGGGCCAATTAAATCCACTAAACTAGTGATAGTCCTTCATAGACCAAAAAAATACAAGCCACAAGGTCAACCGTAGAGTGTTGTTCACTTCAACGCCGAGAGGGAAGTGACTTCAAGAACGGAATTAGACGTTACCACAAGAAATCGTCCAACAGTAGGGAATTATAAAATGAATTAGGGAATTTTTCAAACTAACGGTTGGCTATGCTAAGTAATGAACGCGTAAGACAGAACCTACATTTAGATAATAACAAATATTTTGACATTTAACCTTCACAAACGTATTGAAAATGAATTCGAAGAGAATTATTTATGAAACAGGTAAATATACTTTCAAAACTACAGGAGTGCCATGAAATACGACCGGAAGAATCTGAGTTAAACTGAATTTACAGATTATTATGAAGACAATCAAGAAGAAATCATTATATTGACAACTTGGACCTGCTTATTAAAACGAACAAGGGGAAATAATAAGTAAACCACTGACTTACCATAAGGGAAAATTAGAGAAACACATGAAATACATATTTAATGAACTGTTGAGGGAATTAGAAGTCAGAACGAGGCATATCGGAACCTAAAAACTATATATCGTAAGGTAAATGAACATTTACTCGTAACAACATTCTGATTTTTTATTGAACTTCGAACTTTGAAGTTTTTTGAACAACAGTATGAAAAACTGAAAAAAATGAAATGAAAATCTCAATCTAATAAAAAAATATATAAAAGTGATTTAAAAACGATTTAGAAACTACACATTTCGAAATAACGTTGGTGGCTGGATTCCAGATATAAATGAAGAAAGAATAAGAGCATCTAGAAGGATGCTACTAAGGACAAACAATTTTCGAGCGGAGGAAGGACAAAATTTGGATTATAAAACATACACATATACAGGTTGATTGGTGAGAATGGCCTATTAGAAGTATTATGCAAACGGAACTGAATTTTAAAACAAAACTTTCCAGTTGGATATAATTGAATATGAACTATCACGCGAAAATATTTTTGAATAAATATCACTTCCAGTTAACCGGAAGTGGGCATCAACTTCGATTTTTTAAATAGCATGCTATAAAATAAATTTCAAATTCAGCTTCTATGATAAATTTTACACATTTTTCATGTATCATAACCCTATACGTAAACACCAATCCTTCAGAGTTATTCGCAATGAAAGAAAAAAAGTGACAGATACCGATCTTACTTTATAGTGATATTACGTCACGTAGGAGTAACAGAGACAAATGAAATTTTGCGTACGCACAGCTGATATTGTGTAGTTACACAATTCTTCTCTGCGATATTATACAGGGTGTTTAAAAACTTAGTTGCTTAAAAATAAGTTCTATCTGTGGACAGTAGATTTTTTAATGGAAAGGTATATATTTTCTTAGATATTCTGATTGAATTCTCAAGTTAATGCCTACTTCCGGTTAACCGGAAGCGATATTTATTCAAATATATTTTCACTTCAATACTTCAATATTTTTTTATTTAAGAGAGAGGGTGGGATATGATTTAGGATCTATTTGTACAATATTTACTATTATATTTGTGTAAAAACACATTATTTTGCATTTTTGTCGAGGTTGATAGAACACTATATTTTTCGGACTTTAATTGCATCCCGTACATACTTACACAGAGCGATTAGCGGTCTCTCCTTTTCTCATTTAAAGACTATCCAAGCACTACTAATTAACTATTAAACTACTATTTAGCGGCCACAGCAAAAATAACTGTAACACAGAAATCATTATTTTATACTGGTCTTGTGGAATATAATAACATACCATTGTATATTAGATCTGTAGCAGTGCTAGGGGAATTTAGACCATTGTTGTTAGTTTTGCAAGGGAAAACTTTTAATGTGCATAAGATACATTTAATCACGATTTTTATAATATTTATTGTTGTATTGGATTTTGTATAGCAGAATGTTGCTGACAAAATAGTATTATTATTATTATTATTATCGTTTGCAATTCCAATAATTGTTTACCTAGAAGCAAAAGCTATTTGTTGAAACATACATATATTCAAATTTATTTCCATCCTCTTATTTCCGTTATTTATAATTTGCATTAAAGCAAAATTTATTTCTCAATTGCTTGAGAAACTGACTAGTTTTTCCCGAACAATTTACCGAGATTGTAAAGTACTCGTATATCATTAACGTTAACATTCTCAGCTAAAATTAAAACATTTTTCTTAATATAATGATCTCATTTTTACGTCACAGATTTGATTATATTACCATTTGCGTTACAGCGATTCAGCTCGGAAGCAAATACTGCATTTTCAACATCTCATATTACGCTTCATTATGCTTTCTAAGTCATTACTGAGTAAAATATTCATACTCGTAAAAGATTATACCTTTATTATTCATCGCTGATGCTATTTTTCCGCTAGAGCTCTTTCAGAATACATAATGATCTAAGGTGTTCCTTTCGCGTGTAATTTAGAATTTAAATACAGAATGGAATGGGAAGACATAAGATGATTTGTATTGCCGGAAAGATCTAGATAATCAAAAGTGTACTACTAAATGTAGCTTACATGCTCATTTTAATGCACAGCATTCCTTTAAAGCTTCGTTGCCCCAATTTTTTTAAGTGCAGAAAGTTTTTCTTTGTGTCTGGATTTGATAGTTTTAATTAGAAAATATAAAAAATAGTGAATAAGGAACGAAATAACGAGTATTGCAAGGCAGTTGCACGCAATGCAAATATTAAATATCTTAATATATAAAAAGAAAGATTTTGCGAATTATATTGGAATCGGTTAGAATAGACTAACATGAATTACTATACATAATAATATAAATACAGAAAAATAATAAAATGTTCTCATAAGAATCTGTAGTTGGCCATTACAGTTGCCTACTATAGCAATACAAAATAAAAGAAACTAAAGTTATTGTAATCAAACGTCAGCTGTTACTTGAATGTGTGATGCATTGCTTCCGTCAATATGCATGGTAACACCTATTCTAAAAAAACAACTAGAGATCGCTGGAACATATTCTTCGGTCAATTGCGACAGAAATGAAAAATGAAATGATTTTCACACAAATATAATAATAAATATTGTACAAAATGTCCTAAATATTATCCCGCCCTCCTTCTTTCCTTAAATTTAAATGTGTGTAATGTGTGTGTTATATAAAAGTCCAATTTCTCCTCCCTCCACCGTTGATCCGCTTGTAAAATGTTTAATCACCTATTGCTTCCTTCTGTATTGTGATGTCTTGGACTCAGCTATAAACTTTATGTTTAATTATGTGGTTTTTAGTTCGTTATTATCACTTTTATATCTTTTTATTTTGATTGAAAAGTTTTGTTGACTATTTTCTGCCCGTCAATTTTCAATTCTGTTTATATTCCAACCTGTTGCACCCAGTACTACCAAAAGCCGCCTTGACGTCACCCCACACTAGATTTCCAATTTTTCTTGTACGATATGCTTGTAATTTGGAAATTGATGCCTAAATCGAGTCGTATTATGTTATGTATGTGTTTTGTATGTGTATGTTACATTAATTTTTAATTTGTTTTCCTAAAATAAAAATATATAATATTATATTTGTGCTTTTCATTTTTCACCCTATTTATCGCTGTTTAAATAAATAATTAACGCCTGTCATAACTATCTGGCCCTATATGCCCTCACTGTATTCAAAACGAAAACATTAAGTACCTACCAGACTTATGTGTAAATTAATGAAATTAAAAACAAATTGAATATACCTAATATAATTAATAATATATAACCGAATTTATTTCAAAACGTCATTCAGTATCCTGTTGCTGTGGGTGGTTCTATTACTATCACAGAGGAACCATTTCGAAAACGCACAACTGAGCATCAGCCCAGTTAAGTTATTGAACTAGTCTAGGTTTCTGACTCGGAAAACGCTATGATTATGTCATATATTTTTGTTGCAGTATAAAAAACAATAATAGTAATAATAATAATAATAGTATATTTGCCCAACAGACTAACATCTAATTACAGGACAAAGTACAAATTAAGTTTGCTTGCGCATATCCTAAATATAATTACATATCTAATGAGAGAACAGAGATACAAAAAAAGAACAACCTAACCTATCTAACCTAAATCTAACCAAATAACATCAGCCCTACAAATAATGGTAGTGAGTGGTACAACTGCGCAAAAGTGTCAACAAAAGACAAAAAGACATGTAATCGAGATATTCGAATTGTTAACGGCGTAGCTTCATTAAAGTCAGTGCCATCCACTCCTGTTATATATAAAACTGCGTAAATAAAATGGGGAAGGCATTTTGTCCAAATTAATGGTTTCGAAATAGTCATTATTTGTGTTAGATGGGAACGCTACCCGTTCTCAGACAAAGTTCTTGTGCGGGCAGTCAACATATGTAATCTAATTCTTTGCGGAACAAATTCAGTGTTGACTTTTCCCAACGTAAATAAAATATTTTACATTTGGGTATATCTTAATCAATGAATTATTTATTTATAGATAATTTGTTGTTTTTATGGTGTTAGATCGTAATTAAACTTATTTCGATTGGACTACAATCATATCACTGATTTTTACGTGTAATTATAATTTAATAGGGAAAGAGCAACTTCTTTGATAACAACGTATATTGTAACACCAGTTGAAAGGATAATAATTTATTCCAACAACTTTTGTGTGTGTAAGATAAGGCACTACGACTCCTATATCTGACGGAACTTTTTGAGAAGTTATAATAATTAAGAGCACGACTCACACTTCATGTAATTATACGGAAAACAGGCAAAAGTAGGTCAAAATATAAGTGTTTCAAAGATATGGCGAAAGAAGTATGGTCGAATGTTGTCGAAAAATGTATAAAGAAGGAAAAATATGAATCAAAGAATCTATCAAGGAAATAAATTTATTAATTTTTTATTTTATTTATTATACAACATGGAAAAAACAGGGACAATTCCCAAGAAAAGTTCCCACATCTAATGAATTCTAAATATATAAAATATATACAGTGCCGAAAACAGTCTTAAGAGTATGGAACTAAAGCAGCATGTATCCGAGCAGAAACGTTGGAGGCGACACTGCCATCACGAGCCAACCACCTAATACGACCAAAATTGAAATTATTGTAGTGAAACATTGAAAATTAAAGATCGAGAAATAATTAACTAAAAATGAAATAAAAAAATTTCCCTCACATAATCGTATCACTAACAATAACCTCGACCACTGCTACTCACAGCCGCAGCATCGAGATATGGAATATGTCTAATCTCTCGCAAATTTTATTGTAACTATTACACATTCTATATATGGGAGAGTTCAAGCCAGAGTTAGTTCTTTGTGTATTTAAATAAAAATTTGTTGACTGTCTGGAGTCAATTCGAGGTACGTTAAACACAGAGCCAAAAAATAGCGTAAATACAATAAAAACGTTCGTTAATATAATAACTTACGCATTAAAATTGAGCCGATGCAGAAATTTATTATGCCAATGAAACCCCGTACATTATAATAACGTACGCGAATTCGTTCATAGCCTTAATAATCAACTTTGTTAACTTTTCAATGTATGTACATCGCGTTAATCATTTCGGTTATTAATGTAAAAATCGTACATTGTTACTGAAAAGTATGCACACCTAACATTAATGAATGAAATTATAAACGTGATAATCAATAGTTACATATTCTATTAAATGTATTTATAGAAATTATGTACAGAACTTGTTTATTATTAGAGCTGGCTCCCAACTGAGCAATTTTTTTTTAATCTGTAAGTATTAAAAACAGTGGCTGTGTTCACCATGAAGCAGTGAGTTTGACGACTACCATAATATTTACTCTAATTTGCTTGCTTTTTAATAATTACATACTAAAACATTGCAAAGTTATCATGTATTACGGGTACGTTTCTTTCATGAAAAGTAGCAAATTCTATTATGTATTATGCGTTCTAAAGAGCATTTGTTCCAGTGTGCATATTTACGGCAAATGTGAACCAGGAATTCCAACTGTAATCTGAAAACATGGTCAGTTGTATTTATTATTACGTATAATCGTTGTAGATTATTTATTCAATATTATTTATACATACCTTAGATGATATACTTTAGATCTAAGAAATCATACTTACTGTTAAATCTTCTATCAGCATCCCCATTGATCGAAGATATTCGGATTTTACTCGTATTGATATCTTTAAAATTAATACGAAAAGACATAAAATACATTTGATGTTCATTGTTTTAAATGTGTTTTTTTGTATTACTCAATTGAGGGAATAATTTTGTTAAAATTCTATGTTGCAAATGTTTTTTAATAATTTTTATTAATAACCTATTTTTAGGAGGATGCTAAACACGACACGAGGACGACTTGCCGAATTCTTCCCTACACATTAAATAGTGGTCCCGTTTTGCTCAAACATCGCAGGTGCAGATCACATGATACTTTATTTATTAGTTTGGCAGTTATAATACAAGCTTTTATTCATGCGATAAACAGGTACATATTCAATGCACAAAATTAATAAATAATAATTAATAAATAATAATAATATAATAATAAAATCCACATTCATTACTCGCACCTTCGGTTACAGCTGAGTTGGGATTTCTATTCGTTACCATATAAGGTACTCTGGTTAGTGAATGCTCTTTTCCATTGATACAAGGAAATTGTCTTATAAAAATTCTTCTTTACGGTTCGTAACTTGTTTTATACTTCTAATAAAAAAAAATTATATAGATAAAAGATAGATAGCTTTGTTAAATATTTTGTAATCCGTATTCATTGACACGATTATCGACGATACATCCACTCAATGTTTACGTTATTGACTAATAACGAGCCTTCATTGTATTAATGTACGAAATTCCTATATTTAATTAATTTTTAGTCTATAAACAACATTTATCAATATTACGAACCATATTTTTCTCTGTGAAAGACAAATAAGATATTACACCACTGCGTAACTTATAATGCAAAATCTTATATAAAGTAATAATTTCGTTAACAGTTTTTCTATTAGATAATGATATTAAATTGTGTCAGGTCAATTTGCTGCTGTAGGACGAATTGTTTTTATGAAATTTGTAATCTAAGAATTTTAGGAATTTCTTTTGTACAGACTCATTTCTATCAACATGGATATTATAAAAAGGATTCCATATGACCGAGCCGTACATCAGAACACTGATTACAAGCGTGCTAAGCAGTATCTTTAGAAGGTTTATACTGCTGAAAGGCCTAGTAATTCGTAATAAAATAAATTAAGAATATAGAAATGTCCTCAAGAACTATCATGTTGTAATCTTCATTCTACTGCCAAGGTAAATTATTTTAATATAGAATATACTGAATAAATTAAAAGGTGGTGGAGTTAAAAGATATGTAACGTTTGTTGCTTTGTAGATCTTCATTTTTCGCGTATCGGGTTTTTACCGTACAATCTTGTCTCTTCATCCAATCCTTAGTATTTTGGCAAAATCAATAACTATGCACAAGAGGCGAACGACTTAAACGAAGTACTAATTCTAATTGAAAATCAACCAATAATAGCTTACCATCAAGTATAGACACATACCGCATTTAAAAGTACATAAAATCTTATGTATAAGGATGATATTGCAAGAATATAGAGTAATGTGATGAACTCTGCAGTATGTAAAACGGTTGTCACATTTATATGCGTTCCTACTCTCCATTATGTTAAACCGATACGGTTTTACAGTCAGTGCAATAATAAAGGTTCATTTTTTAGAATGTCTTTACTTAATTGGACAGGATCGGTACCAATGTTAGAGAGAAATACATATCTCTAATTGTGAGTAATAAGGATACTTTGTCTTTCGGATACACAAAAAAAGGAAAAAGACAGGAATAAGAAACAGAGCTTTAATATTAGCAATCCCTAGTTTATCTGTTTCAAAAATTAATTTTTCTTTGCAATTTTCTCTGATACCCTACTTCTAGATAAAATTTATAATAAACCGCATGGTTCTACAATTACATTCATAATTAAAATACTACTACTACTATGCAACTAGAAGAATTACATACAAAGCATTTCCAACAGTTGCTTCTGTCTAGTATAGTGATTGATTTATTGTTTGCTAACCAATGTTAGCCTTTAAAGTATGATGTAACGTAGTGTGTATGTATTAACATGATTCAAAGTAAATCAAAATGAAATGAAACAATGTATGTATATTCAAACAACTTTTACTAAACAAATTTTATAGTACGTATAAGAATTTTGAATCTATGTTTGTATGATTTTAGCTTTATATCTATAATTGTCTGCAGAAAAAATGCGGAAATTGTGCAGTGCATTATTTACTAGTTAATTTTGTCTGTCCCACGAAAGTACAGTATCGTGGGAAGATAGGCAAAACATTTTTTATGGAAAACATTATAATTTGTTTGAACGTTGTACATACGCTTTTTACAAATTTAACTACTTAATAAAATTGTAGGTACTAGGTATCGAAAATCATATTATTATCAAATATGCAGTTGTGTAATTCAGTGATCTTAATCATGTTGTCCAACGATATAAAAATGTACGTACCCATATACCGACCGAAACTAATCTGTTCGATAAAACTTCAAGTGTTAGTTTTTGCAATATATATTGCGGTTTTAACAGTATTAGAGTTTGCAAAAGTTTTATTACAAGCAGTGAACACCATGTCAAAGTCTAAAGAACTTGCGATTACATATTGTGCAAATATGAATAATTCATGTTTTCTCTAGAAAGTTTTACACTTTGTCAAGCTACCCTACTATTCCGAAATTGATGATATTCAATCCAATCATACCATATTCGCCTGTTTGTTATGAATGTACTATCCTAGACCTAGAAAGAGATAATATGATTTGATTATAAGCTAAATGTTTAATGCTTGCACACTTAAATAAATATGTACAGTATCAGTTAATAGATGAGTGCATTTTTGCAATTGGGAACTTATATTTAGTAATTAAACTTTTCTTTAAAGTGAATTTAATGTGTGTGCAGGTTACTTGTGATTTCCACAGATATGAAAATTCTCCAAGACTTGTTTATTAATATACATACAGTGAAATCCGTTTAATACGAAACTGACGGGACCGAAATATTTTTTCGGGTTGAAAGATTTTCGTGTTAAAAGATATTACAAAAACTGTATATTTGTATATACAGGATGGTCAATTTAAAGTGTAACACTGTAATATCTTCGAAACAGTTAGTGTTATGAAGAAAAGTATTAGACAAAAGTTTAACTATATGAAGGGGCTCATTTCATGGCGCTACTGTTGTCACTATAAAGAAAGACACAAAGGTCATGGCAAGGTCAACTCTTTTTCTCAAATAGCATATCGTATTTTTTTATCAAAATCTGAAAGAGCAATAAATTGTGAATAGGAAAATAGTAAACCACATATGACCTCAAATTAATATTAATCGAGATATTTCGAAAAAATGAGGATATAATAAAAGTCAGTGCAGCTAATGTTTTTTATTTGTTAGTTAAATGTAAAAGTAGAAAATAAATGTTAATAGTTGCTACAAATTGTTTATATAAGGTAAATAGTGGAAGAAGGCAGACGGCTATCGAATTAAATGTTCGAATTGGCGCTCACCAGCCCCAATGCACTTTTGTATTCGCGCAGTAGAATCGCTATATTTATTTTAAGTGTACAATATTGACTTGTTGTATATGACACAGAACCAACAACATCAGAAAACATGCAGCAGAGAATAACACGTACATGTGCAGACATTTCTGAAGACATGTTACTGCGTGTGCATACAGATTTTTCTTTTTTCCGTCCACATCGAGAGATGTGTGTGAGAAGTTATCCTTGTGACAACTTAACGGATCTTTCGACGCACCTTCACAAATTTGTCTTAGATGAGATTAGATTTAGATATAAGGGTGATATTGCACCGCGACCGTCGGTCTATTGTGCTCCCTTATATAAGGTGTAAACTGCTGGGTTTTACCCGCAGTCACAGCTCCCCATCCAGCCTGAGAGCTTTAATAAACTGTAGCAGATATGATGGTTTCAGAGAGGGTATTTCTTCCTCGTCTATAACGCCTTTGCCAAAATGGTTGGCGCAAATTTTTTCAATTGCTGTGCTGTTGGATATCAGGTGTTCCGGACTTTTATCTTCCGCCCCGCAAAACCTGCAATCACTATTTCAGACCTATCCTCTTCATGTGTTCTCCGAGGTGACAATGCCCTGTAAGGAAGCCTGTGAGAATGCGTAGTCTGTTCCTGTTTAGTTCTAGCATCGTTTTTGCTTTCTGCTTGTTGAAATTTCCAAGGAATATCTTGGAATGTCTCAAACCAGGAAGATTGTGCCAGAGGGAAGGTCTGACGTCCTCTTCCCTGTCTTTAAGTTCTTTCTTATAGGTGCTCATCCCTATTCCAGAGAATGGTTCCGGTCCCATAAACGAAGTTGTGGCGGCCACCTTTGCTAATATATTACCTTTCTCATTGCCACTGATTCCAGTATATCCTGGTACCCAGCATAATGCAACTTTGTTTTCTTTGCCCAGGTTGTTTAGTTTATCCCGGCATTCCCAAACTAACTTGGAGCTGATAATGTTAAAACTCAGCGCCAGTAAAGCTGCCTGACTGTCGGAGAAGATTGCAATACTCTCCTTCCGATAGTTCCTATCAAGATTCACCTGAACACATCTTCCAATCGCATTTATCTCTGCCTGGAAGACGCTGGGGTATATTCCCATCGGCTCTAAGTATTTGGTTCCTGGCGCGAATACCCCTGCACCTGTTTGTTTTTCAGTTTTGGACCCATCCGTATACTATTTGATGGTGTTTGCTTTCACGGAGTAGGTGGAGGATTCTCCTTTCCATTCTCTCTTGTTACTCAACTTCGTTGAAAAGTTCTTTTCGAAGCTATATTTCCTAACCATTTAGTCGTTTGGCAGATCGGAAAGTGAGGAGAGTCCCGCCATGGATGACAAAGCTCCTTGGCATAGAGTCTCGTTCCGTCCCGTCCCTGCCCTGGCTAGTCGGTACATTGCCGCACGGGCTCCTCTCTCCACTACTAGGTTCAGAGGTGTGAGGTCTAGGATGACCTCTAGGGCCGCGGTTGGGCATGTTCCCATTGCTCCGGCGATGCATACACAGGCTAACCTTTGCAGCTTACCAAGGCTATTCTTGTTTGCGACATGTGTGACCTTTTGGAACCAGGTTATTGCCCCATATGTTACCATAGCTATTACTATATTAGTGTACAGCCATCGCAGTATATTTGGGTTACAATCCCACGTTTTGCCTGGTAAGTTCCGGCATATCATTAAAGCTCTTGTTGCTTTATTCATAGTCAGTTCGATATGCTTGTTCCAGCTTTTTGTCCAGAGTTATTCCTAGATATTTCCTCCTAGATCCTCCTAGTGAAGAGCACGAATGTGGTTTTTGCTGAGTCAATGCTCAGCCCCACTGATCGACAACATTCGCTAGTCATTCTAAGGCTTGTTTGTATCAAGTCACAGAGAATTTCCTCAAACTTGCCTTTTGTTATTATAACAATGTCATCGGCATATGCAGTGTACGCCGAAAGCAGTCAGCCTGTTAAGCAGCTCATCCGCCACCAGACTCCACATCAAAGGCGAGCAAACTCCGCCTTGAAGTATTCCACTGGCAGTTTTGATCTTCGTAGTGTGTTGGCCTACCGTTGCCTCAGCTATCCTTCTGGAAAGCACCTCGCTTATCTATTTGGTTACTGTTTTGCTTACCCTCCTTGTCTCCAGAGCTCGTCTGATAGCATCATGCAACGTGTTGTCAAACGCACCTGAGATATCTAGGAAGGCGCAGATGGCTGTTTCTTTTTCATTCAGGGTTTTCTGAATAATCCTTGTTAGCTCTTCCACGGCAGTCTCAGTTGATATGCCTGCCCTGTATGTGTGCTGACTTGTGTGAAGTGGAGCTTTCTCCATAACCTCCATTTTTATATATTTATCTATTACTTTTTCCATTTCATTGAATAGAAAAGATGCCAGGCAAATAGGTCTAAAGGATTTGGGGTCAGTCCCATCTTCCTTCCCTATTTTTGGTATGAAGGTTAACCTACTCCAGTTTTTGGGTATATATCCCAATGCCAGACTGCTTCTCGTTATGTTTACGAGATGCTGTATTTGTCTTAGTATAAGAAAATCTGAATCCTTGTGAATAACACTTTTAAATACATAAGACATAACCACAATTTTTTATCTTTCAATTCTGCTTTAATTCTTCTTCCAACATAGTCACGAGTAGATGGCATAAGGTTTCTTATCGATGTTCGACTTGGTAATGTATAATAGGAATACTTCCTCCAGTAGGAGGCAAATGTTTCTTGGTCTGGTAAAGTGAACGGTAGGTTACATAGAATAAAACAAACAGCTATATGAAATGTTAATTTTTCGCTGTATCGTTTGCCACGGATTGCAGAACAGTGTTTTATACTTTTAGATGGCGTTCACACTTCCACTTGCTGGTACAAGTAAAATAATTGTCCCACCTTAGACATTTAATTCTATCGCCTTCGTATTCTAAATCCGGCATACTCTATTACGTGTTCTAATTTCCTCGAAATACGCCGTTTCCGAAACGTACCTAAATGCGACATTTTCTAAGTATGTGTGTACTGACAACACTCAAAACAACCAGTGGAATAAATCTGAACAAATATGTTTTCATACGGACGCTCGAGTTTCCATGCTACGCAGTTCGCCCCTCCATGTTGTTCTCTGTACTGCACTGAACCTACCTATTCTTTGGCGAGTTTAGTTATTAGGCGATCTTGATCAAACTCGCACATATTACTTTAATTTATTAAATGATATCGAAGGCTTCCACGGCTTAATTTATGTTTACGCCTACTCGTCGCGCAGATAATGAACTACATGACAACAATATCTATATTGAAGAATAGTTTAAGATTTAAAATTTTACATTTTAATTTATTAATCGTTGCTTAATAAATATTTTTATTCGTTTAGTGCATTTCGCTTTTTGTTATTCTTCTGCCCCCTAACTCATCAAACTACGCCTTCATCACTGAGCCGGCGGCCTTCAATGTACTCATATTACTCTATTACATCCAGGTAAATCAAGCGGCGTCTCTATTATTTCAATTTCTATATTATCGCATCTGGCCCTGTTCTCTTTTAATTTTATTTTTGAGCTTCCCATTTAGCGTGAAATTGGTTAAGTTAAATTAACATTTTGTAGGTATTGGATCTCGATAAGGCAGTGGATGTGCACCCACTGCGACATCTGCTGTAATAAATTTTTTATACCACTCAATTATCCAATTTCAACCTAAATCGATATATTCTCCTATATCAATGTACTTCACATATTTTCACAATACACACCTTTTAAAATAACAAAGGTTATGTGACAGTTCATTGTGCCGTTGTGTTTATCATTGAACTCGAGCTGGCTTTATTCGCTAAAAAGTGCAAATTTTATCAGCAGGGTCACAATACAGGGTTGTGTGGTTAGTGGGGACATTTTTTATTTCGATGCAATACTTTACAAAAATCATTAATAAAAGGAAATTGCAACAGCATTTGTTACCCTGTTGCCAAGTTACTGACATATAGGTATCTAATTTAGAAAAATTAACGTATAAAAAAACTAGGAGAGAAAATTTTCCGTCACTCGTCCCACTGGCCGTGCAACTTTATGTGAATAATTGGAATACCAAAAACACTCACAGAAATTGCAGTGCAATATCTTGCAAGCACTGGTTAGTGTAACGCTTTCTTTGAATGTTGGAGACATTTTTACATTTTAATAGTAATTAAGAATCCGTGATTTATTCAAATAAAAAAATAAAAGGAGTATACTTGTATACTGCGTTCCTTAAAATAAGAAATTTACCGTCAAAATTCTTTGGCGGGAATCGCACTGAAACACAATTTACATTCTTCTGGTAGTTTATTAATGTTTACTTATGTTTGACTATTATGCCACGAAATGTGGTTTCAAATCGGCAGGTGTTTCCAATTTCTTAATGAAACAGTCAGTATGACAACAGCAACGGATATTTCTTATAAATCGTATTAAAAGTTACTTTAAAGTAATGGATTTTTAGTAGATTCCATATTAATAGTTGGTTGGTGTCATGTGCGCTGTATTTGAATTCCAATATGGAATAAAATTATACCAGAACCGTTTGGCGATTATCGTAATATACGCGCGCGTTGCATCTCTTTTTAAGCAGGCGTTTAATAGTATCTAGACATCCTACTTATACTTACTTCGGGTTATATCGAAAATTCTAATTAGCTTCCGTATTTCAAATAAAATTTTTCTTTCTTTTTCATTTTTGCTTTTTTGTATTAGGTGTACGTTTGAATTGCTTATCAAAACCAACTCAGTATTTTCAGTATGTAGAAATGTGTTTTTATGGCCATATTACATTTTCTCGTCGTAAATTATTAAATGCCGACCTTCTGAGACGTGCTACAGTTGTATCTAAGGAGGATTGAACAACAGTCTTAGTGGACTACCGCTCCGCTTGGCAGTCGGACACTATTGAACGAAAAGCCAAAGACAAAAATTCATACAGACTTAAACTTTAAATTATAATATTAGAAATTAATTTTTTTCAAACAGATCTTATCTCTTATGATTTCGAATGAAGCTGTCATAAACAAATAAAAAGGGTGTTTAACAGTATTACATCGACAGACTAAGATTCTTGAGTTCTTTATACATAATGATCCAAATTAATTATTCCAAAACTGAACGTTATCAAATTTCTTACAATATTTCAGTTACGTTAAATTTTCTACCCTACAAAATCAGTTGAAACTAATTAAAATCATCTGAGATGGTGAATTTAAGCGCATTATTGAGAGGTTTTGCAAAATATCTCATAAATTTCTATATAAATCTAGAGAGAATAAAAAATTGTTATAAAAATACAGAATATTAGACATAATGGACACTTCCGTTTAAAACCGGGTCCATTATGCCTAAGGTTTTGTATTTTTATACAAAACGCAGTTTTAAAAGGAGTCTTCAATACTAATGATACAGACTGCCGCAATTGTCCTTACAAAAAATAAGACAAAAACCTTAGCTTAGACCACCAAACACATTGTCAAGACAGATGATCTCGCAATATCTATTGTGCTGTTAGGCATAATCCACTCATTAGTGTTCTGTATATCGGAAATTTAAATGCATATCGAAAATTTAAATGAATAGCTAACATTATTCATCGATTCATGATAATGTTCTGTTGCATACAAATATTTGAAGAACTAAATTTGAAGAGAACAATTTTCGAATAAATGAAGCATGATAAATTTATTTTCAGCATGACTGTCGGCCATCCATAATTATTAATTTAGTATTGATCGAATATTTAAGAGCAAATTGATTGGTAGCAACGGTTCCATTTTATGTGTATCACCTTTTTTTTCGATGTGACGCCTCTCACTTTCTTTCATTAAGGGTGCGAAAAAAAGCTCTTTTTCTAGACGACAGCAACGGAAAACTATCAGAATTGAGTTAGAGAGGCGCTAATTCTTAACGCATTATAAAGCTCTAAGAAAAATCCCAAGTGAGAAAATGTTCTAGAGCTAGTATATAAAAAAGTAGTAGTAGTAGTAGTAATTCGACTATTTTTTCATGTTTCACTTCAATAAAGACGGTTGCAATAATTCGAATCTTGGTAGATGGGACAGTTACCTAAATCTTAAATCGGTTAATAGCATAAGTTGTGAACAGTTTACATAACAATAAACTGCATTTAAACAAAAAATTGCAAATAAAAGAACACATTTAACTTGTGCTGTATGATGTACGTTTCATACACGAAAGTATGGGCAGATGGGTGATGCTGCCAATACTAATATGTATACGATGCAATTAAGAAACGTACCGGGTGGTCAACTAAGAATGTCGCTCGGCCATATCTCAGGAACGGTTTACAGTACAGCTTTGAGAAAAAATATTACTGACTAAAGTGACACCGAGAAACATCTTGAAATTATTTAGAAAAAACGTAGAATTACCGCTAGAGGGCGTAACTGATCACCAAAAATTGTAATTCTTATTTTACACAAAATTTACTAGCTTAAGGTCTATCATAAATATGAAAATCGGAATCTACTGAAAATTTATATTTTACATCTGACACCTTTTTGTATTTTCTCAAATAAGGGGAAGAGAGGAGAGCAACTTTGTATTGAAGGAACGCTAATACCCCCGGTTCTGTTAAATCGAATTTTGCAAACTTGGTCTCGTTGAAAACAGCATCACTCCTCCAATCTGTGCTTACAAATTGGTACCAATCTAGTAAGTGACGTGCATACTAGGGCGCTGTTTACATTTTTCCGGGAATTTTGTTTTTTCTCAAAAATATATTAACTGAAAACATACATTTTGGCAACAAATCAAAAAAGTAGGCTAAAGTGCTAAGTGAAAACCGGGTATCGCTATCTTTACCAATCCGAGGATATGTTCAAAAACATTTGAGTGGTAAAAATTTCTTCCATAACTTTAAATTATTCTGCTTCCCGTGAACGAAATTGAGCAAATTTGGTCTTATTAGAAAGGATTTTCATTGGCGTATGTTTCGTGGTTTAAACTGTTTAATATTGTTTTATCCATTACCGCAAGAGGGCGTTAAAGAAATTTTAATATGTCAATTTTATGATTTTTTAAAAGAACAGTGCATAGAAGGTTATATTTATGCTCATACTCTAAAATAAT